>SNVD02009765.1:0-391516 GCA_013180625.2 Boswellia sacra
TCCCATGATTCAAAGTAAGTCCTCATGAAAGCCGGCAATTTTTATCTCTACAGATTATCTTCACAAATTTCAGTCAAATGTCTTCAAAGATGCAAACCCAATTCGGTATCTTCCCGCTCTACGTCATCCAACACTTTTCTGCCTTGATCTCTAGTATATAAAGATTTTTTAATCCTGGAATCAAAACCAATCTTATTCAACATTTCAATAAAAGTCTATTATTAAATTCATTTGATGAATAATATGGATTATGGAGATACATTAAAATTTTGCAGTTATGTCTAAAAGCTAAACATGATTTTTAAGAACAAATTATATGTATTTATATTATATGATTGATATTATAGATATAGTATCAGTGTCCATACTATGATTTTGACTAGGGAATGAAAACAAATACTTTGCTTGGACTAATTAGTGAAGGGTTGTAAATGTAAACTATAACATGAAAGTAGTTGGGTGGAAGGTGATACGGAATAGACAGGTTAACAGTCTATCTCTTGTCTTCATTCATTTACTATTCCTTTTCCCAAGTCATTTAAAACTCAATTTTGAATTGTCAAAGGTAGAAAAATTAATTAAGTATTAAAGGCAAGTTGTTGTTTACTGGAAAGAAATCTTTGCCGAGTCCTTATCGGACAAATTAATTCATGCATAGGAGGAATCACAAGTCATAAGTCAACATGACTGAGTGTGAGTTTGACTCTTACTGCTGTATAACATCTTTTATTTCACAACTAATTATAATTATTTTGATATTTGATAAACTCTTTTAAAATTTATTATTCAAGAAGTTATCATACCAAAAATCTAATTTTATATCAAATCATAAAAATAGATAGAGGGTAACTTTTAAAAATTGATTTTGAAAAGCTAAAATTTTGATAAATCAAAATATTAAAATTATTCTATTCAAATAATAAAACTCCAAAAATATCCTTTAATATAAAATTTTTAAATTAATAATTAATTACTATATTACAAAATACAAAATTATTAAGATTCATTTTGTTAACTTCATTTCTGTAAAAATAAAATAGTGGTTGTCGTCAACTGTCAGTTGTGCGGCGCGTTTGACCACACTGCCACCATCAAAACATTCATCATCGATCGATATGCTAAGATCCATTCACGTCATTGTCATTCAAGTCTAAGTCTCTTGTGAATGGGATCAGACGTTTAAAATTTCATTTAAATTTTTATATTTTTATAAAAATTGTATAAAAATATAAATGAATATATAAAAGTTGAAAATAAAAATATAAAAATTATAAATGAATCTTTCTATACTATTTACAACTTTTGTTTGGTTTACAATAAAAATTATAAATGAATCTTTATATAATATTTATAACTTTTATTCGATTTATAATTTTTATATACTTATTTATAATTTTTATATAAATTTTTGTAAAAGGTATCTGTATATTTGATGTACCTAAACATTTCCCTTCATCTGAGAAAGTACAGCGATAGAGATACGGTTTTGTGGCAGCAGAGGAGAAAGAATACGGGTCGAAGATGTCAGCGAAAGAAGACAAGATGTGAGTTGTTAGGATATCTATTTTAAAACATTTTCCTCCGTTTGACGAAGTACAGTGATATAGATAAGGCTTTACGGCAGTAGAGGAGGAAGAATAAGAGTTGAAGATAAGTGAAAGAAAGATGTGATGTGAGTTATTAGGATATCTATTTTAAAATCTGAATTTCGATTTCATAAAATAATAATATTAAAAGATTAAGATGATATTTTAACTCAGATTTGATCTATTCTAATCTTTAGATAAATTACTTCAATTCATTAGTCTACATGTTTAAACCTACCTTTAATTTATAGTCATTGTCACCATGTGAATGATTGACGAGCGGAAATTTTTTCTATCATCTCATGACAAATATAAAAAGAAGGCCACAATAAATGTTAAAAATTTTTCACAGAAGTTTTGTAGAAGTACTCTTTTGGATCGAATTATATGACATGAATAAGTTAGAATTTCCCATTTAATTGGGTTTATGTGAACTTTACAGGATATGATTGTCCGACATATATGTTAGAATTTCCCATTTAATTGGGTTTATGTGAACTTTATTGGCGTAAATTTCCTTCAAACCTCAGAAAGATAATAAAAATTAAAATATCAAAAGCATTTAATTTAACCATAGATATGTCGGACAATCATATCCTGTAAAGTTCACATAAACCCAATTAAATGGGAAATTCTAACTTATTCATGTCATATAATTCGATCCAAAAGAGTACTTCTACAAAACTTCTGTGAAAAATTTTTAACATTTATTGTGGCCTTCTTTTTTATATTTGTCATGAGATGATAGAAAAAATTTACCGCTCGTCAATCATTCACATGGTGACAATGACTATAAATTAAAGGTAGGTTTAAACATGTAGACTAATGAATTGAAGTAATTTATCTAAAGATTAGAATAGATCAAATCTGAGTTAAAATATCATCTTAATCTTTTAATATTATTATGTTTATGAAATCGAAATTCAGATTTTAAAATAGATATCCTAATAACTCACATCACATCTTTCTTTCACTGTTATCTTCAACTCTTATTCTTCCTCCTCTACTGCCGTAAAGCCTTATCTATATCACTGTACTTCGTCAAACGGAGGAAAATGTTTTAAAATAGATATCCTAACAACTCACATCTTGTCTTCTTTCGCTGACATCTTCGACCCGTATTCTTTCTCCTCTGCTGCCACAAAACCGTATCTCTATCGCTGTACTTTCTCAGATGAAGGGAAATGTTTAGGTACATCAAATATACAGATACCTTTTACAAAAATTTATATAAAAATTATAAATAAGTATATAAAAATTATAAATCGAATAAAAGTTATAAATATTATATAAAGATTCATTTATAATTTTTATTGTAAACCAAACAAAAGTTGTAAATAGTATAGAAAGATTCATTTATAATTTTTATATTTTTATTTTTAACTTTTATATATTCATTTATAATTTTTATACAAATTTTTACAAAAATATAAAAATTTAAATGAAACTTTAAACGTCTGATCCCATTCACAAGAGACTTACTTGAATGACAATGACGTCAATGGATCTTAGCATATCGATCGACGATGAATGTTTTGATGGTGGCAGTGTGGTCAAACACGCCGCACAACTGACAGTTGACGACAACCACTATTTTATTTTTACAGAAATGAAGTTAACAAAACGAATCTTAATAATTTTGTATTTTGTAATATAGTAATTAATTATTAATTTAAAAATTTTAATATTAAAGGGTATTTTTGGAGTTTTATTATTTGAATAGAATAATTTTAGTATTTTAATCTATCAAAATTTTAGCTTTTCAAAATCAATTTTCAAAAGTTTCCCTCTATCTATTTTTATAATTTGATATAAAAATAGATTTTTGGTATACTAATTTCTTGAATAATAAATTTTAAAAGAGCTTATCAAATATCAAAATAATTATAATTAGTTGTGAAATAAAAGATGTTATACAGCAGTAAGAGTCAAACTCACACTCAGTCATGTTGACTTATGACTTGTGATTCCTCCTATGCATGAATTAATTTGTCCGATAAGGACTCGGCAAAGATTTCTTTCCAGTAAACAACAACTTGCCTTTAATACTTAATTAATTTCTCTACCTTTGACCATTCAAAATTGAGTTTTAAATGACTTGGGAAAAGGAAGAGTAAATGAATGAAGACAAGAGATAGATTGTTAACCCGTCTATTCCGTATCACCTTCCACCCAACAACTTTCATGTTATATTTTACATTTACAACCCTTCACTAATTAGTCCAAGCAAAGTATTTGTTTTCATTCCCTAGTCAAAATCATAGTATGGACACTGATACTATATCTATAATATCAATCATGTAATATAAATACATATAATTTGTTCTTAAAAATCATGTTTAGCTTTTAGACATAATTACAAAATTTTAATGTATCTCCATAATCGATATTATTCATCAAATGAATTTAATAATAGGCTTTTATTGAAATGTTGAATAAGATTGGTTTTGATTCCAGGATTAAAAGAACTTTATATACTAGAGATCAAGGCAGAAAAGTGTTGCTTGGATGACGTAGAGCGGGAAGATACCGAATTGGGTTTGCATCTTTGAAGACATTTGACTGAAATTTGTGAAGATAATCTGTAGAGATAAAAATTGCCGGCTTTCATGAGGACTTACTTTGAATCATGGGAAACTTATTGATCATCTTATATTGATCAACAAATCAAATAATCTAACAGTAATACCAGTTTCTAACAATCAATTCTCTTACAACAATAACTACAGCTTATAACTTTTTGACTTTAACCCATGTAATAACGTGAAGCACGATCACCAACCAGTAAGAAACATAGGAGGGCCACAGCTACTAAGAAGCTTTAATATAATTAATTAATCAATTCCACTATCGGTTCATTTGTTAAGGTAATTTTGCAATCAATTTTTAATTGCCTTAAAACGATGCATCTACCTATTTTGTTGCCCCCTAAATTCTATATTAAAACAAAGTAACTGTTTGAGTTCATCCTAAAAAACCATTTAAAAGGAAATGATTTGGTAATTAATTCAATGACTTTTCAAACTTAATAAAATTCCAAGCATTTGTGCTGCCAAATAATTTTTATGCTCGCAGATAGTGTGTAAATACAATGGCAAATGACCAATTTTCAATTTAAAACAATTATTTGACTAACAAGAAACTTACAACAATAGCAGATACATAGTTTACAGTGGGCAAAAGATAAATATAATTTATGATTATATAAAAATATTAATATTGAAAATTAAGTTATTATAAATTAAATGGACTAATATAGTAATTTTGTCTTAAAATATAAGCGACAAAGTCTTATACAAACATTGGAATTTTATAAATTTGAGAGTAAAAAATAAACTAAACCAAGTTACAGTTATAAAATCTTAAAAAATTAATCTAAAAAAAGAAAGATTTTAAAAATATAGGAATTACATGTCAATGACTCGTTACTGCAAATGTAGACAGTTTTGGTAGATGACTGAGTTCCAACCTCTTCAATTTAGGGAAAGCCCAAAATTCCATACAATGCCAGCCTCAATAATTTCTTCCATCAAGTATAAGATAGATATGAAATGAAACAATCACTACGGTAGTATGACAAAATATTTGAATCCAATATATATGTTGAATGATCTAAATTAAAGGTCTGAGCGAAAAATATTGACAAATATAAATAGTGAGGCCGGTCAACTGTGCCCACATCTCCACAATGAAGCTTAAAGGGCTCGTAAAATTCATCCAATTTTTGCTTTAGATCATTTGTAGGTGAACCTAACTGAACCCATTTATCTTGCCATAATTGTGGGCTATTATGGTTTTCCAAGCCAGTTACAATCAATTTTATTAGTTGTGGAATACCACCATAGAAACCCATGATTTGCTTTGCCACTGCTCGAATTTCTGGATTATACTTCAAATCTTCACCCACTATTTCCCACAACTTTTCAGCATCTTTCCCAGACAATCCTATTACATTGATATGCTGATCTGCTTGCCCATAGATGCCTATGTGTCTACATGCAAATATCGCTCTTCCACATCTATGATTATGATGAATGCCAATTTTCCTTAAATCAATTTTTGCAGAAAGATCGTCAAGCGTCAGGTAGATAGCTCTTCTCACTCAACCATTCAGATATCATGTCTAGTCTTTTAGTGGTAGACGCAGATGAAACTTCTGGAAAAGCTGAGTCATAAAAAGATATATTATAGATTAAGAATAAAAAATATATCAATAAATAAAATTATACAATTTAGAATATAACATTATTAATCTTAACAATTTGTAAAAGAAAAATTATAATAATCGTATTAAAATTGAATCCACTTAATAATACATTAGAAAGTAACTCTGACATTCTCTGAAGCTTGAATGCTTTCTATAATTTATTATATATTAAAATTTTCAATATATGTAATCAAAAAATTTATGAGAAAGTGATCACCCTATATTTATGACAAACCTTAATCTTGACTATATGAGTAGTTGTAAATGATCATTAATTATAGTACAAATTGGAGAAGAAAATATAAGCACTATTGTTCTATAAATTAACAAATTTGAATGCAATTGATCTTCTTTTCTTTATTAGTAAATGATTAAAAAAAAAGTGAATGACATCTCTTTATATAGGGTAATTATTATTAATATAGGAAATAGTTTCAAATAAAACCTTTTTATTATTTAATTGGGAAGTATTTCATAAAATTTAAAAGTAATTTAATTCATTTAATATAATAACAACAAAAAATTTGTGAACCCACAAATTAAAATATCATTTATATTTTTATATTTAACTATATCAAATAAAAGAGACGGAGAGACCACATAGGAAATTTATTATTTTATAATTATTCTGTTAATGTTTTAAAGAAAATATAGTGAATTTTTCTTTTTTTTTTTTACTCATGGGGCTCAGAAACAGATCCTCCACTGTTCACTTTGGAGATCGGTGCATCTCTCTGCATTTAAATTTAACAGTTCTTGTATATCCTTCTCTACTTCACGTTATAATGTCCGACAGTTATCAACAAAGTTTGATCAAATTAACGTGACTTTCCGACAGCATCATTAATTCCATTATTGTAGTTTTTCCAACTCTGGTCCCCATCTGCAAATTCTCTTCAATTCATCATTTCTCTGGCACTTTTGCAGCATTTCCACAAGCTCAGTATATGTGGCCTCTCAGACAAAACATTCGTCGGGTCAATATCATCTTTTGGATATCTTACCTCTTCTGTTTTATTCATGATTTTTCTGCCAAGCCTCCAAGTTTAGAGAAGGGGCATAGGCCACAGCAGGATTTGCTGGTGTTATTATAATTGTCCTTCAAAGTTTGGATATCACCTTTAATCTGTTCGACCTTTTTGAGCCAGGTTTCACAGTTGCGCTTAATCCTCGACAGTTTTATTGTTTCTGTTCGCTTCATCATTTATTTCCTTCTCTACATCACATAGAGATATCTCTTCACTTTGAAGATCAGCAAGGTTACCGCTTATATTCTTCACATAGCCAAATTGGTGATAAAACCATCTACAAATGAAGTTGACATCTTTGCATAAGGATTAACCGCTGTAGCAACAGCCTGCTCGCCTGCCGGCATGCTAAAATGCTGCACCCATCCTGCAAATATTGTAAAAAAATTGAATATTTCTAGAAAGGCTTTTACCTAGATACACAACATGTTACACCCGCCAAAAAAAAAAAAAAATGGAGGTGACTTTAAAAATGAGAAGCTACCATATATTCATCAGTAGTGAAACTGCTTCCATGAACACAATTCTGTACGCGATATAGTTAATAATCTCTCATTCTCATTGGTAAAATGTGTGTAATCTCTTATTTTGTCTTTTGATTTTCAATTTATAAAATTTTATGATTATACGTATCACAGGACACCCAAAGTTTTTATGTTGTTGACAATCAAGTGATCCATGCTAGATTAACATTTTACTGACTGTTCGACACCAGAAATTGTCATCCACAGCGTAGCTCCTATATATATTGTTTTAGAAAGACTGCAGGTTGCAGTTCTCCAACGCCAAGAAGATATTAATTTTACCTCACCGAGAACGAATACAATGGTACAAGATTCGGCACAAGATAAAAATATCAATTCTCTAAAACTCTATCTTCCGAAGTAAGTTACTTTTCCCTTAAAAGGACCAGACAGAAATATCTTTGCTTGTTTATGTCCTAAGAGGGAATAGTTTAGTCACGCTTGAAATTGATATTTCAATAAAAATCATAATAAATCAACTCTTTTAACGTAGAACGTAATGCATGCTACTACTTGCATACAGTTTGGAGAACACAAGTATATGTTTCCATTTGGACAGTTGATCATTTGGTATTACTGTGTCACTGACTCACTGTGTCCTCAGCATAAAAAGTGCTTGCTCTCGTGAGCCACAGAGGCACCAATATCGTAATCGCCAATGATAGAGGACATTGCGAGGGGAAGGAATGGGCCTGAAACCCACTCTTGGGTCTTTTCCAGCGGACTGAATTCAAACAAAGACAAACTCGCGATTGGTTTTGAGTCCCTGGGAGCCTTGAACTTGAAGACTATAAAGATAGTAACTGACTACTCAATCTAGTTTGGGCCGGCTCAAGGGTTTTTGGGGTCCAAGGTGAAATTTATAAGTTGAACCTTTTATATTTAATTAAAATAATTATAAATTTAATTTTTAAAAAATATATTTTAACTAAAATTAATTTTTGTTATCTTTTGAGATGCAAAATCATTAATTAAATCTTTATATTCAAGTTTTTCTGCTACTTCTTTTTCGATAAACTATAAATTTATCAAGAGCTCCTTTTTGGATTCAATTAATTTTTATGATTTTCTTTTTTTCTTAAGTTTTTCATATCCTGACTAATATTTCTAGTAGCCACATCTAAGATTTCTAAGACTAAATTATTAATTAACAACAAGAAAACAAAAATAAGTAATAACTACAAATAAATAAATAAAATAACAGCTATAAAAATGAATAAATTAATAATATTGACAATAATCTAAAATTAATAAAAATATTAAAATATAAAACAAAAAGAAATTGGTTAGAAAGCTTAAGGAAGACTGGCAGAGCACTTGCACGTTTGGCTTACTAGTTGCATTCAACTTGGCTAGTAGCAATTTATTAGATTACTGAGACTAAATTACTAATTAACAACAAGCAAACACAATATAAAAGATAAGTACAAGAAATGAATAAATAAAATTATAAAAATATGAACAAATTAATGATATGGACGATAATCTAAAATTAATAAAATATTAAAATATCAAACAATAAGTTACAGTAATTTGCAGTGGCTGGTGGGCCTATTAATATATTAAATAATAAAAATAAAAATTTTGTTATTTTTATGTTGACATTTATTTATATTAAAATTTTAAAATAAAATGAAATTATTAAAAGAAATTTACATGGGGCCTTCCCCCTCCAGATTTTGGGGCCTAGGAACTTTTAAAATAAATAAAATTATTTAAAATTTTTTTACATGGGGCCTTCCTCTTCAAATTCTGGGGCCTCGCTAACTTTTAAAATAAATAAAATTTTTTACATGAGGCCTTCCTCTCCAGATTCTAGGGCCTAGATAACTTTAAAATAAATAAAATTATTAAAAAAATTTTACATAGGGCCTCCCCAGGTTATCTTGTTAATGTAGCTCCTAACGGCTCTTGTTAAAAGTCACTCAAACCACTCAAAATTTTAATCAAAATTTTAATCATTGGTTTATTAACCAGAGGGAATTTATCTCACTGAAACTCTCATTTCACAATCTCAACTTCACTTACAAAACAGGAAAAAAAAAAAAAATCTGGGTTCCACTGGTATCACTTCATAAACTTTAAAAAACAATTAAAAAAAGGCAAATCAGAATTATATTCGGGACTAATTTAAAAGGTTTGGTTTAAATGTTCTGTCTTGTATCAATACAGATTTAGCTATTTGGGTTGAGTACAGCTCTACCATAAATATAGAGTCTAGAACTAGAAGCACACATGAAATAGCCAATTATTTGAACAGAATTTATGACTACAAAATGCCATTCCTCCTTAAAGTTATCACTAACACGTAGAGCTATATATCTTTTGAAAACAATTTTTGTTTTCTTTTTAATTAACTTCCAAATATCTATAAAAGCAAATAGTTGAGCAAATCACACATCAATCAACCGAATGAAATTGAGAAAAGGAAAACTAAATAATCGAGTAACTAGAAAGAAAAGATAGTCCTGATCCGATCCTATAACATTTATTCTCTCAAAAGCATTTCAGCCCCATAGAGAAATCCGATACGTTATATCAATCATGAGACAAAGATTTTTCTTCTGCAAAGCAAGCAAATCAGCTGAACAGGTTTCATGAAAAGAAAGAATGAAAAAAGATAGACGTGATGAGCTCATGCATGACATGCATGAGTTCTAGAACTATGATGAGCTCATGCATGACATGCAGAGCTTCTAGAACTCCCTCCCATGTCAAAGGGAGGTGAGGGTTAGGTGAACTACCCACCTAACTTGTTTGACAATGTAATACAGACTCCACTATAAATAGAAGACGTTCTACAAAGTTGTAATTATCTTTTATAGAGGACGTCCTGCAAAGTTGTAATTATCCCAGAGAGGAACTAAACCAGAGAGTTTATGAGTGAGAGAGCCAGGAGAGCTCCAGGATTAATTTAGGGGAGTTTTTGTGTAAATCTTGTATATCAATTTTCTTTGTTAATACAAGTTAATTTTCTCCCAAATTCTATTCTGAGTTTGAATCGCATCCCCAACAAGTGGTATCAGAGCCTCGTTGAGCTCCTGGAACGTCAAAACAGAGAGAAAAAATTCAGAGAAAATTTGTCTCCTGTTTCTGGAAAATTTCGATTTTTCGGAAAGTGTTCGAATTTCGAATTTGAAGTGTCCAGTGTGTTCGTGACGTCGTGTTGATCATTCTGTAATTTTCTGGTGATCAATCCGACGTTCATAGAAGCCGGACGTGCTACCAGCCTGAACTACGAGTGAGCTTCACTCGCTTCACGCGTCGCACGTGCCATCCAGAGGTTGAAGACGACCACGTTATCTGCCACGTCATCCGACACGTCAGCGCCCTTTTGCCAAGTTATCGTATCCACGTCAGCAGAGCCACGTCATCAGGCCACATCAGAGCCACGTCATCGACACGTGTCCATCCGTTGTCACGTCAGCATATCTTTCTGAAATTCGTTTGACCCCTATATTTTTGGGTAATTACTTATGACCCCCTAAATTTCTAAAATTTCATTCAGTCCTTAGAAAATTTCAGTTTGGCCCCTGTAATTTTGATGAATAACATTATGCCCCCTTAGTTTCTGAAATTTCAGTTTAGTCCTTAGAATTTCCAAGCTGAGTATTTACTGCATAAAAAGAATTTTTGAGCCCCGGAAGAGGCTATTCCACTATTTTTGACTGTTTCGGATGTAACGGTGGGTTCTGATTTTTGAAATTCAATTTCCATTTTAGTGAATTAATAATTCTAAAATGGAAGAATCATCCGAAGCCATGATTAAATTGACTGCTACCAATTACACATTATGGAGACCCAGAATGGAAGATCTCCTTAGTTGTAAGGATCTATATGATCCTATAGAATTTCAAGGACAGAGACCTGAGACAGAAAAAGAGGTAGAGTGGAAGAAAATTAACAGAAAATGCATCGGTCAGATCAGGTAATGGATCGACCACAGTGTCTTCCACCATGTAGCCAAGGAAACAAATGCATATTCTCTATGGACAAAATTAGAGAGTATGTATCAGGCCAAGTCAGCACGGAACAAAGCCATCTTGATGAGACGGCTTGTAAACTTGAAGTTGCAAAGTGGAACTCCCGTAGCAGAACATATAAGTGAGTTCCAGAACTTGGTGAATCAGTTGACAACAGTCGAGTTACAGCTTGGAGACGAAGAACAAGCCCTTCTACTTCTCAGTTCCCTTCTAGGTTCATGGGAGACATTAGTGGTATCCATCAGTAATTCAGCACCCGGAGGCAAACTTACCTTGTCAATGGTTTAGGATGCCTTGATGAACGAGGAGGCGAGAAGAAAAGATGCAGGCGCCAGTCAAGATAAAGCCTACATCATGGAGAATCGAGGAGAAAATCTCGAGGTGAAGACTAGAGAAGAGGTAGAAGCAAAAGCAGAGGTAGATCAACAAACAGAAGGGGCAGGTCAACAGATGGGCGGAGACCCACCTACAAATGCTATCACTGTGGCAAAGAGGGTCATATGAAGAAAAATTGTCGCATTCTTCAGAAGCAGAACCAGGAGAGTTCACAAGCACAGAGCTGTGAAGAACCACGAGTCACCGTTGTAGAAGATGTGAACATTTGTGCAAAAGAGACGTGCTTCCACACAGCAGACCAAGGAGTAGAATGGGTAATAGACACAGTAGCTTCCTGCCATGTCACTCCTTGCAAAGAGATCTTCACCACGTACAAAGTAGGAGACTTTGGGATAGTGAAGATGGGTAACAACAACACTTCCAAAATCATGGGAATTGGTGATGTTCAATTCCAAACGAACGTCGGATGTACAATAACCTTGAAGGACGTTTGTCATGTGTCAGATCTTCAACTCAACTTACTCTCGGTAAAAACTTTGATCAGCAAGGCTATGAGAGCTGCTTCACCAATGGTACATGGAAGATGTTGAAAGGGGTCATGGTGGTTGCTCGATGTAAATTATGTGATAATCTTTACAGGACCCATGTAAAGATAAACGGAGAGAGCCTTAGTGTAGCAGAGCATATGGTACCTCAAGATTTGTAGCATAAAAGGCTCGGTCATATGGATGAGAAGGGTTTATCAATCCTTCAGAAGAAGAAGCTGATCACTGTTTTCAAGGATGCAGCGTCTCATCCTTGCGACTATTGTTTATATGGGAAACAACAGAGGGTGTCATTCAGCTCCTCATCAGTGAGAAAATCAAAGCTGTTGGAGCTAGTACAGATTGATGTATGCGGACCTCTCGAAGTGGAAAGTCTAGGCGGTAAAAAGTATTTCTTGACCTTCATTGATGATGCATCTCGGAAAGTGTGGGTATATTTCCTCAAGACGAAGGATGAAGTTCTGGAGAAGTTCAAGGAGTTTCACATCATGGTAAAACGTGAAATAGGTAAGAAGTTAAAATGCCTCCGCTCAGATAATTGAGGCGAGTATACCTCCAGAGAGTTCAATGCTTACTATCGAAGATATGGCATTCGACATGAAAGAACAGTCCCACGCACACCACAACACAATGGAGTGGCCAAGAGGATGAATCGAACCATCATGGAACGGGTAAGAAGCATGCTCAGATTGGCTAAGTTACCCAAGCCATTCTAGGGGGAGGCAGTTCGTACTGCCTGTTACTTAATCAACAGAACTCCATCAGTATCACTGAACTTCGAGATTCCAGAACAGAATGGTCTAATAAAAAGCCCTCCTACAATCATTTGAAAGTGTTTGGTTGTTTAGCCTTCGCACATGCATCCAAGGAGCTCAGACAGAAGCTCGATGCAAAAACTGTTCCATGTATCTTCATCGGTTATAGAGATGAAGAATTCGGATACAGATTATGGGATCCAAAAGAAATGAAAGTCATCCGAAGTAGAGATGTCGTATTTCATGAAGACCAAACATATGAAGACGCTGAAAAGACAACAATATCTACAAATCCCACTAGTAGTGCCCCAGATATTATTGCAGATTCAACACCAAATGCCACAAGAAATGATGAAGTACTAGATGAAGTTCCAGAAGCAGATCAGGAGGAGGAAAATGAAGAGATTGATGAGCTGGGGGAGCCACCTCACCTATAGAAGCTGCTGTACCTCCTGACAATGAAGAACCTCAGCTACGACGATCTGAGCGAGGTCGGATTCCGTCAACGAAATATCCGGAATCAGAGTATACACTGCTTACTGATGAGGGGGAACCAGAAAGCTTTCATGAAGCATTATCTCATCCAGATAAAGAACGATGGCTGCATGCAATGCGAGATGAGATGAATTCTCTGGAGAAGAATAAAACTTATGAACTAGTCGAGCTCCCAGACGGAAAGAAGGCACTGAAGAACAAGTGGGTATTCAAGCTCAAGAAAGATGGAACAGGAAGGGTGATGAAGCGTAAAGCCCGATTGGTGGTAAAATGATTCCTTCAGCAGAAAGGAATTGACTTTGACGAAATCTTCTCACCGGTGGTAAAAATGTCCTCAATCCGCGTCCTCCTCGGATTGACAGCAAGTCTAGATTTGGAGCTTGAACAGATGGATCTGAAGACATCATTTCTTCATGGAGACTTGCATGAAGAAATCTACATGGAGCAGCCAGAAGGGTTCGAGGTTCAAGAAAAAGAATACCTCGTGTGCAAGCTCAAAAAGAGCTTGTATGGCCTTAAACAAGCACCAAGGCAATGGTACAAGAAGTTTGACTCTTTCATGGTGAGTCATGGGTACAAAAGAACTGCTGTAGACTAATGTGTCTACTTCCAGAAACTTCCAGGTGGAGACTTTGTTGCATTAATATTATATATGGACGACATGCTGATCATCAGGAAGGATACAACAAAAATAAAGCAGCTGAAGAAGGAACTTTCAAAAACCTTCGATATAAAGGACTTGGACCAGCTCAGTAAATCTTGGGGATGCACATTCGTCGAGACAGGAAACAGAAGAAATTATGGCTGTCTCAGGAGAAATATGTTGAACGGGTGATTCAAAGGTTCAACATAGATGGTGCCAAGCCAATTAGTGTACCACTGGCTAATCATTTCAAGCTAAGCAAGAGATCATGTCCCTCATCCAAGAAAGAGATAGAGGACATGGCGTCGGTGCCCTATTCTTCTGCTGTAGGAAGTTTGATGTATTCCATGGTGTGTAGAAGGCCAGATATTGCTCATGCCGTAGGAGTCGTGAGCAGATTTCTTTCCAACCCAGGGAAAGAACATTGGGAGGCAGTCAAGTGGATTCTCAAATACCTTAAAGGTACATCGAAGATATGCTTGTGTTACGGGGGAGCTGATCCAATCTTGGAAGGCTATACAGATTCAGATATGGCCGGAGATCATGACAGTAGGAAATCTACATCAGGTTTTGTTTACACTTTTGCAGGGGGAGCTGTGTCATGGCAGTCAAGACTACAGAAGTATGTTGCGCTATCCACGACAGAGGCAGAATATATTGCCGCAGCGGAAGCTGGAAAGGAAATATTGTGGCTGAAGCGGTTTCTCCAAGAACTTGGGATCGAGCAAAAGGAGTACAAAGTACACTATGACAGTCAAAGTGCTCTGGATTTGAGCAAGAATTCAGTGTACCATTCTCGAACGAAGCATATCGACACTCGCTATCATTGGATACGCGAGGTGATGGACAAGCAACTGTTGAAGCTTATGAAGATTCATACTAAAGAGAATCCAGCCGACATGTTAATAAAAGTAGTCACCAGAGACAAGCTAGAACTATGCAGAGACATAGTTGGCCTAGAAGCTGTCTGATTACTTTTTTGTAATTATCCCCTTTCACATGGGATGGAGGGGGAGAATTGATGAGCTCATGCATGACAGCATGAGTTTTCTAGAATCCCTCCCATGTCAAAGGGAGGTTACCTACCTCCAAGGAAGTCAAGGTTAGGTGAACTACCCACCTAACTTGTTTGACATTATAATGCAACCTCCTCTATAAATAGAGGACGTCCTGCAAGGTTGTAATCATTCTAGAGAGGAACTAAACCAGAGAGTTTAGGAATTAGAGAGCCAGAGAGCTCCAGGAAAGTTTTAGGGGAGTTTTTGTGTAAATCTTGTATATTGAATTTTCTCTATTAATACAAGTCATTTTTCTCCCAAATTCTGTTCTGAGTTTGCATTGCATCCCCAACACAACGGCCAGCAAAACCAGTGGACTAACTATTGCATACTTCCCCTCTTATTAGTTCCATACTGCAAACATTGTTAAAAAGGAAAAGAATATTGGTGTCATTCTTTTGTTATCGAGTTATGAAATATTTGATAAATGCATGCGTGCATATCTGGCTGTATATACTGCTAGTAATCTTCAGTAGAAGCTCTTTGACATAGAGGTAGCTTGACCATCATTTATTTTTATAGTGAATAATCTTTTAAATGCTATATTGATGAATAAAGTGCAATATGTACTATATATATCTTCATCTTGTCTTTCCTTTCTCTTTTTCTTCCTCTTCTTCCTTTTCTATATTCTCTCCTTCATCTCTTTCTCCTTCCTCCTACTTATCTTCTTTTTTCTCTCTCTTGTTTATCTTCTTTCCTTTCTCTCTCTCCATTTTCTTCTTCAAATCCGAAAATCACCACTCCCCAAATCACATAAAATCGGAATTACGTTACCCCAAACAGCCCCAAACGCCATGGCCGCATAGCACCAGCCGTCTCCTACCCCAGTCGCGACACCCTCTTCTTCCCCAAATGCACATCCTTAAAGCATTGCGTATCACATGTATAAAACGCTGCAGACACACCTTAAATAACAAGAGACGAGGAAGAATGAGAAAAAAAAAGGGGTCAATAACAATTTTATTTAATTTAAATAATATATTTAGTTTTATAATTTTTTCCCTCTCTTTTTACATGATATTTGGTTTTATAAAATTTAATTAAAATAATTAATTGTATATTTTTATATTATTTAAATATTCTTTAGATTGTTTTATAATTCTTTTTTTTCTCCTTTTCATTTTTTAATATTCTTCTTGATCAACTTGACAAAGTTCGGGGCGCTATGCTATCTGCTCTCTGAAATTGTTACATCATCGTTGAACAACACTTTTTCGTTAACTCTAACGGTCACTGGCCGGCGATAGGGGGTAAAGTGATATTTTTGAAACGTCAGGGCAACGTCAGTTTTTCAATATCTTAGTGTGGAAATTGCATCGTCCCAAAGAAATACAGTGCCTCCTTTCTTTTATTAGGATAAGTGTGTCCAAAAGTCAACACTATATAAGAAAAGACCAAGTAGATTCACTAGGGGCCAATGACAGCATATATATTTTTTTCTTAAAAATAATGAGAATATCCATTTTTTAATCCCTTTTTCAATTTTTAATCTCACTTTTGATAGAAAGTTTACCGTGGGCTGGCTACACTATTGGGCAGTGCTGATGTGGTGCAGCCAACCAATGGGAGGCTCCTCAAATGCAGTAAACAAATCAGGTACTGTTCATCGGATAAGATTGTTGTTCACCGAGGAGTCTCCCATTGGCTGCCTACACCATATCAACATTGCCATGTGGTACAACCACTGTAGGGTAGACTCTCTCCACTTTCAATGAATTATTAGTTCTTTCTCTATCATTTCCTAGATCAAAGGGAGATAAGATCCAAGAAACCAAAATAGTACTTTCCAGTAAACTGTTAACAAAAAATTTATGGCCCTTTTCTTAAAAACTCACTTTTATCTCAAAATTATAATAATTATATTTTTATCTAAAATATAAATAGTTTATTAATATATTTAATGGAAAATTATCACAAAAAGATCATCAATAACCTTTTGTTAATAAAAAATTTTTATTTTATAAATCACATATTTAATAATAAATTTTAATAAAAAAATCTATGTTTTAATTAGAGATGGAACCAATCCCCATGGAGATGGAGCCCTGCAATTCCCCAACCCATTTGGGCCGGGGATGGGGAGCTAAAAATAGGGAATGGGATGGGGATGGGGACAAAAATTTTACCCGAAATTAAATGGGGATGGGGATGGGGATTATGCTCCAAGCCCAGCCCGGCCTGCTCCCCGAAATTAAAATAAAATAATATATATATATTTTTTAATAATTTAATACTTAAACCCTTGTTATCTTTCTTATTATAAAACTTAATGTCCCATCTACTTTAATAAAACTCAAGCCCAACCTAGCCCACCTTTGTTTGCCTAAAGATTTATTTTAAAGATGTTGATTGTCTAAAGATTTATTAATATTTATTTGTAGGTATGTTGCTTAAGGTTTATAGTTGTAATTTAAAATATGTTTTATTTCAAAGTAAAAATTTTTAACAAGCAAATGGGGTTGGGGATGGGGATGGGGATGCATTTTGGCTTTGGGGATTCCCCATCCCCATCCTTGCTTTAAAAAATTGGGGATTAATAGGGGATGAGGATTGATATTTTAATTGGGGATGGGGATGGCATCCCCACCCCCAACCCCGCCCGATTCTACCTTTAGTTTTAATTGTATTTTTATGTAGGAAACATTAATTAGATAATATCAAAACCACCCCATGAACTTTGCTATATTATTCCACAAAAAGCCTCTTTATCAACGCGCTCCTAAACGTTTATCTTTTTGTATGATCCAGGTGTAGCTAACGTCTAACTAACAGATTCTTTTTAATTTTAAATTAATAAAAGATTAAAAAGACTATTTTTTCCTCATCCCTCTCGCTTCCTTCTTCAGTCTTCACTTTCTCAAATCGCTCTTCACATCTTCTTCTTCACTTTTTGTACATAGAGAGAGAGAGAGAGAAATAGGAGTCTAGAGATATGAGTGATGCTGTTTTCAAAACAATTGGAGACTCTTTATTTTGAAAAGACATCGCTTCTTGATGACAAACTTCAGAAAGAGAACTTTACCCCTTCGCTTAATCCTTTTGTGAAGAAGAAGATGACTCCCAACTTGTTAGACATCTGGTTCAAGAACACCAAACCCTTAAATCATCATGTTCTCTTCACTTTGTAGCTCTCGCCTTCAAGGACAACACAAAAAAAAAAAAACCCTCATCTTCAATTTCTTTATTGTCTGATGATATTCTCCTCTAAATCCTCTCCAAGCTCCCGCTTTTGCAATGCAATGCCAACTACCTCGTTTGTAGGCGCTAGTTGAATCTTCAAGGCCACTTGTTTGCTTTTCTGAATCTTGGATTGGGATTTTTTTAATCCAATAAGTTTATTTTTTGGTTCCCCAATATAACCAATGTTGATTTGATCTCCGGGTTTCCCAAATAAACTGATGTTAATTTGATTTCCAGGTTCCCCAAATTTCCCAATTGTTGGGTATGGATTGGGGTTGGGGTTGGGTGTAGTAGAGTATTGGTCGTGTGTTGGTGGTCCAAAAGTGGACGGCATGTCAGCAGTAGCGGAGTTATTAAAGGTGAACAAAGGGCAATTAACCCGCTGACGATTGAAAGTCTACTAAATTTATATATTAAAGCTTGCTTCTTGCCCTGTCATACTTGTTTCTCTTGCATTATTGCCCAGGTATAAATATTTATTCTTTCATTATTACCCTCTTTAGAAATCAAAATTTTCTATGGAGCCCATTTAATAAGCCCAAGTTTCAACGTCATAGGTATATAGAATAATAGAAGTCAAAGGTTACCATTACATAAACCAAAAAAAAAAAAAAAGTCTCTCAAAATTCCCTGTCTCACACAAAGGCACAAACAATACTACACTAAAAATTTTAAAATTTTAAAATGTACTCTAGCATAAACATAAAGCTTCTTTATTCTTTCTTAAACTGCTTTAATCTTTTAGTTAAACTTTTTACTCTCACTTTCGTTCTTTCATTTTTATATGTAAATTTTTTAATAAATTTATATTATAATTAGTTTATGCTACAATTTATTCATGACAGGTGATAGTTAATTACAATTATACAAGGATTATACTATTTGTTTCATGAGTTAGTTATAGTTTTTATAAGTTTTTATATGTAAATTTTTCAAGAGATCTATACCATGGTTACTTTAGGATAATTTTCTTAATTACATTTCATAGTTTACAACTATAAAAGAATTATAATATACATTTGTGATATGAGTTAGTTTAGATTTTTTACATGTAATTTTTGCAATAGAATTATATTATAGTCAGCTCAAGCAAAATTTTGTTAATGAAATTTGATAGTTCACAATTATAAAAAATAAATAAATAATATTTGTGTCATGAGTTAGTTTTAGTATTTATAAGTATTTAAATTAACTTATGCTAGCTTTTAATTTTTGATATACCTGTTAAATTAACTTATGCTTTTAATTTTTGATATACATGTGATGTTAAATCATATTATTTTAATATTGCTATTTTGCTTCATTTTATGCATTGAATTTCCCTTGTTCTAAATAGTATAAAATATAAGATGAAAACTTGTGGAATATTGTGTAATACCTTTGATTATAAGCAAGACAATCATCCATAATCTTCCCTAATTTACCTTTTATGAACATTATTAGATAACTTTAGTATATAAATTACCTATTCGTCAAACAAATTATTGATATAGTGTTTTAGTAAATAAAATTGTATTTAAGACATATTAAATACCAATATAATCAACTCATGAAATCAAGATTTTAGTATTTTTATTTTAGATCTTAACGCTTATATTGTTTGATTTTGCCCCTCAAAGCAAAATTTCTGGCTTCGCTTCTGTGTGTTAGGTTGATGAGAGGGGTTATCAAATTCGGGTTGTTTGGTGTTGCGGGTTAGGGTTTGTTGATGCACGGTTTCCGGACGGCTGGGAAGCGGGTCGGAGCTCGAGTCGTACGTCGGGTCCAGTCCTGCAAGCAAAGGAAGAAAGTCAGGGGTGCCGGCGGTGGTGCCGGCGAAGACTCTCCGATGCTCAAGTCAGTTTCCGGCACTCCGGAATTCTCTGGGAGAATTTCCTAGAGAGAGAAGCTCTCAAAAGTAAAGGAAATCTAGAGAGAGAATAAGTTCAGAAAAGTGTGCATACCTTGAGTAATATTTCCGAGGGTTTATATAGGAGTCAAGATAGGTCATTGTGGGACCCAGATAGTAGGCCCAGATAATGGGCTTCAGTAATGGGCTTACTGAATTTACAAATAACTAGGCCCAGATAATAGGCTTCAGTAATGGGCTTACTGAATTAGAAATAACTAGGCCCAGATAATGGGCTTCAGTAATGGGCTTACTGTATTAGAAATAATTGAGCCAGGATGGGTCATTGTGAGACCCAGATAACGGGCCCAGATAATGGGCTACAGTAATGGGCTTGCTGTATTAGAAATAATTAGGCCCAATTTTGTTATGGTCATAACAGTAGTCCCCCCAGTCCCAAGTCGACTAACGGGTCGACGTAGAGACTTATTTAGCTATTCTGGGCTATAATTTAAATGTGTCGAGGGGCCAGCCCAAAAGATGTGATTCATTAAACCCTAAATTGGTGCTCTATATAAGACACAAGTGTTGGGGAGTAGGGTTTACTCAAAAATAGGAGAGAGCACCCTGGAGGCAAGCAGTGCTAGTGATCCAAGCAACCAGGAGTCCTCAGTCTGAGCAGAATTTTCCAACCGCCACAAGTAAGCACTTTTTTTTTTCTTGCGTACACACTTTTAGAATGCATGAATTAGGTTTAATTTTTCAATGCAAAAATTCTGTACGGATCATGCCCTACGTGTGTGTGTATGTGATTTGTGCGAGAATATGAAAACGTTTGCATGTGTTTTCCCTCGCGGGTTTGTGTGTGAAAGAAGAAGAAACACGAATGAGTATTCGGGCATAAAGGGAGAAAAGTGAGAATGTATGAGGGAAGGGGTGTATTCGGGCATGCCGTGAGGGCCTGGGCGCACAGCAGGCTCGCGCGCACTGTGGCCTGCATGCGTGCGCGCTGTGGCGCGCTGCGAGTGCTGCCTTGGCGTGCTACCTGGGCGTGCTTCCTGGGCGTGCAGCCTGGGCGCGCTGGGCGTGCTGCCTGGGTGTGCTGCCTGGGCGTGCTGCCTGGGCACGCTGGGCGTGCTGCCTGGGTGTGCTGCCTGGGCGTGCAGCCTAGGCGCGCTGCCTGGGCGCGCTGGGCGTGCTGCCTGGGCGTGCAGCCTGGGCGTGCTGCCTGGGCGCGCTGGGCGTGCTGCCTGGGAGCGCTGCCTGGGCGCGCTGGGCGTGCTCGCTGGGCGTGCTGCCTGGGCGCGCTGGGTGAGCGGCGAGAGGCGAGCCTGGTGCGCAGGGGCGAGCGGCGAGGAGCTAGCCTAGTGCGCAGGGGCGAGCGGCGAGGGGCGAACCTGGGCTGCTCGCGTGCGCACTGGGCGCTGGGCTGCTCGCGTGCACGCTGGGCGACTCGCGTGCGTGCTGGGCGCTGGGAGGCGGCGAGCTCCCGGAGATGGGGCTGCGCTGCATGCTGCATGCAGCATTTATACGTCCAAGGACGTCTTGGAGGAAATTCAAATATGTGCGGGTGTGTGCCAGCAATTTTCAAAATTTGATTTTATAACTTTGGGGGTGTTGCTGAAAAATTTCAAAACTTTTATTTAAAATCGTGGGAGTGTTTCTGCAAAATTTCCAACTTTTATTTTTTCTCCACGGGAGTGTTTCCGCGAATTTTTAAACTTTTATTTTTATTTGCGGGGATGTTTCCGCCAAATTTCAAACTTCAATTTTTATTCCGCGGGGGTGTTTCCGTGAAATTTCAAACTTCAATATTTATTCCGCGGGGGTGTTTCCGCGGATTTTCAAACTTTTATAATTTTTCCTCCGCGGGCGTGCTTCCGCGGATTTTCGATACAATCCCCTAACATTTTTTTTTTCACCTCTTCCTTCCCTCAGTAGACTTGGTTTGATGACTAACGACCCCTCTTTGACTGTGCAGATGGCTAGAGTTAAAACCACTGTGAAAGTGCTACGGGGGGAACCGAGTCATCAAACCCAGTCTTCTAGGGACAAGGATCCGGCGACCTACCGTAAAGAAGTTAACGAGTTTTATCAAAACTTCTTCGGTCCGGATCGGGAGCTGGGACAGAATTCTGTCAACCATAAGGTGGTAGACACTGAAGGGGATAGTGATTGGTCGTCCTCCGCTACTTCGGATAGCGAACCGGAGGTCGAAAAGTGGTGGGAGGCCGACCATATTGATAACCAACTTCCGGACGATCGATTAAAGATATATAGAGCCCACTTCCTCATCCCGGCTTCAGTCATGCTTTTTCTTCCAAGGAAGGGTGATCGGTGGAGTAGGCCACCACGAGGTGTCATTGGTTTGAGCCTAGAGCTATTGAGAGCCGGTCTCCGGGTGCCTTTTGATAACTATGTTCGCCATATACTCGATGCTATGGGCATCGCTCCTACCCAACTGTCGGCCAATGGGCGGAGGCTTCTGATAGCTTTCCAAAGTTTATTCAGAAGCGCCGGCCTTGGTGACCCTACCACCAACCATGTTAAGCATATTTTTGCTATTCACCCACCGAATAGAGAGAAGACGGGTTACTACTATATATCCCAGCGAGGGAAGACGGATGACCCCAACCGCCTTTTTGGCATTCCCTCCCATGTGAAAGAGTGGAAGTATAAGCAATTCTGGTGTGGTGGCGGTTGGAAGTACCAAGAAGTTACTCGTCTAAAGGGGGAGAAGTTGAAGATCAGGAGGCGTTTTGATGTTTGTGGTACCCTATTATAATGACACCCTATCCGCCTTTGTTGTGACAACTCTTGATCAACCGACATTCTTTTTTGTTTTTATTGTAGCTCCTTGGACCAAATGTCCGCTGTTATCTCAGAAAGAGAGAGACGACTTACAAGTGGTTTTCAAGTTACCCGTGGACTCGAAGAACGTGAATAACCTCACTGATCGGGAGCAATTGGCCCGTCTTGGCTTATCACCTCCAATTCCTCCGGAAGGTAAACTTGATCATTACTTTCTGACCTTACTTCATCAAGCATGTGTTTGTTGTCTTACCTGCTTTATTTTCGTGCAGGACTATTTCCTTTACATCCTACCAAGAAGCAGTTTGCTCAACTCGTAGCCAAGATGCCGCTTAAGCCCTTCACTTATGACAGACCTAGTTCTTCCCAGAAGAAACGGAGCGGAAGTCCTTCGACTCTTGGACCCCCGAAGAGGAGATCTAGTGGCCACAAGGAGATTCCCGTACGGAAGCCGGTTCCTAAAAGGTCTGCCTCCGTTCAGCCTGCGGGTGAAGTAGCAGCCTCTCAGCCTACTGGAAGCAGGTTACCCTCAACCTCTCAGCTACCCAAGCGTTTTACTTTTGACAGTACGGGCTTTCAGAGTGGATCAACATGCGGAGACTTCCTTCGGGAATTGTCTCAAAATGCTGCACGTCTCATGCCCACCAATGTCTTTCCTGAAGATGTAAAACTCACATACTTTGATACGATCGCCGTCGGGATGGGCATCATGCTTCAGGTTAGGCTTCACTGAGACCCTTTCTTCCTTTTTTCTTTATACTTTGAAAGTCATGACTTAACTCCTTCCTTCTCTTGGCCTTTCTCTCCATAGGCGACAGGACCTTTAGCTCAAGGAGAGTCTACCAATACCAATCTCCTCAAGGAGGTTAACCATCTCACTTCTGAGGTTGACGACTGGAAGGCGAAGCATCTAGTCTGCCTTGACAACTTAACCGAAACGGAAAGAAGAATGGCAGAGATGAAGGAACAGATGGGCAGAATGAAGGCAGACTTGTCCGAAGCCAAGAAGGAGGCAGCTATCCAGCGTAAAAGGGCCAATGATTTTAGCCAAGAGCTTCGAGAGAGAGCTGCTACTGAGCAAAGTAGGATTGACAAAGCAGTCGCTCGCTTCCGTAGGGGTCGTGTCTACCAGCAGGCTATGGAACGCTCCTACATTGAGGGAGTCAATGGGGTGCGTAGATGGTTCCATGACCGCCATCTAGAGATTGATCAGTCACCCATAGCTGAGGAGTTAAACTTGGTAGAAGAGTCTATCCCTACAGCAGACTCTGATCCTGAGCAATTCTGCCGCCTCATCCTTAAAGATGAGGATTATGAGTCGACATTGGACACAGCAGCCTAGGAGGCCAAGCAAGGCGACTCTACCTCATCGTCTTCAGACGAAAAAGGAGGTGATGAGGCCACTTCTTAGAGATAGTTGGAATTCTTCCAACTAGGTAGATGCTCATTCATAGGGAACAATCATATCAAGGTTGCTCTCCCGGCCTTGACTTTACCTTTTACTGTCTTTACTTTCAGTTCGATGTACTAGGTGAGGATGTGTGGCATCCATCAACCAATTTTGGAATAATAAGAACACTAAGTAAAATTTTTTTTCTTTCTGGTGTTGTATTCTTTTACTTGTTCCACCTCGTTGCAATTTGGTCATACATGTGCTTTTAAGGAGGTATAGTCACAAGAATTCTGAATAAAACGATCACTTTTATTGACAATCTCTTTATTGGTCTCCCTATGGGAGTTGTTACACATGCATAAGCTCCTGGGCGGAGTTACTGCACATATGGAGAGATTACAGGTAGTACTTCTTTGAGTGCTCAATATTCCACGGACGACGGAGCACCCTCCCATCCGTGGTGACCAGTCTGTAGGTGCCTGGTCGGACGACTGCTTTGACTTGATAAAGACCCTCCCAGTTAAGTCCCAATGCTTCATCAATTGATTCTCGAGTACTTTGTGGCACTTGCCCACTTAGTTTATGACCACGGGAGGTTCTCCTCGAATCGTCAATAACTTATGTGCCTTCTCTTTAAAGGCCATGTTGTAGCACTCTCGAGAGGCTCGCTGTTCACCTCTAACTTCTCCTACACCAGCGGGTGTTGGAAACTTCAAGACATGATGATAAACACCCGTCACGGCCTTGAAGTCGTAAAGTGATGGCCGTCCAAGAACGGCGTTATAAACACCCGGGTGATCTATTACAAGGAAGTTCACCATCTTGGTTGTTTGTAGGAAACCTTCTCCCAAGGTCACCGGTAACGAAATTACCCCCTCGGGAATAACTTTTCCTCCAGTGAATCCTATTAGGGAAGTTTGGATGCCTCTCATATCTTTGCGGTTAAGACCCAACTGATCAAATGCATCCAATGTCATTATGTCAGCCGAGCTTCCGTTGTCAATCAATACTCGTCGTAGCCTTTTATTGGCTACTATCACTGTGAGGACCAAGGCATCACAATGTGGATGATGGATACCCTGCGCATCTCGCGATGAAAATGAGATAACATCATGATCTCCTACATTGGTGGAAGAGGCTATCAAGTTGACTTCATGGCGAGGGAGGTCATATCTTGCTTGCCTGGCTAGGTGCCTTCGGGCTTGGGAGCTTGAACCAACCACTATTCCCCCAAAAATTGTGGCTACTTCTTCTAATGGTTCCTTCCCTTTGTCATTTTTGTTGGAAGGTTCAGGAGGCCTATAAATGTATTCTTGTAGTTGGCCATCCTTAATAAGACCCTCGATTTGTCTGCTCAGTTCGAAACAGTCTGCGGTATTATGACCATGTGCCTGGTGGAAATGACAATACTTTCTCTTGTCTCTTGTCTTTGGATTCGACCGTAAGGGGGCAGGTTCTTTCATAAGGCCTTTATCCTTGATTTCCTTTAGGATATCCTGCTGTGGCATAGTAAGCAACGTGAATGTATGGTGCTCCTCCTGAGGTTGGTCATGATGCTCTTGGCGGGGTCGGGTGGATGACCCTTGTAACAGAAAGCGATCATTTCTGACTATGTCTCGCGCAGAGCGTCGATCCGGAATTGATCTACGATTTCTATCATAAGGTTCTCCTCTATGATTATCATACGATCTTTTATCTGTACGGAAGGAATTAGGTACCACCGGAGTTTGCCTAGGGTAATTTGCTTGAAAAATTTTCTCTGCATCAGCATGGCTAGAAACCCTTGCTAATGCTTCTTGATACATACATGGGAGGTTGACGGAGAATTCCCATGCTAGAGGGAGCCCCCCCCTGATTCCTTGAACCAAGCCTTGCATGGCGTAACCATCATGAAATAGGTCAACTCGTGAAACCTCCCGCTGATATCTATTTAAGAACGGACGAAGGGTTTCATTACGACCCTGCTTGATTGAAAGAAGGCTCTGTGCTGGTCGACTCCTTGTTTTCATATTGTTGAAATGTGTGAGGAAACTACGGGCAAGCTCGTCAAAGCTGGAGATGGATGCAGCTGGTAGCCTTCTATACCATTGCTTAGCTGATCCTCCAAGGGTAAGAGAAAAAGTTCTGCACATGATTCCCCCTGAGACCCCTTATATCTCCATATGAGAAACAAAAGAGTCTAAATGCTCTCGGGGGTCCGTTGTCCCTTGGTAAAGCTCGAGTTGCGGCATCCGGATCCCATGTGGGTATCTTTCCCTTAGAATATCTTCAGCAAAGGGTGATTCCCATTGTGGACGCCCATCTTCTTCTCCTCCTGAACGCTTAATCAACCTCTCCAGCTTATGGATTTTTTCATCCATTTCTCGTTTGAATTCTGCATAATGATTGTCTGATGTCCCCTCTTCTGAGACATCCATTGGGGAATCATCTGGGCGATGATTCTTAACTCTAGGTGGTGAGCTGGGGCGATTTCTTTTGGGCTGATAATCACGTCCTGGAGCGTAAGAACCATGATAGGAATAGGCGGGCTGATCAACATTACTTCCTCTCGGTATCTGCTCAATGCTTATATGGCGCTTGTTGTTCAGAGAGTGTCGGAGGTCTACTGCAGGTAACCGTTGTGCAGATACGATATGCGAGGGAGAGGGAATCTGTGGATGAACATCCCCTCCTTGAACAATAGGATGGGGAAGATTCGATTGAATGAGCTGATGGCGAGGCAATCCAGTAGTCTGGGCGACTAAATCAGGACGTTCACCAACATCCGTCTGGACATTTGGTATTACCATGGCACTTATTAGGTTATTCCCAGCAGTGTTTGCAACCTGCCGAGCACTTTGTCCAAATGCTTGATTGAACACAGTCACCATATGATTCATCTGTTCACTGAAATTCCGCATGGTATGTTCCATGGTAGTTAACCGATTTGTCTTACCCTTCTTCGGTCTTCTAAGTGGGAGTCGGGGTTGCCTGAGGTTAGGCCCCACCCCAGAGGATATAACCAATGCTCTCCCTGTATCAATTACCCTTCGGCATTGGGGAGGTGCTTCTACCTCGATTTCTTCGTCAACCTCTAGAGAGGTCGAGTGTTGAGATTCGTGACTCATGATGTGTTTGAGTATGTTTGGATGGGAGCAACAACTAAAAGAGGCTTAAATTGTCGTTCCCACAGACGGCGCCAACTGTTGATGCACGGTTTCTGGACAGCCAGGAAGCGGGTCGGAGCTCGGATCGTACGTCGGGTCCAGTCCTGCAAGCAAAGAAAGACAGTCAGGGGTGCCGGCGGAGGTGCTGGCGAAGACCCTCCGATGCTCAAGTCAGTTTCCGGCACTCCGGATTCTCTGGGAGAATTTCCTAGAGAGAGAAGCTCTCAAAAGTAAAGGAAATCTAGAGAGAGAATAAGTTCAGAAAAGTGTGCATACCTTGAGTAATATTTCGGAGGGTTTATATAGGAGTCAAGATGGGTCATTGTGGGACCCAGATAGTAGGCCCAGATGATGGGCTTCAGTAATGGGCTTACTGAATTTACAAATAACTAGGCCCAGATAATGGGCTTCAGTAATGGGCTTACTGAATTAGAAATAACTAGGCCCAGATAATGGGCTTCAGTAATGGGCTTACTGTATTAGAAATAATTGAGCCAGGATGGGTCATTGTGGAACCCAGATAACGGGCCCAGATAATGGACTACAATAATGGGCTTACTGTATTAGAAATAATTAGGCCCAATTTTGTTATGGTCATAACAGGGTTGCCAGAGATGAAGGCGAATCAGCCATGGAATTAGAATTGACAAGGAAGAGAGAGAGAGAAAACAGAAAAGAAAACTTTGTTGTTTGATCTTATAATCATGTATTGGGAAAATTTGTTTTTGTTTTAAAGCGAATGTTTTGATCTTTTTGGATGTTCAATTTGATTCTTTGTTAAACTTTTGAACAAGATTGTTTTGATTCAATTGAATTGTTTTGAAGTTTAAGCTCTTTCGGTTGTGTTGCTCTATGATTTTAATTTGCTCCTCCATTTCTTTAAAAGCTTTTATGATCTTTTCTTGTACTCGATTAGGTATGCTGTGTTGCTCTATATTTTGCCTCAGTTGGCTTAATTAGTTGCTTTATGTTGCTCTATGTTTTTGTTTCCACTTCACGATTCTATTTCTATTGAGATGAATCTGCATTGGAGCTGTCCATGGAGTTCTGCAACTTCTTCTAGAGCATTGATTTCCTCTCATTGTTATATGCCATTGTGAGAATTTTTTGTGCTTTTACCAAAATGCTCTGGTCCTTTAATTCAAAAGCAAACTTATTGGACTAAATGATACAAAAAGATATATTTAAACCCAAAAGAGGCTTTCACCGGAAAATAGAGTAAAGTTCAGGGGGTGTTTTAATATTATCTCAAACATTAATACCTTAATTTTATATAGACTATAAAGGTATTTTTTTAAAAATATTATTTTCAGATAAAATTTTAATTTAAAAAAATTAATAATAATGATATATCATACTAAGAAAAGGGATGTGTCAAACATTTCTAAAGGTACTGACACATTGAAATAAATTGACAAAAGCATCGATGTCAAACATAATTTCTCAAATACATTCTCAAGTTCCACTGTTAATGGAGGCTTGACACCAAATCACCCACCAATCATTTGGATTGGAACAAAAAGACTCATCACCTTAGGAATTGGGTCAGTATAGTATTCTAACTTTGCCTATAGCTATAAGCCTTATAATACCAAGCTTCAATCCAATATAAAGTTCCAAATTGTGGAAACAATTCCTAAAAAATTGCCTGGTCCCATTCATTATGATATACACTTTGAGACTTTCTTGTTAAATCATGATCTTATTAGAAATTGATAAAAATGATCAAGTGGACACGAAGCCCCAAACAAAAATAGAAATTTTACAATTGAGCAATTAAAGAATCACATTCTGGGTATGAAGCAAGCACAAAAGAAGCCACCGCTATATAATTTGCTGATATATTTCTTTATAACTGAACTTGGTTCTGCCTCAACCATCAAGTCTATCTGATGGGGTTGATTCTTCAGAGATATAATCTTCTTATTCACTTTCACAAGCCGTTTACCAAGCTTCATCGCCCTAATCAGAAACAAGAATTTCTTGGCACTTACGGTTTCATATTCGATCTTCAGTTGCTTGATCTCATCTTTAATCTTCCCCACCTCAACAAGCCACAGTTGACAAGACTTTGCTTTTCCAAGTTGATCTTGTTTAGAGTACTTATCCAATTTTGATTTCACGAATTTTTCCATATTACTCAAATATATTTCTTCACTTTCAAGCTCGCTCAGGTTGTTCCTCATGTTTTTCATATAATGATAATGGCGCTTTAGACACTTGAATCCCTTTAGTCCACCCTTTACCATTAACATATAGATAATTGAGCCAGCTGCTTGCCCAATTGCTTGCAGGAGTATTACCTCCATTGATCCTGCATGCATGCAAAGATACATAAGATTAAAAATAATTCTTGAATTTTCGATTCATAGGGAAAAAATATGAGTAATGTTACTCTTACAAACTATTTATACAAACTCACCCATACAAACTGACGTGGCATGATGTGATTTGATAAATAAATGCAGTGATTTGATAAATATATATTAATAATAAATGATATTAATTAACATGGGTGATGTGGCAATCATATAAGGATGTCACATCAGTTTGTATGTGTGAGTTTGTATAAATAGTTTGTATGAGTAGCATTACTCAAAAAATATTGCTCTATTGGTATAGTTAAACTCATACCTTTACGTAATTTCAATTTGCTTCCCTTGAAAGATGTTATTTCTCTAATGCAATTTGCAACTCAATTTGTGAACAAAGTTGTAGCTGTTTCAAGTGTTAATGTTCTGATGACAATTCTTGACAATGATCTGATCCAACTCAAACATTGACCTGCATTAAGGTTCTTATTGCTCAACACAAAACTCCACGCAGAAAGCTGTTGAAAAATAATATAAGAAAAGACTGATCAGTAGTTGCATATACACGGGATCCTTTGGTTTGGCACATAAGTTACTTACAATAAATAATTATTAAGTGTTAGCGAGTCATTTTCGTTCCTCTCTTTTTAAGAGTACATTTTGTACTTCAATTTTTAAATTCTCTTCTAATTTTGCTCCAGATGTCCAACTTAAAATGGCTAACCCAATAGACTACCCTCAGATGAGACTCTCTTGGTGGAGGCAACGACAACACCGACCCTATATAGTTACTCGCCCAAAACTAGGGACTCATACCACATATAAAGCTTCAAATGAACCCAAAAGGCTAACTTGATAGCTAGAGTGGCCAATCTTTTCATATACCCCAAGACCCCTCCTTAACCATCTACTGTAGGACTCAACACTAATTAATAAAACTTCGGAACGAAAAGATATAAATAAGAATATATGTTAAGAAACAAAAAGTAATAAAAATAGTATGTGTGTGTATATGTATATAATTAACATATCATTTCAAGACATATTTAATGTTAACAAATTACTTTTGCTTAAGTAGAAAAAAAAATTTTTTAAGGATTTTCTATAATAAAATCAAAATATTGACTATCGTTTTGGAAGATCCTACAAATTGTAAAACGAAAAGTTTATGCAACATACTGGGGGAAAGAGAGACCTTCATGCCAAAACAAGCAATATATATTCAACTTACATATAGAGATAGTAATTAATTGACGATGATCTCTGTTGGCTGGCCGAAGTATCTACCCATAGCTAAATTAGAGAATTAGCAATGAACCTGAAATTTTCTTGATTTTTCTTCTGTCTGGAAACTTGATTGAAACCGGTTATTTATAGTGCTGATCAATATTTTAATTAAGAGAGAAACAAATACATAAGCCAATGAGCTAGCTGTATCGATTAAGGGTATGAAATGCGACAAGTACAAAATAATTGCATACCTAACCCATGGAGCTTACCAGCTGGCACGTATTCATGATTCTGTTTAAGTTAATTTTATCTTATTTTATACAAGTTATTCAATGTTTAAAACCTTTAATATTTTAATAGAAAAGTCAACATCTTTAGTCTGTATTGACCCAAAATTTTTTTATTTTTTTTAAATATTTTTGAACCCCAATTTTATACGAGTATCTTTGAACCCCTAATAGTATTGAGAAAAAACCGCCAGCTTCGAAAGATTTTGAGAAGTATCAGAAACATTCTGAACATGTTAATTATCGTTAGTGAAAAATATAACTTATCACTAGGAGTGTTTAAAATTACCCGATCCCATCCGATCTGATCGGATTTTGTCGGGTTGGTCGGGTCTGTGGCGGGTCAGGGTAATAAAAAACCCAACATCGGGTTTTAAAATTCAGATTTTGTGCAATCGGGTTTAAGATTGGGTTTAATTCATGTAACCTGATATAACCCGACCCGATCAAAAAGACCAAAAAACTATCAAAACGCTCGACAAAACTCGACGAGCTCGATAGCGCTCGACACGACTCGACATGTAAGTGTCGAGTGTCGAGTGACTCATCCGACACTCGATGTCTTCAAAAATAGACTGATATCAAGTGTCGGTTGTGAATCCAAAATGACTCAACATATAAGTGTTGAATGTCGGATGAGCCACTTGACACTCGACACTTATATGTTGAATCGTGTCGGATTCACAACCGACACTCGATATTAGACTATTTTCGAATCAGACACTCGACACTATCTACTCGACATATCGAGTCGTGTCGGATACATGTCGAGTAGATAGTGTCGAGTGTCAGATGATGCATCCGACACTCGATATCTTCGAAAATAGTCTGATATCGAGTGTCAGTTGTGAATCCGACACAACTCGACATGTAAGTGTCGAGTGTCGAGTGTCGGATGATTCATCTGACACTCGATTTCTTCGAAAATTATCTGATATCGAGTGTCGGTTGTGAATCCGACACGACTCGACATGTCAAGTGTCGAGTGTTGAGTGGTGTCAGATGAATCATCCGACACTCGATTTCTTCGAAAATTGTCTAATATCGAGTGTCGGTTGTGAATCCAACACGACTCGACATGTAAGTGTCGAGTGTCGAGTGGACCCGATAGACACGACCAACCCGACCATTCGAATTATATCTTGAGTTACATGCATCAGAAGCCCGATAACGGGTTTATTTTTCAAAAGCCGATGCATCATCGGGTTGAGTCAGGTCGAGTCGGGTTGGGCAAAACCCGACCCAACCCGTGTGCACCCCTACTTATCACAATCGCATAAAACAATTCACTATAGTAACTTTAGATATGTCATGAGTTTATTTAAATATTCTGTTAAAGCATTTAGTTGATATTTATGCACTTCTTACTATAGCTATAAAAATACAATAAAATAATAATAAAACAATAAAATTTGATTACATAATTATTCGGCATAAAGATTTATAATCAATTTGATTACAGAATAAAACAATATCAAAATTTGCATTAATTTCAAATATAACATATTCAATATGTTTGAGAATAATATATGAAGAGAATTTAAATACATTGTAAGCTTATTAAGTTATTAAAAACCTTTTGAATTGTAATATTAAATTTATGGTTTTTATGAGTAAAAGAGATGAGACGAGAGGTCAATTAAATTGAAAAACTTTTAGGGTTTCATGCACACTTTTCAAATCTTTAGGGTTACAAGATTTTATGACCCCGTGCGGAAGTTTGTCGTAGATTTGAGAGAGACATGCGTATATGCTAAGAAAGGAAAGGCAGTCAAACTCCTTTCTTTATTTTATCATACCATTGCTACGTGTGCCCAACGTTACGCTGCTTTGAACCAATTTTGGTATAACCAGATTCCCTTAAAAAGAATGTACCGTACAGTACTTGATTGACAAGATATAATTTTTGTTTTGAGCGTGATTTTAGATATTTTAACTTGAAACTAGTGAGACAAGAAGCAGCTTATAAACAAACTTTTTCTTTTTTTCAATCTTTGACTGTCAAACCGATTGTTCCTTATAAATTCTTGATTTTGTTTAATTGTTTTACACATAAAATTGATGCGCCCCTGTATGATATCAAATTATTAAATTTCATTATTTGCTCTTGTTTTAATCTTTTTAATTTGAAAATGTTTTGCACATAAAACATTTTTTAATTATTTGCTTAGCCCCCCAAAGTGTAAAGTATGATCCAGTCCTATATGATATCAAATTATTAAATTTGATTATATCGATTGATTTTTTATGTAGTATTATTTAATTTTTATATTTTAAAGTTATAAGACATGCAAATTATCCATGTAGGCCGATGATTATCAAATCGGGAAGAACTCATAAGATTGATTTAACATTAGCTATAAATAATTTTTTAATTAAATTTATAATTTATTAAAAAATTATGAAATAAAAAACAGTGTCATCTTTTGTTGGAATTTGGAAGTTAATCACGTCTCCAAGTAATTTGTGTAGCTAGGCTATATTAAAATATCATTATCTTTAACTCTAACTAATGACTAACCAGCTTCTATTTTTTCTACAAATTTTAACACAAGAGTATATTGATAACATAATATTGAATATTTAATTATTCACTAAAGAAATACATAAAACTTTTTAAAAATACAATATAATTTTAAAAATTAAATTTATTAAAGGCTTTATGATTTTTTTTCTTAGTATATATAGATAAAGGAATGGGATAATGTCACATACCTCCCTTATCTTTTGGCATAGTATTATAGAAATGGTACTTTTGGATTTTTTTCTCAAAACAGTCCATATGTTTTCAAAAATGCATCGTAGACACCTCTTCTGTTATATCTACCGTTAAATGACATCATCTTTTCATCTATTTACAATTCAATTATTGAAATACCCTTGTTCATATTTAAAAAAGAACATTTGCATAAAATAAAATAAAAAATGATATCATAAATTATGGTTTTACCCTGAAAATCTAAGGGCTTTTTTTTTTTTTCACTTTTCACCTAAGTTTGAATGGAATCATCTTTAAGTGATCAAATTTTTTATTTGTTTTTCAATTCAATACTTTTTTGAAGTGGCATACCACTGAATTTAAAAAGTAAAAATTGATCGCTTTTTTATTTGTCAAATGTCTGAAAATATCAAAATACCTGAATTACTCTCATATATATAAAAATTATTTTCATAATTCCTAAACCAGAGACGCAGATTAAAAAATATCAGTGGCAAGACCGCAAACAAACTCCTTGCTTGTTCTTGCTTGCATTTGCGTCTCTGCTTTTGAATATGGGAAGTGGAAAGCTCAAGGGCAAGCCCACCGGCCACTGCCACTTCTCCACCCCCGAAGAGCTGTGTACGCTCACCCACCCTCTGCCCCTTTCAATTTCTACATTTACATCTCTTTGTTGGAGTTTAGCTTGATATCAAATCTAGATCTACGAGCGTTGTGCTCATTTATCAATTCGATCCGGTTGCTCTAATTGCTTCAATAATATTCTGATTAGGATTACCATTTTTATTTTTTTATTTTTTTTATTTTTATCATCAGTTTGGCGGAAAATTATGGGAAATAATTGAAAATATTATTTGTTTATGCACCAGCTTCGGCCAATTACGGGAAATAATTAAATAATTGATTTAATTTTCTTAAATTTTAATTTTTAAAGAATTGTAACAAATATAATATTAACTATTTAAATAAAAAAGAATTTTTATTTAATTTTAGTAAATATTTATTTTTTAAAGATTACTGAGAAATATAATATTAATTATTTAAATGGAAAAGAATTTTGGTTTAATTTTATTAACTATTTAATTTTTAAATATTGTAATAAATATAATAAAAAACTATATATTTCAACGAGGGTAAAAAAATCACATTAAAGATAAAATATTATCTTATCACTTTTTTTAAGTGGTATTTAAAATAGCAAACAAATATCCTATTAAATAATATAAATTAAGTTCTAAAAAAATTCAGATCTAAAAAATTTTAAGGGGTTAAAACAAATATCACCTAAATAAAAAATGTTTTATACCCTGTTGTTTATGTTGCAGGTTTTGAACAACCCATGTTGACTTCTTGCGGGTGCGGAGGTTCATCATTGAACTATGACATTCGGATTACCTGTGGCAGACAAAAGTCATAAATGGTACAAAATTGAAACAATTTCCTTGGAGATAAATTGTTTTGGTAGTTATGCAAATTTTTCCTCTTTAAAATTGTAAACTGATTGCATTTTTTTTTTTTTGATGATCCGCTGGTTCTGCCTCGGCAACTAAAAGGTTAGCTTCTTCAAGGTCGCCCAACTCTAGGGCAGCCGATCTGTCAGCCGTAGCAACAGCAGCAATTATATGTAACCTCTGGAATCTAGCCACTGCTACTGCTTTTTCCTTGGATGATATCAGTCCTTCAGTCTCCTACGATTAGTTTACAGTGTTTTTTATATTTTTCTTAAGTTCCTCAAGCTCTAAAATGGCCTTTTCCATATCAATCTGCAAGGCATCCTTTTCAACACTCAATGACTTTGCCTCAGCAGCTATTCGCATAGCCTCTTTGAAATTTCTTGCAGCTGTAGCAACCTTCTTTTCTGTTTCAAGCTCTGGGGCTCGTTTGTCTATGAAAAACATTCTCTGCTTGATGGATGCTACATTTTGTTGGATGCCTGACCTCATTAAAGATAGCTCCTAAACAAAAAATGAAGAGGAATATCAATGGACCAAATAGCATTCAATAAAAGAAAACTTGGGCTGAGAATTGAGTGTACCAGTAATGTTTTCATTTTGATACAAAAAATAATGCAACTTCTATCTCCTGAAAGTAAAAACAGTAATGTAAGTAGAAACAGGGTAGAAAAAAGGTTTTTGGCCATAGCCTTTAGGTGTCTCTGGTTTTAACAATTTCAATGAACCTATGGCTGCAGAGAACAGTTAGCTGCATGCCAATGGTTATGTCTTGAAAGTATACATTATACTATACTAACACCTTCATAAGTTTGTAGGAACATATAGATAAAATACATAAAATGATCGGGAAGTAAATTGACCTGGAGGGAAGCTCTTGTTGGGGATGCAAAGCAAACTTAGAACAGAATTTGGGAGAAAATTAACTTGTATTAACAGAGAAAATTCATATACAAGATTTACACAAAAACTCCTCTAAACTAATCCTGGAGCTCTCCTGGCTCTCTCATGTTGACCCAAGTATGGCAACCCAAGAGGGGGGGGTGTGAATTGGGCTTTTATTTATAAAAACGGATTTGTAAAACTTTTCTTGAAAGATCAAAATTATTTAACTCTTTCTTTGAGAATAAAGGTGAAGAAGATGAAAATAGAATGCAATCAAGAGAGTATCAATAAAGAACAATCACAAGTGCAAGTAAATATAAAGAGTAGGGATAGAGAGAGTGCAAACTCAATTTGCGTGGTTCGGCAAACCTTGCCTACGTCCACGGGCTCCTAGCTCCACAAGCTAGGCTTTCCACTAAGTTGTAGAATCTTTACAACTTGCTTGATGAACAACCTCACCAAGACTTTTTCTTTCAACTCTTGATAACACCACACCAAGAGTTCTTCTTGATGAACAACCTCACCAAGGCAACTTCCTTCAACTCTTGATAACACCACACCAAGAGTTCTTCTTGATGAACAACCTCACCAAGGCAACTTCCTTCAACTCTTGATAACACCACACCAAGAGTTCTTCTTGATGAACAACCTCACCAAGGCAACTTTCTTCAACTCTTGATAACACCACACCAAGAGTTCTTCTTGATGAACAACCTCACCAAGGAAAGAGTTCTCTCAAGGATAACTTTTTATCCTTTACAAGAATATTTCACTCTCACCACAATACAAGAACAATGATAATTTTTACAACAAAAGTATAACTCTCTTCAAAGAGTAGATAAAGAATATAAAAGCTCTCTAGACTTGATATTTCTCTTGTTTTTTGCTTGATAGATGCTTCTCTTTCTCTTGCTGAATGCATGGGAGAAGAGCTCCTTTTATAGGTAAATGGGATGAACTTAATGAAGTGAAGACACTAACTCCAAATTTTCTGCCCACCATAAAAACCGTAATTTTGTCTACCATTTTTGTCAATGTTTCGTTCGAAATTTGAAAATATGCAAAAAATAAAAGATCTGCAAAATTGAATAATATTTCCAACGCATCAAGAAACAAGTCATTTGGATATCTGTAGCTCAAGATATGGCCAAAACACCATTCGGTGCTCATGTGATTTGATTTTTCATATTGTGTCAGTCCACCGAATTAAATGATAATTCTGTCAGCATTCCGTTTGAAATTTGAATTTCTTCAAAACATAAAAGATCTGCATATTTGAATAAGCTTTCGAAAAAATTAAGAATCAAAGAATTTGGATATCTCTATCTTATGATATGGCCAAAACACCATTCGGTGCTCATGTGAGTTGATTTTTCTTCCTTGTGTCAGTCCACCGAATTGCATGTCAATTATGTTAGTCTTCCATTTGAAATTTGAATTTCTTCAAAACATATGAAATGTGACTCATTATGTCCTCTTTCCAATGCCATAGGAATCAAGTCATTTTGATTTTTCTTACTCAAGATATATCCAAAAGAGTATTCGGTGCTCATGTCAGCTGCTTCTATTTGTCTTTCAACTTGCATGATGATTTGGACAACCTTACACTTGAAATTTGAATTTCTTTAAAACATATAAAATGTTAGAAATTTAGTAAGCTTTCCAAAGGATTAAGAATCACATCATTTGGACATCTGTAGAGAAATATATGACCAATTGATTGAACATTTCTCATATATCACATTCCTTGAATCAAACATTGTTCTTAAACTTTGGAGCCTTTAACATGTAGTCTTCTCCTTAGCTTCAACACTTCATTTTAATAAGCCTCTTCTTGATTTTACAATTATTTCAATGATATTACTCTTGCACAAAAATAAACATGTTAGTAAATCACAATGAATTAATGTGTATTGTTATCATCAAAATTATCATGTAGCCTTAGGATTAACATCTCACACTCTCAGAACTCTCTGGTTCTGAATTACAACTCTCTCTGGAGTTTTTCTAATGTATAAACAAGGCAGAATTCGTCCCATATTTATAGGAAAATTCTGCATGAAATTTCAACAAAGTTAGGTGGGTAGTTCACCTAACCCTCACCTCCTTTTGACATGGGAGGGATATCTAGAAGCTCTACATGTCATGCATGAGCTCATCAGGGTTCTAGAACTTATACATGTCATGCATGAGCTCATCAATTCTCCCCCTCCATCCCATGTGAAAGGGGATAACTACAAAAAGTAATCAAACAGCTTCTAGTCTAACTATGTCTCTGCATAGTTCTAGCTTGTCTCTAGTGACTACTTTTGTTAACATGTCGGCTGGATTCTCTTTAGTATGGATCTTGACTAGTTTCAATAGTTGCTTGTCCATTACCTCGCGTATCCAATGATAGCGAATGTCGATATGCTTCGTTCGAGAATGGTACACTGAATTCTTGCTCAAATCCAGAGCACTTTGACTATCACAGTGTACTTTGTACTCTTTTTGCTCGATCCTAAGTTCTTGGAGAAACCGCTTTAGCCACAACATTTCTTTTTCAGCTTCCGCTGTGGCAATGTATTCTACCTCTGTCGTGGATAGCGCAACACACCATAGCATACATCAAACTTGCTATAGCAGAAGAATAGGGCACCGATGCCATGTCCTCTATCTCTTTCTTGGATGAGGGACATGATCTCTTGCTCAGCTTGAAGTGATTAGCCAGTGGTACACTAACTGGCTTGGCACCATCCATGTTGAACCTTTGAATCACCCGTTCAACATATTTCTCCTGAGACAGCCATAATTTCTTCTGTTTCTTGTCTCGACGAATGTGCATCCCCAAGATTTGCTGAGCTGGTCCCAAGTCCTTCATATCAAAGGTTTTTGATAGTTCATTCTTCAGTTGCTTTATTTTTGTTGCATCTTTTCCGACGATCAACATGTCGTCCACATATAACATGAGTGCAACAAAGTCTCCACCTGGAAGTTTCTGGAAGTAGACACACTAGTCTGCAGCGGTTCTTTTGTACCCATGACTCACCATGAAAGAGTCAAACTTCTTGTACCATTGCCTTGGTGCTTGTTTGAGGCCATACAAACTCTTTTTGAGCTTGCACACGAGGTGTTCTTTTCCTTGAACCTTGAATCCTTCTGGCTGCTCCATATAGATTTTTTCATGCAAGTCTCCATGAAGAAATGCTGTCTTCACATCTATTTGTTCAAGCTCCAAATCAAGACTTGCAGTCAATCCGAGGATGATACGGATTGAGGACATTTTTACCACCGGTGAAAAAATTTCATCAAAGTTAATTCCTTTCTGCTGAAGGAATCCTTTTACCACCAATCGGGCTTTATGCTTTATCATCTTTCCTATTCCATCTTTCTTGAGCTTGAATACCCACTTGTTCTTCAGTGCCTTCTTTCCATCTGGGAGCTCGACCAGTTCATAGGTTTTATTCTTCTCTAGAGAATTCATCTCATCTCGCATTGTTTTTCTAATGCATAAATAAGGCAGAATTCGTCCCATATTTATAGGAAAATTCTGCATGAAATTTCAACAAAGTTAGGTGGGTAGTTCACCTAACCCTCACCTCCCTTTGACATGGGAGGGATATCTAGAAGCTCTGCATGTCATGCATGAGCTCATCAGGGTTCTAGAACTCATGCATGTCATGCATGAGCTCATCAGCTCTTGCTACAGAAACTTCCTGTTGGAGCATCTGCACATCCTCTAAAAGTTTCTGCTCAGTCTTTGTGAGCCTCAGTTTGTCTTCCCTGGACTTTAGAATTGATGACATAAGACTTCGTCTCAGTTCAACAACTTCTTAATATACTTTTGCCTCTTCTGCGGAAACCGTGGCAAGTTGCTTAAGCTTTGTTGCCCGTAAAGATGTTATGGCCGCCTCTAACAATTTTGTTGATTTTATTTATTTATTTTTTAAAACTTTTTCTACCATCTGCCCATTAGCTTAGGCCATATGCATAGGGCTAAATCCTTGGTGATCAACTTCTTTAGCAAAATCTGGTTTCAGCCTTATGATCTCCTTTACAAAGTCAATGTGGCTGTAAGCAGAAGCTATGTGCTGGGGGGTTTCTTGCTGAAGCTAGTGCAATAGTACGGAGTAGTAAAAGATTTTCCACCAAAAGTTAAGGGAAGTTCTGGATATTTTCCGTCAAAGCTGCCTCAAAGAATGTTATATCCATAGTGGTTGAAAATGCCATAATTCTTTCTCTTAGACTTTTATTAAAAGACTGATGTACCTCTATTACTTCAACTTATTTACATAAAAGTAATGACAGATGTAACCGAATGGGTGTCTATAGCGCGTTTTTGAAAATAGGACTCTTTTTAAGAAAAAAAATCTAAAAGTGTCATCTCTACGACATTATGCCAAAAGATAAGAGAGATATGTATCATGATCCCATAAAGGATTACTACTCTTGTTTGCTCGCTAGATTCTCAAATACAGTCCCAATAATGCGTATGAGAAATTAAGTTCAATAATGAGTTGTTATTTAAGATCATATAAATTTCTTTTATAAACTCATTTTAATTAAATTATATTAAAAGAATATAATTTATTTGTAAATTAATATGTATCCAATATATCTTGTAATTTGATTTTGTTGAGTAACTCACACTTTCTTCTAAATTTTTCTTCACTCCATTATTGACTCCGACGACAAGTCGAGTCTTTGGATAAAAAAATAGTCCCAAATAGGAAACTTAAAATAAACCCCTAATGTTTTCTCTAACGTAAAACACACGAGAAATTAATTCCTCCATCAGTCTCATGATGAAGAAATATTAATTGCAGAGAAATACAGGATGTAATACCAAAAGTAAAGTAGTATAGGATTGTTGTTGCTTAGATAAATTGAACTTGGGATGTGGGAAGGAATGTGTGTATCAAAACTTCATATGACTCCATTTGTGTCATCACCTTTTCTTTAATAATAATAATAAAAGAAGGCTTCAACAAGGCATTATTGGTTTTAAATGGAGTTATTCGCGATGGTCCATTACAATGCAGCCCAAAGCCCATCTACAGCCCAAAACTAGAGCCCAAACCCTTCCAATTCTCTTCCTGCCTCACCCCTAGCAATACCATTTACCAATTGACATTGCCTGCCTTACACGAGAACAAAACAACAAAACATGGCAGATTATTTGTTAATATGTACCGGAGAATGTTGACTAACATATAATATACAATATTATATTTAGCTTCATTAAACGCATGTAGTTCTTAGTTAAGTTGCAACAAAATCTATTTATAAGCCTCTTTTTCTTTTATAATTAAAATGAAGAGAATATAATATATTCAAATGATTTTCTTTTAATTTCATCTCATTTACTATCGATGCTTCTACATATTTTATTTTAAAAATCATTTTCTTCCTTTAAACCCTAATCTTTTTCCTCTTCTCAATTTTATTTCAATTAATGCATTTAAAATTGTCTTTTATGTTTATAGAATGATTTTGACGTGAAGAAAATTAATTTGAGCATTGGAACCAGAAGACAAAAATAAAGAAAAGTGAAGTTCTCGTTTCAATTTTATCAATTTTCTGCCATTATAGTCCTTTTGGTTGAATTAAAATTTTTCAATAGGTTCGGTTCACTGGGGTATGGAACATGTGCTTCACATACATTTAGGATGCTCAGTACAATATAACTCAACAATTCAAATTAATTTAACAGTATGAAATTCCTAATTTAATTTATGTATTTAATTTCTTTAAATACTAATCAATATTATCGCAAAGTACTTTTTAATTTGATTTTATTGCATACCTATAGCACAACCCGTTAATAATTAGTAGAAAAATGAAATCAGATAAATTTATAACTAAAATTACGAATATTAGGGTTTTGATTTCATTCACAAGTGACCTCCTAATGCAAATCAATATCAATGGTATAATTTGTGTATAACACTGTTGCTAAAATGGAAAATCTTATGAAATTTTTTATAATTAATTTCTCAAAAAGACACGAATTTAATGATTAAGAATTGTATATAAAGCCTTTAAAATAGGGAATCCACTAAAATTCCTCATTCTTGGCAGGCAATAACCACACACAAACTCTTTGCAAAACCCATGCGAGTGAAAAACGTCTAATCACTTATTATTTTTATTATTAAGAACAATACTTGTTTCTTTAGACATTCCTGAATCTTTTTTTTTTGGGTTGATTTTGGCGAAGAAGAAAGGTAAAGAAAGAAACCAAAAAAAAAAGGTTAAAATTACTTGTTTGTTACTGATGTGGGCGAAGCGGGAAGCTGAATAAAGGTGTAAACAGTCTAATTTTAGAGGTTGGCATTAAAAAAAAAAAGTATGTAGAAAAAGTAATGGAGGAGTTCTATTTAACATGTTAAATAAGAATACTCTACTACCTAACGTAGTGAGTATTCACATTACCTAAAAAATGCTTTGGCCAAACAAAAACAAAAGCTTTAGATACGATTAATTATTTGATTTTACATGCTAGGGACTAATGCATCTTATATACATAATTTTGTATCCCTCAACAACAATGGGATAACGAGGCAATTTGAATGAATATATATTATAATAAATTTTGTTTATATGTATATATATTGTAAGTTATTTACAATTTATTGTGCACAAAAGTAGAAACTTTACTCTTGGCTATGCGGCTCTTAAAATTTTTTAGTTAATTAATAAAAGTTTTCCAAATTAAAGAAATTAGGTATGTAAATTAAGTAATATGTAAATTAGAAGGTTCTATTTCGTGGAAATAAAACGAAATTAGGTACACGAGTTAAATCGTTTTAGGACATTTAAAGCAAGAACAGCTGAAGCAATGCAGCACTTTCTTGGCATATCTCTTTATAATAAATGAAGTCGGCGCCTTCTCAACCATTATAGTTATTTCTTGAATTTGATTCCTCAAAGAAGCTATCTCCTTAGTTTTTTCCACTGTTCGTTTACTAAGCTTCACCGATTCAGAAGCTGGAAACACTCCAAGCAGGAGGTTTCGGGTACCTCGATTTTGACATTCAATCCTCAAATTCTTGACCTCATCTTTGATCTTTTCCACTTCTTGGAGCCAACCTTCGCAAGTGTGTGTCAAGTCCATCTTTCTTTTATTCCTATCTAATTTTGTTTTTACATCTTTCTCTACATCACAAAGATGTTTTAGTTCTTCTTCAAGCCCCTCAAAGTTCCTGCTCATATTTTTCGCATAACCGTATTTGCGTTTAAAAGACTTGTATAAGCTTTTGCCACCATCTACGGCCAGCACAAACAGTGGACTAACTGCTGCTTTCACGATTTCAAATTCCGTACTGCAAACATAGAAAAGAATATTATTGGTATAATTCTTTTATAATCAAGTTAATCAAATAATTAAAAATTAATGCATGCACGCATGTCTGCTGCCTGTATATACTGATAGCAATCTTCAGCAGAAGCTTTTTGCCATTGAGCTAGACCCTTATATATTTTTACAGTGAATAATCTTTTGAACGCTGTTGATGAATAAAAGGAAATAAATACTATTTCTTTTGATTTTTTTACTCCGAGAAACAAATAGAACGCATATATATATATATATATATATATATATATATATATATATATATATATATTATTTTTGAACCTATGAAATCCCATATTGGATTTCTAAAGGAGATTTTGGAGTTTATAAGGAAGATGAGTGATATAAATAGTTCACTTGAGTTAAGCACATTTTTTATTTTTCGACATTTATATTATGATGAATGACCTCGGTGAGGATAAATTTTTCAATCTAACAAGTTTGTTCCTGTTTACAAAGAGGATGAGTTGATCCATTCTTGTGAACTATATATGTACTATATTTTGTTTTTATAATAACGATCAAATGGTGTACAATAGTCAGAAGTCCTTCACTAAAGCTACTTAACATGTATGATATAACCTTTCCTACCAGTAATTGTTATTAGTTTATCAATAGACATTGTAACGCATCAATATCGAACATACACCCATACACATACATATATCTATGTAAATTGTCAAAACAATGTCTTCTTACATAACTAGCTAATTTGCTAATTAATATAGTTTTTTATCCATATTATTAAGACGAAAATATTCCACCAATTTGAGATTGAGATTTTGACATACTGATATATATATACACACACACACATACACATCACACGAATTTGAGACTAAATTTCCGACACGTAAGCCATATTACACTCATAATAACTTATGCATGTATGCAATGAACAAACAAGAAAACGCTATATATAGTTTGAGAGAAAGCAACTTGTACATGTTATTATGCTACCGTTCTATCACATATTCGAAACTGAAGTAATATGATTAATTAGTTAACAAATTAGGGAGATTTGTCATATTTAATTTTGGGCCAAGATTAGGCCAAATAGTTAGTGCACATGATGCTACCTAGAAATATTATACATTTAAATAATAATACAACGTTAAATAGATAGGTACATGTACAAACGTTCAAATGCTTACGCACATCTAATCATCATTACTTCATTATTTATATTCTCTTAAAAAGCTATATAGTTAACTTACGTATTAAGATATACGAAACTAAAATATTGATCGGCAAGATGAAGGGAAAGAAATAGTGCTTCCTTTCTTCTTATATTTGATATTTGTGTGCCCAAAAGTGTAGAGACTTGGTTTGTTAATTATACATTAACATTAAATAAGTGTATCAAGAAAATGATTTCATAAAGAAAATGCAAACTATAATATCATCTTGGAGTGATGTCAATGTCGAATAATTATTGAGAAATAGACTAAAAGAACTTATTTATAACTTGAAGGTTAATCTTAATTTGGATACAAAAGGAAAGCATAGATACTTTGAGAAAGGAGTACATTGTTCAATTTTATTTTTTACTTCTTCAGTTAATTTTTATCAATTCAAATTGTAAGGAATTCGTTGTAAAATTTAATAATAAATGTAACATTTCTCAAACAGAATATTGTGGGCATTTTGGTTCTTAAATGCAATTATGGCTATTCAATAGTAATATTCATTAAACGATACAAACTCACATCACTGTTAAAACATCAATTTATTAACAAATTAAATTAATGTTCACAACTACCGATTATTCTTAAGATAACTAAACTAAATGTTATATTAAAGAATTTGGTGCCTAATTAATAATTCCAAACTCGTCAAATTTGCGTTTCACGATAATCTCATTCCAAATTTTGCCTGCACACAAAATAATTAATCTTTATACACAGAGAGAGAAAACATATTACACACAAAACTCTCATCGTTAAAATAATTTAATTAAATTAAAGCAATTAATCATAATATAGGACAAAATTTCTATAATTTTTATAGATATCATACCAATTCCAATAGGGTATTTTTAAGAGATCCCCAGGATCGAACAATTATATTCTCGCTAAACTTAATTTCCTTCTACAAGAGGGGTTTTCAACAAGAAGAAAATTAGAATCCATCATTTAATTTCCATAGCAAAATGCATACAGACATACATATATAAAACTTCAATTAATTAATTAAGATGAAGTCTAATGCCTTGACAATCTTACGCATAAACAAGATATAATAAAATATTAAGATCATAAAATCACTTGAAAACATGCAAATAATATTCGACCAAAGCATCAAGCATAAAACTTGTAATATATATAAATAGCTGGTTACAATCTTAATTAAAACAAACCTGCAAAACTGCTTAGTTCTTTCTTCTGGTGTTTTAGATTCTCTGATGCTTGATACTCATCCAAAGTAGCGAACCGCTTTCCACTGTTAATTAAGCGAAATAAAGTAAAGCTAACAAACCACGACAATAAGAATAAGAAAAGCAAGAGCAGGTAAATAAGGAACAATCCATATACATTCTAAAAGCTTGATTTTTTTACTAATTGTTGAATATTTAAGACCTTTTAAACTTTGAATATATCATAATAGCCAATATACAGCTTCGCTATCGTTTTCTGTTGAGGTAAGATCATTTATTAATGTCATCACGTTAATTCCTTGAGATGGAATCACCTCTAGATAAATCAATTCGTAGAGTTTTGGGCACCAACAATGCGATTAAAATCACATAGGTCGAAGTCACCACGCGTGTATGATACAGGCGTTTTAATTGGTTGAACGTATCAACAATGAGTAAATCTAACAGTTTTTAATTTCGAATGAGATAGAATCGCCAACGTAAACACGATTTTGATAAGAAATGTATTAACGTGACATAATATGAAGTTCCACGGTAATTTCGTGTTGTATTCAATGCAAATTTTAGATACAAGGGCGGTCAAGAACTCTATATATTTGTAAAACAATATCAAATTAAAATCTTGAAAATTAAGCTCTTCTTGCAGTTGTTCTGGCTGCTGATAAATGAAATATAAAACAGCTCAATTAAGAATTGTTTGGTTATTTTGTGGATATCCAACGGCAGTCATGACATCAGGCTCTCTATATAATCTGGCTTATTCTTGAGTCTGAATAGCCATAAAGTACTTTAAAAGAAAAAAATTTTGTTGCCATGAATCCATGATTCAGCTATCACATGAGGGCGAACGTTTCAGGGTTGGGGCACTAGACGAAGTCTAGGTTATGCAGAAATGATATTTGAGATTGAGGTATTTCAAGATTCTTATGATTGTGTTAGAGCAGAACTTGTGGTTGCATATATAATTGTATCCTTATTTTCCTCTCTAGCCATCCACTCGCTCTCTAAGTTTACCTAAGTGGATGATTGAATCAAGTTGAGGTTTTCACTTGGAACTAAATAATTAGAAGAAAAAAAAATATCAACGCTAAGGTTTTCAGAGGAGCAAAAAGAATTTTATCCTCCTTGCGTGTAATATTTATGTGTGAGAATGTTGTACGTTCTTATCATTTGAGGACTGATCACTTTGGTTTTCAGGTCACTGCTAATCTCATAGGCTCTTTCTCCATGTCATGTTGTAGTCAGATTGCTATAATTTATGGCACATCTGCATTCTTTTCTTATTTTCCTTTTCGAGAAGTTTTAATTGCTTAGAAAAAGAATTTTCAAGGCCCCAGAGTAATTGGAAACAAATTTTCTAATGTCAAAAGACTTGATCTAGTTCATCCTTGGCGTCCACAGAGGTAACTATTAAAGCTACAAGTTTGGAATTGGGGCAGCAGGCGGAGGCCTTACTCAGAAGCCGGATACTTCTTAAACCATACGCACTGCTATTTTCTAGAAATAATACTTACTCTTCATTATGCAGCAAAAATCTTCACTAATTACTTAGACTTGACCTCTTTGACTCTTCTGTTAATAGATAAGTATTCTTCGCAATTCATGTTAATGCATCAAGTGCACGGGGTTACATACTTAAATAATGATCTCTATATAGCTCTATTGATTGGTTTGCAGGCAAGATGCAACATTTTCCTCTAACAAATACTTGGTCGAAGATGTATAGTACATATACATTTGAATTAAATGCGTTAGGCGTGTAACTTGCCTGAAACTATATATTGATATGATATTTGGCATGGTTTTTGTTACATGCAGGGCTATTGCAGTGTATAGCTTATTCTAAATTAAACACCATTTTAGAATCTTTAAACCTAATCAATTCTGTTTGAATTGAAATAAAAAACCATGCATTTATTTATTTCTTTCACGCGACAGGCAAATCGATTAAAAGAATTACAGAGGAAACTTTGTTGATAAAAGTTACAGAAGGCATCTATGGTATCAATAGCTATTGTACAAAAATCAAACTAAATCCTAAAATTACATGAAGTTTGTTGCCACAGCTTCACCCTTATGCATCAATAATATTCTACTTCTTATAGTAAATTAACATTATTATATTAATATATTGAATGTTGATGACATTAACAAATGCAATTTTCTGATTTTTACTTCAGAATAATAGTAGAAATGCATCCTCTCATTTGGGGGTTCTCAGTTAATTTCTTCAGTTAATTAACAGAAAAGGTCATTACATAGTTAGAATGAAAAAAATCTTAACTGCCCATAAATACTAAAATCTATGTATTATCAAATTTTTAAATGTAAAAGCATTTAAATCATACGAATATCTTCCCTCTTATAAGAGATTGTCATTAAAAAAAAAAATAGAACGAGAAAATTGTGAAGCCTTTTCGCGGGAGCTATTCAATTCTTATTAATTGTAAAATTAATTAATCAACAATAAATGATGTTGCATCATTACAAATGTCATATACACATTAATTATCAGAACAATGTTGTTTTAACTAAGTAATGATGCCCTTATCAAATGATATGTATTTAACTATATAATCATTATCAAGTAGATAAGTTGATGATGTGTTGAATAATGTAGTAATTTTAAATTTATGCCAAGTCATTTGAGGGGTATGAGTTTGAGATGTATATTAATACTCTTATGTAATTAATTTTTTACTTGATAGGTTTCGACAAAAATATATTTATCAAAAGTAATTTTAATATGTTTCTTAAGAGTACATATTAAAACCTTAAAAACAGTATAAGTTTTCCTAAAAATTATATTCGATGATTAAAAATTTGTCAGAAAAAAGTAATATATTGATTAGAAATCATTGAATGCATAATCTTCAAAGAAAATTACATAACATTGAACATATTAGCATTAGATCTTAGAATATACATTAAGACTAGCAATTTTAAGAGCAATTTAGCTTATAATACATTCATGGAATGGGAGATGAAAAATGCAGCCCATAAATGAGGTTGGAATACCATGAACCAACCCCAAAAAATAGTATATAAGAATTGGGTCAGAAGTGCATAGCCAGACAAGTCGATGAAAGCCCTGAATATCATAACACAGAAGCCCATCGTAGCATAGCAAGGATACTCTGCTAATGTAGTGCAGCATTGTAGGTCCTATCTCCGAAAGGACTCCATGTGCCCAGAAACTTGGCAAAATCTTGGAGCTCCCTAAGAAAGGGTTATGCTCTATAATCGTTAGGAAATGACTAGGGTACAGCTGGATCCAAACCATTTACAACTTTTTTAAGCATTTACAAATTTATTTACAAAATTTACAACTTTTTTTTAATTTAAAAATTCATGCATTATTACATTAGTGTAGTGTAGCATGACCCTTGATCCACAGTTCTAGAGTCTATATATTAATACAAAGTGGTAGAGGTTCAAGAAATAATATTTTAAAATTAAACATCGTGGATTTTATTTAATTCCAAAGCTAAATACATCAAACTCTAACTTAAGCATGTGAGTGGCTACTTTGATGACCCTATTGGCATTCTTATTCATGATAGCATCGTTGTGACAGTCAATGATGGTTTCATTAACAATTGTGTTGTTTTTTTGTACGCAGAGAAAAAGATTATGAAATATTTAGTTTAACAGAATTTTTTTTTGTTCAAAATTGTAATTTTTTAATAATTGTCTTAGTACGTTCTCAATACAACTATCCCATAAAATTTTTTAATATATAAGAATCCAAGTAAAAAACTCATAATATAGAAAGAATTTTTATAATTTTACTTGCGGCAATCCCAACTCCCAAATTCATTTAAAACATTCTTAAGGTTTTAGAAGTTTTATCTACTAACCATTTTCGTCCATTCCTACATTAACAGAATTTTAAATTAAATATGTGAATTGCATATATACAATTTTAAAAAAACTTACAGAAACTTAAAAAAAAAAAAAAAGATTCATGTTTAGAACTCTGTTATTGTTGTCCTAGCACAAGTACACCTAATACTATTACCAATGAGTACAAGCCCAACTAGAAAGAAAGGCCGGTGATGAATTCATTATTACAAGCCCAAAAGGAAATTAGGCCGTAATGGACCTGGCGGATCTGGCCCACCTGACTCAGGAGTCACGTCCCAGACACCTGCCTTCCATGTCTGTTCACGGTTGACCTGACTCTTAGCCTTCTGCCCAATGACCTCTCCTTGAATTGTTTTATCTAGGGATGGCAATTCGTAGGGGTGGGCATAAATGACCGACCCGATCAGACCCGATCGGGTTTACCCGACCCAGGCGGGTTATGGTCGGTTATTTCTTTGAAAAAAACCGAAATCGGGTATGAAAGTGTAAACCCGACAAATATCAGTTATTGTTCGGATATTTTATCTACAACCCGAACGAAACCCGAACCCGACCACGTATTTTAAAAAACAGTTTATTCAACACGTGTCATTACGACATTTGTTAGACACATATTAATATTGTAGACCTTACTACACATAAACATGAGTCTAAATGCTACTTTTTCTCCAACACTAACCCTAATTTCATTCAATCCCTAATCGGCTAATAACCTTCTCTCTCCCTCTCTCTTTCTCTCTCTTTGTCTCTCTCTCTCTCTCTAAATTGACGATCTATTGATTTTTCACTTCATCACCTTTTACTTCTTCAAGTTCTACTCACTTTGTTCAACTCAATCGGTTCAATTTCCTTCCTTTCATCTATTTCTCAAAACATTGAAAAAGAAAAAGAAGTTGAAAATGATGGATATTGTGGTTGGAAGTTCTATAAGTGCTTAGCTTCACTATACCAAAACTCTCTCTCTCAATTCTCTGTCTCTATTCTCTAGTATCCCACCATGATATTAATCGACTTTGTTTCTTTGTTTGGAAAGTTTCAAAACTTTGAAGTTGGCGGTTAGCAATTTGTGAGAGTAGGATTATGTAAATCGTTAGCTGAAGAATGAAGAACTTGAGGTAGAAATTTTCGATTTTCGTCAACAACTAAGGATGTTGGACTGGCCATGATTTGTTTTCACCTTTTTATTCTTTTGTTCTTTGTGTTTGCTGTTTGATTAAATAAAAGCCATGATTGAAGCTTATCTTTTGTAATCTTTTCTTATTTTTTTAAGTTTACTTTTTGTAAAGCTGGATGTGTATATTAATTTTATGGGATTGAGACTTGTGTTAGTTGAGAAAAATTTTGGGATTCTTGGTGCTCGCAGTTTGTTTTCCATTTTCTTTGTATTTTTTTAAATATTTTAATTTTGTTAATGAGATTTGAATGCTTTAATTTTGAGTTTACTGTAAACCCGATATACCCGACGACCCGATCCTACCCGAAAGGTGTCGGTTAATCTCTGGTATTAGATTAGAAATACCCGATGTCGGTTAAAAAAATTGAGACCCAATGAATGATCGGGTCTAGTCGGTTATGCTCAAACCCGACCCGACCCGAAGAGTGCCCACCCCTAGCAATTTGTATCATTCGTGTTAACCTATTTAATTATTCATATCAAGGTATAAAACACGAATCTGACACGGTTATTAAATGTATTACCCACGTGTTATAATCGTGTCATATTTAATTTACATAATTTACTTAACTGTTTAACCTAATTATATATAATATATTATATGCTATATGTTTATATCAATTAAAATTATTTTTAGAATATAAATTATTATTAGTATAAAATATTGTTAAAATCATCATAATTTATTATTTTATAAATTAATTTACTTTATAAAATAAAATTTTCAGTTTTATAATATATATGTTGTAAGTAGGTAAACAATTTATATTGTTAAATGAACTTACATGTTAAGTATAAATAAAATATGTTTAACTATTCGTGTCATTAAACGGGTTGGCATGTTGAATACCTTCAACACGAATCCGATCCATTTATTAATCGTGTATCGTGTTCGTATCGTATTCATGTCGTATTCGCTTGTCATGACCCAAATTGCCACCCCTAGTTTTACCCAATTATCTTCTGAATTATTATTATCATTATTTATTTATTTATTATTATTATTTTACATTACAGGTACAATCCTCGTATAAAATCAAAAACAGCCGAAGGGATTCCCCGCTTTTTTGACAAATTTCTCCGGAAATGAATTTGAATTTGGCGCCTTCTCAACGGCATTACCGTTATCTCCTGTCTTCAGTTTTTTTTTTCCTTCAAAGAACGATGTTGTTTACTTCCAAACTGAAAAAATAAAAATAATAAATGCACAACGATTATATCAGGACCTTTTTTTAGGTGGCTCAGATTTTGGGATGGCAAAATCCGGGTGCGGGTTTTGCGTTTCCGCACCCGCACCAGATAAAAAAATTTATCCCCGGTCCCTGTAAAATCCCCGGATTTTTTCAGGTTTTTCCGGGTGCGGGTTTTTCCGGGTGCTAAGATGATGCACCGCACCCGGAAAAAAAACCTGGATAATCCCCGGTTTTATTTTTTTTTTTAATTTTTCTACACCTTGAATAGAGTAAAATAGTGTAATGTTGCATAACTTACACGAAGGACGTGGCCAGCACTGGTGGCGAAGGGGCTGGAATGAGTTTTGATGGCCAGGGTTCAAACCGCAGTCGCCTCACTTTACTATTTTCAATTAAATATATAAAAGGAAATTGATATAATAAAATTGTGTACAAGGAATAGTGTACAAACGGTGAGTAGCGTGGTGGTCCATCACCAAAAGTTCAAACCGTAGGTTAAGGGTTCAAGCCTCCTCAATACATATTTTGTACTACAAAATTTAAAAAAAGAACTGGGCTGTGCGGGTGCAGGCCGGGGACCGGGTTTCCTCAGCAATCCGGCCCTCGGACTGCACCCGAGCCTGTGTGCCCTAAGCAGCCCCGCAGCCGGGCCTGATCCCTGGAAATCCGGGGTTTTTCCCGGCCGGGCCGTGCGGGTAAAATCCGGATACCCGACCCAACCGGAGAAAATTGCCATCTCTACTCAGATTTGTCAAAAGGGGGCACAATGAGGCCCCTAAAGAAAAGAATCATCGCCTGATGTTCCTCATTTTTGGCGGGCAATAAGCCTCACAGTCACGCAGTAGCTCTCTGGAAAACCCATGTGAGTTAACATCCTCTCTTCTTCTCCTTCATTCATTTATTTATTCTTAATACATTATAAACCCCACCTCTTACTTTGTCTCCATTGATTTCTTGAATTGTTTTTTTTTTTTTTGGAATTTTAATTATCCAAGTCTAATAGCGAAAAAATGAGTGCCAATAAAAATATGAAAATGGGGGCCACTGGTTGTCATGTATTCTAAGAAATTTCAATAAATCCAAAGGCCCAGTACAGTTATTTAGCTTATTCAGTTATTTTTGAGTTTCTAGGCAACCAAACAGTGGTTTGTTGTTAAATTTGATTTTTTCCAATGACATGAATGCATACTATACTATTACAAGATTTGAAGTTCTGTTTATCTGCTTAATTCTATTAAAAGTCGAACTGTTTGGTTGTTCAGATAGAAAAGTATCAAATAACCACACAAGGTTTGTGGATACCCTTTGTCGTCTATAGGTGCAGAAGAGGTCTAGAGGATATATAATTTGAAAACAACAAATAAATATAAATTAATTACTTGATGAGAATAAGTGTAAATATGTAATTTGCTTGAAATTTCTCTGAACTAAATGTCAGGCTATTTATGTCTCCGAGCAACTCCAAAAACTTGTTAGAATATGATGTTAAACAAATATATATAAAAGAGATAAAGAACAAGAGCTATGGAAGTTTTCTTTGGCATAGCATCAGGTTTACACTAGAACATGTATAGAAACTTTTCTTCTAATTAAATGTATTATCTATGAGTAAAGTTTTATTAAAAAGAGTAAAAATTAGGACGAACCCAAGTAAATATTCTTAATTTCTCCTGCACCTGAAACTGTTGTTTTTTATTCTTTGTTTGGCTCATATGCAAGGATCCCACATCGGTAAGGAGAAAAACATGTGGCCCTTATAAAAGAAGCCATGTGGGAGAGTTTTATTAGACCTAAGTGAAATATCCTTCACTCCTCTATATTTGTAAGGTCTCACATATATGACCTCATAGTTTAAGGGCTTTTCAGTAAGGACCTTAAAGTTTGTAATATTTGTTTTATTCCCCATTTGTTTTGGGTATTTGTAGTATTACCCAATTGTTTGGGTAATTACAGTTTGGCCCAATTATTTGGGTAATTACAGTTTGGCCCAATAGTTGTGGTATTTGTATTGTGACCCAAAAGTTTGTAATTCTCTTTGAAGATAGTGGAAAGTTTCTTCAGCGGCGCCCGAGGACGTAGGTATTTATACCGAACCTCGTTAAATCTTGGTATTCTTTCTATTTCTGCATTGTTGGTTGATTGGTTGCCTCTTTAGTTGCTATTATATTCAATTATCTAGCATAGTTTGTGGTTGTGCATTTGGTTATTCTGTTGGTTATCACTTCCGCTGTGCATAACAGAAACCTCACATAAAACTTATCCAGCTTACAAAGAAAGTAGTTATGATAATTGGAGGAATTTAACAGGACTTGTAAATGAATTAGAGATAATTAAGTACACAAGCAAAGTTAAATCTCATCAGGGCTAGCAAGCAAAATGGAAGCCATCGAATATACAATTGAAATTTGCACCTTCTCAAACGTTACAGTCACTTTCTGCGGAACTTCCTCATTTTTTTGTGGATGAGCTTCCTCATTTTCCCTAGAAATGAAGATGGCACCTTTGGAACCATCATTTTTATTTCCTTATTCTTGAGATCAACTACTTTTTTAGTTATTTTCACAATTTGTTTACCAAGCTTCACAGATTCACGAGGTCGACATACCCTAGGCAAGGGTTTTTCTCTACTTAGATTGTATTTAATCTTCAATTTCTCGACTTCAACTCTGATCTCCTTCACGTTTTGAAACCATATTTTACCATTGGGTGTCAACTGCATATTTTTATTCCTGGTCAAATTTGATTTTTCCGCTTCCTCTCTCTCACACAGAGCTCTTTCTTCCCTTTCAAGGCTAGCAAAGTTCTTGCTCATATTTTTCACGTATTTATAGTTAGGCTTCACCATCTTGTGTGTTTGGGCGCCACATGTTACCAACCCAATCACTACAGAAAATAATCCTTGTATGACTGCTGCTTCCATCCTGCAAACATTAATGGTTTAAAAGAAGAAGAATATTAATTGACATTAATGGTTTAGTTAGCTTGCCATTAATTGTCTATTCGCATTCACTTCCACTAGTACAGTAGTCTGTAAGACTGTAACTTCCTGTCTTTTCATGCATAACCGATAACATATACCGGGGAAGTACTTGTTTTCCAGTCTTAACATTCACTTGTCCAGCCGAATGGGTACTATTTATAATTAGGTCAATGTGACAAACTCTCAAGCAGAGATGTCGCGTAGAGAAGGCTCATGGGCATCGTTTCAAACCCATTTGAGAATGTAATGACCTCCGAAAATATTTCTCGTAGTCATTGATAATTGATACACTATTTCTTTTCTCTGGCTACTTTTAAGACTTTAAGCATTTTTGCTAGCATTTTAAAAAAGCAGTTTTATGAAAAAATATATTTTCTAACGCATTGAAATCAATATCAATCACGTATTATTTTTAAAATTTAAAAAAAAAATTAAAACTAACTACACATTCTTTCAAAATTTTAAAAACAAAACTCAAAAAAGACAAATAAACACAAGTTTTCTAACTACTCCTACATTGTTAGTGTACATTATGGAATATGCAATGCATCCACAATTGCTGACAGACTAATGTAATCATTCATACGTTTTAATTACACAAAGACTGGAGTTTGATTTATATCAACAATCTCCCTCGTCCTCCTCGAACTTTCCAAAGCTACCAAATTAATTAAGAAAGGATGATGTGTATGTGTATCAGATAAACTAAACATTCCATTAACCAGAACAAGGAAATCTTAGAAATCAGCTCCGAAACCCAGCAACTTATCACCCTTTCTCACCTACCCTCTATTCCATGACAAATTTCTCTTCTCTGGATATTTCCACCCTCTCCCTCTATATCATCCCCTCTATTAATTAAGCTTAGCCTCCTCCCCCACCCCAGCTCCCTTCTCCATCCTCCCCTGGCACTTCTAGTAGAATTTACGCGTGCTTTTACTCTAGAGATTTGTCCTCTCGCACAAACGTGTCCAAGTGGATTCTACGTTACAACCCTACAAACAATGCATGGCACTGCGTCTCCACCATCCCTGGCCTCAACAGAACCAGGTTTTGTATCATGGCATTTACTACTGGCCAGTGACTTCATTTAAATATTCGGTGGCAGGCTGGCTCAAAAATTTCCAGGCTCCGAACCTGACGAAACCTTTGAGGTCAACCTCGAAGTGCTACAAACGGTTTGACGTTACGATGTACGTAAGAACGTTTGACAAAGAAGAAGGAGAGGACTTGAAGAAGAAGGTTAGCTGAATTCACTGAAGGCTTCAGGAATTCAAAGAAGCAAAACAGAGTTCATACAGGGCAGCAACGTTTTGACAAAGAAGGCAAGCCGAATTAATACATGGCAGCCCTTACATGTTTGGAGAAGGCAAGCGGAGTTCATATAAGGCAGGCTAATATTTACCTGCAAATTGAAAGCGGTAGATAATATTGTCTCTTCCGTTGTCTTAGATGCTTGAGAAAAGTATTTGAGGAACCTGTTCAAATGCATGTTGAAGGAAATAATTAGAGTCAACAAGGCATATAGAATAAAAGGAGGAGGAGTAATAGCTCTGGAACACACCACCAAAGAATTAGTTCTACCTCAACGTTTGAAACGCCTGAGCAGATTAGATTGCAGATTCCTGTAGGTTTGAAAGAGTGAGAGCAGGCACCCGGACGTTTGAAAGAGTGAGAGAATAGAGTTGGTTATGCGAGCGAGGGTTCATATGGAATTATACTTTCGTTCCATTTTCTAAAGTCAAGTCTCCATTCATTTTTTATTCACAGACAATTTCAGAAACAATACCGTAAGTTCTTGGAAGTTGCTTATGCGGCAACAAAAAGACAGAACTTTTTATACCGACCGAGTTCAGATTTTGGTGGAACTGAAAGCAGCCATTAAGTTGGAATAATTTGAGATTGGAGGGCTATAATCGTCATTTAGACTTTAAAAATATATTTGTAAGTGCCAGGATTCGAACTTGAGAATAAGACTTTAAAACATAAAAAATGAACTATACCACCAGGCCGAAGGACTTACTTTGTAATATTTTCAAAAAATATTGAACTTACTAAATATTATATCGTAGCCCTAATTAGGCATCCTTCCTCATTTCCTTCTTCACTAGTCTCCTCCGTTCTGTCCTCCTTAAAAGTTAAAAAGCATTTCATATTAATATATTATGCTTAGAAATTTAAAACAGGGGCTTACTATTTTCTTATATATTATAAAAATTTGTGTTAATATCACCATATTTGAAATATAATGTACTTCCATAATAAATTGAAAGTAGCATCGGTAAATAGAATTCTTTTACTTCCAAAAAAAAAAAAAAGAGATGTTATCTTACATCTGAAGTATATACTTGTATAATTTCATGTTACATCTAAAGTGAAATAATAAAAGTTAAGATCAATCATCAATCATTTACATATATTTTCATTAAATTATCTTTATTCTCTCATAGAGGTTTTCAACAAGAAGGAAATTAGAGTCTTATGATTTCTATAGCATACATATTTTATATAAGAACAATGCTATATCTACAATCAAGTTCTTACAATCTGAGTTGACAAAAATTTACTGGAATAGTAAAAAATAAAAATGAATAAGAGAAGTTACAATAGGTGACATATAAATTATATCTCTCGGAGGGTATTGCCAACTTAGGTTGTAAAGAGATCTAGTTGTAAATTGGTTGTAAGTATTGTATTATTTTTTATATAAAACTTTTTGGACGTATTATGCACCTTGGCACATGCATTTGCATTACTATAATACAAGATTCAAGAATATTGGGATGATAAAAATCTCTTCAAAACATGTAAAGATTTTTATAACCTTTATATATGAACTTTTACATACTTTGATTTACCCAAGAGTGACCGTGTTGGTGAGCTTGAAGCAATTACCTGGAAAACTGGCTGATTATTTCTTTACGACTTTACGTACGTTTTTCAGATACTGTGATGCTTCAGAAAGTACTTGAAGGACCTGCTCAAATTAAGTAGAGTTAATAAAGCATGTCAATAAGAATCAGAAAAGCAATGAGTAGCTATGCGAAACATGTATATATATAGATGAAGCAAAAGAAAATTTTTGAGTTAAACAATTAGTTCAACCTCAAGGTTTGTGAAGAGCGAGGGAGGAATCGCCTGAGCACAGTAGATTACAGAGGGAGAGAAATGATGTTAGTCCTCCTTTATTTTAATTTCCAAGAATTGAATCGAAGTCTTTGGGTTGTCGCGTTACGTTCTGATACCACGCGGTGTGGGAAAGCAACATAGAGAAACAGTATGAGAGTTGATATCTGCCTTCACTAAGAAAATAGAAAAACAAAAATTCTTTGACAAATCATCAAAATTTTATTAAAACAAAACAGTCTCCCAACTTAAACCTAAGGGATGCAACAAGGAGGTTCCAGTCGTGCTAATTATCTTGCACAGTCGAGCCTTGATGCTAAATCAAGATGAATCTAGAGGCTCAAGTTGTTTAAAAACCTACTGAAATCCTACTGAAGTTAAGAAGAAATCAGCGGCGGAAAAGAAGAAGCCTGCATCGACAGAACCAAAGGCTAAGAGACTCAAAAAGATTGGCAAGAGTTCAAGGTTTTAATTTAATGAGTTTGTAGTTCCTTCAAGATAGGGATCAGATTGGTGAAGATGGGAGTGCCTAAGTGTCGTAACCAGGCATTGGGGCAGACACCCATCTCGCAGAGTTTTAGCGAGAGATGACCACTCATCATATCCCCGTTAAACCACCTGAAGGATCATACTACGCCTAGCGCCTGTGTCAGCTGTTTATACCAATGCTTCAAATCATACTTTGCTTTGTTTTCGATGTGGGATCAAGGCGGCAACCGACTCTAACGGACTCTTAACGGTTGATGGAAATTGTGGGTTTAAATGTTAATTAAATAAAAACTTGGAGGTAATTTCTCAGTCGATGGATAACTATTGTGATACTAGTCTCTCAATGATTGACGGAAAATGATTGTGATGGACGGAAAGGAGGAAATTTTCTCATCAATAATACTAAGTATATAACCAACTTGTACAATCTAACTCATACAACCAGACATGATATAAATTCATTGGATGTGTGAGTCTCTTTTTTTATTAAAAATTAGTTAATTTATTTTTTTATTTTTATCCATTCAGTGAATTTATGTCATGTCAAGTTGTATGAGTTAGATTATACAACTTAATTGTATACCTAATATTACTATTTTTCCATAATAAGCAGATAATTATTGTGATACTATACTCTATAAACAAACTTTTTCAACTAAATATTTAGAGTAAATGCTTAATTGAAAATAATAAAAATTAGGAGAGAATTAAAAAAGTCCCTCCTAATTTTTATATTTTGGCTACATCATGCCCCTGAAACGACACATAAAACTTTTGCTGATTATAAAGAGAGTAGATATGATAATTAGAGAATTCAATAGCACTTGTACGTAAAGAGGAAATTAAACACGCAAACAAAGATAAATCTTAGTTAGGACATTTATAAGCAAAGCAAAAGCCAATATGGATTTTAATACAAGCCAGATACATGGCGCACTGCCTTTTACGTATTTATCACATGAGCCCACCCAAAACAAAAGGCCTACAAATTTATCATTCACAAGTAGTTGCATTTTTCTTTTCTTCCGGATCAATCTTAAGTTTCCGTTTTCCTCTATCGCACATAGAGCTTTTAGTTCCACTTCAAGTTTGGCAACGTTCTTCTCCGTACGTCTTACATTGTTATATTTGACCTTCACGTACAAACTTGTATATCTTTTCGGCTCCACATAGTGCCAGCCCAATCAGTGCACAGCTTACGATTTGTGCTACATAATGGTTGAAAAAGAAAGAATGAGTATTATTGGTGTAACTTTTTTACTGTCAACCTACGAAATGATTAATGCATTTATATGAAATGCCTATATCTGATAACAGTTTCACCCTTGTCATGAACTTGCTAATTCTGCATGTTATTGAGGAAATACGAATAATATGTATTTTTTTTTATTTTTTAGTTTTTACTTTTCTTCAGATAGGAAATACAAATGCATAGTCCAGAACTTTGGGGGTCTTCAAATAAAAATTTACTAGCCAAAAGTCAATTTGAATTCTAATCAGTTTTCAAACAGCAGAAAATTAGAGTACAATTGCCAGCACATCCATGCACAAACGCAAGATATTAGCTAGGATCACCAAAGTCTCTAAAAAAACATGTAAAGATTTTATCAAAGCATCAAAGCACTGGCTGGTGGTTTCTGACGGTTAAGAGACGGATCTATTTGGTACCTTGGCCCTGGAAATTTTGAAAAATTCTTGGATTCTATAACAGAGTTATGAATGTGTTAATATATATATATATATATATATAGACACACACAAATACACACAATAAATTAATGTGATAAAAAATTAATAGATTACGTGAATCTACTTCAGCTTTATCTTATATAAATGCAATTGATGTTGAGCATATTAAAATAATTGGTGCTACAACTATAACTTTTGGGTCGGGCTGGAGGCTGGGTCCAGTATAATTGAGGTTTCCTCACGTGGGGGATGGCCCAATTCACTTTTGATGTTTATATTGACAGGTTTATATACTTCCCTGTATCTTTCCTGGGCTGCCCACTCGATTGGTAGAATAAGGAATGAAGAGAAACTGAAATTGGGAAATCAAAGCTGGTCTTAAAATCTCTGCCCCGCCCCGCCCTGCCCACTTTGGTTTTTACAATTAACTGTTCATTTCCAATTAGCGTTAAGATTGTTACACATTAGATCCTGGCTTCACTGTTCTTTCTTCTTAAATTGGTCTCAACTATTGCCTTCAAACCAATATGAGTTTCCCTCTTTGATTTACTCTAATTTGGAGTCAAACTCATCAAGCTTGTTATTCATATCTTAGCTAGTACATCTAACAAAAAGACTATCGTGATTCAATTTTGATCTAAATAGAAATGTTTTCAATGAAATCATTAGGTTACCTATTTATATTGTGCAATTTTATTTATCATTTCTTTTTCAACTTGGTTGTATTTACTTGACATTGTCAAGCCATAATTGTCCTCTCCATTTTATTTTCAAGAGTAATTAACATTGTCACTTTCAACGTTTGGGCAAAGTAACACTTTTCCTCAATCTTCGGCAAAATAACATAAAGACCCCCAATTTCCAAATATCATTAGTGCATCCGTTAAATATATTATAGAAAGACAATTTTGCCTCTATTTATGTTATAAGATTTCTTATTTATTTCTCTTTATAGATGAGAAAATTTTAAAAACACTAACAAGACTCGAAAGATTCTTTTTTTTTTAATTTTTAAAGAAAATGGTTTATATATATAGGTTGTAAAAAAATGATTTTTTTGAAAATAAAAATTAAAAAGAAAATGGTTTGTAGATAAATGAAAATAGTAGTCTAAATGGCTTTCTTTCTAATTTTTATTTTTTAAAAATAAAAATTGAAAAGAAATTAAACCATTTAAAAAAAGGCTTGTAAATAAAAATTAATGTTTTTAAAATTTTTCTTCTTTATAAAGAGAAATAAATAAAGAAATCTTAGAATATAAATGAAAGCAAAATTGTCTTTTTATAATATATTTAACAGATGAACTAAAGGTGTTTGAAAATTGAAAGTTTGTATGTTATTTCGTCAAAGGTTGAGGGGAGAGTGTTTTTCACCCAAATATTGGGGGTGGTAAGTAATTGCTCTTATTTTCAAGCCATAATCGTCCGCTTCATATGGAATTATACAATTTGCTTTTAATAGAACATTTTCTTTCATTTTCATTTTCTGCTTTTTTCCTTTCTTATTTGGGAAAATTCAAAAAATAGGCCAAATTAGCGGGCTTTACTGAAACATAAACACATTCTCAAAACTTTTGATGCTATAGACACTTTACGCATGAAATGACGAAAATACCTTTTGTTCATTCATTATTGAAAAGAAAGAAGAAACATCCATCATTCCTCCTTCCTCCACTGTCCAAAACACTTCAATACCAATGTTTTATCTCATGGTTTAATCTTAGAGTTGAAGCTGAGCAACAAGGTAATATAACTCTCTCTAATCTCTCTCTAAATAACTTTAGAATGTTGAAGTAGGTTGTAACGTTTTCATTATTTCTTATTTTTGTAGCTTTCAACCACATTATATAGCTTAAAATAGAAATATGTATGTGAACTAACCTTAGACATAATGCAATTTTTGCCAATATTTACAAAAAATTGCAAATCATAGAGAAAAATATGGTATTATAGGCGAGGGGGAAGAAGACTCGACATAGTCAAGCAAGATTGCTTGACAAATGTGTCAAGTGTCAGTCTATGTTGTCGAAATGAAATGTCGGGTGTCGGGAAGTATTAGCAAACAATAGATGTGTTGCGTCAGATGTATAAGACCGACGCTCTACATATCGAGGGGTCTTGTCGAGTGAGTGTGTCGAGGCTATTATCATGTGTCGAGTCAAGTGTCGAATGTGTCGATTGTTAGATGTGTGCAGGTTTTGTTGAGCATCGAGTGTCGAGTAGATTTCGTTGAGATATGCCAAGCGTTTTGGTAGAATTGTAGTTTTTGTGACCTATTTATGCGATTTTATAATGATTTTTTGTCCACAAACCTTATATGATATGTCTCTTTCATGCAGGATGGAAACTTTACACATACTTATTCTTTACAATGGTTCTTGAATAATGCAAGAGAATGGTGGTTATTTATACACCAGTGAGAGGGCAAAGCCATTGATAATTAGTAGATGTACTACTTATAATGAGTTGGTTGACTATATTAGTTTGAAATGGGTTAAGATCTTTGCAAGCATAACATAAGTTTAGAGGTTAAATTTGTTTTTAAGGGTGTTCCGCCATCGTCGAATCTTGTTAAGACTGACAAAGATGTTTGTTTTTTTATACAACATTACTTGGAGGACCAACAGTTATAAACACCACTAATTGTCAAAGTTGAAGATAGGGACAAGCAAAGATACAGGTCAAGATCGATGCAATACCAAGGCGGTGAAGTTCTTCTCATCCTTCTTTGTTTCGCTCAACAAGTGGAAGCAACCAATTAAGTGAGTGCACTTTTGTTTATGCACAACCATAGTTGAATGATGATGTTGGCATTGACTTTGAGCAATATTCGAGGCATGTAGGGCATGAGTCAGTTGGGGTGTTATGTGAAAATGAAGAAGGTATGCCCTCATTGATGCTTTTGAGATTAGTACGTCATCTTGATAACATTAGAGAGTTTGAGAGTTTAGGCAATATTGATGTTAATGATGTTAGTGATGATGTTAATGATGACGATGGTGGCAATAAAGATAAGGATTATGCTAGTGATAATGTTAATGAGCATGGTGACGACGAGAATAATGATTGCACTATTTGTATTGAAGATTTGGGTGAGAGTTTGAATGCTTTTATTGTTGATGGGTAGAATGTTGACGGTTATGATGAACACACAAAGGTTTTGAATGATTTGAACCAGAATGTGTCGTTTAGCTTTCATTCTTCAATTCACTCCATACTTACTCCTTCACTATACATACATCAACAAGATTCGCAGTTGAATAATGAGCCGGGAATAGATGCAAATTTTATACGTTAAGAAGCTAATTTGGATTCTGAAAATGACAATCGTCGGGCTAACACATTTATATGGATGCTGCCTATTGTGCATTCATCATCTGCAGTTGACGATGATGCTACCTCATTTATAGTTGATAGGATTGAGGTTGCAGTTGGGCAGATGTTTAACAACAAAATCGAGCTTCGTGAGAAGTTATCAAATTTGACATTAAGATACAACTTTCAATTCAATGTGGGAAACTCTAATGCAATAAGATTTGAGGTCGTATGTCACGCTAAATCTTGTAAATGGCATTTATATGTGACAAAGGTAGCCGATTCCTATTTCTTCGAAGTGAAAAAATATAAAAACTATCACACATGTTCTGGAGTCAGACTTTACCTAAATCACAATAGACAACTGTAAATATTATTGGTAAACATATAAAGAGCAAATTCATTCAGGCATCAAGAATATATCGTCCAAAAGATATTATGTTTGATGTTTATGAGTCATTGGGTGTTAATATCACATACAACAAGGCATGGAGGTCAAAGGAGGCAGCTTTGCAAGAACTTCACGGATCTCATGAGGATTCATTCACACTACTCCCTCAGTATATGTATATGATTGAAAAAGCGAACCCGAGGACTAAAACAACTTTAGAAACTGATGACAATAACCATTTCAGATACTTTTTTATGAGTATAGGGGCTTCTATTGTCGAATTTGTAACATCAATTAGGCCAATTATTGTAGTTGATTGATCTTTTTTGAAAGGAAAATACAAAGATACCATATTTTTGGTTTCTTGTATGGATGAAAATAAACAAATATACCCATTGGCATTTGGAGTTGGGCATTCTGAAAATGATGACTCGTGGAATTGGTTTATGAGACAGTTGCGCGATCATGTAGTAGGAAGTGTCCAAGATCTTTTTTTCATTTTTAACTGCCATCGTAGCATTAAACGAGTTGTTGTAGAAGTTTTTCTTCATGCACTGTATGGATTGTGCACTTATCATTTGAAGGGTAACTTGAAGGCCACATTCAAGGACAAGGCTTTGTTGGATGTTTTCCCCTGAGCTGCAAGGACATATCACTGTGCCGATTTCAACTATCATATGAGGCAAATTAAATTGTATATGCTCGCAGCAGCAACTTATCTTCGAGAGATTGAGGTGGATAAATGGGCACTTTCACAATTTCATGGCTATAACATGATGACAACAAATATTGCTGAGTCAATGAACAGTTGCTTACGAGATATCTGATTCCTTCCGATTACATAGTTAACAAATTATACCAAGCGAAATTACAGAAATGGTTCTACGAGCAACGAGAGTTATTTGCCAACCTATAATTACATCTCTCGTCGTCGGCTAGCAAGTTGATGGAAGAGCATTTAAAGGAAGGCGAATGTATGAGAGTTACTAGTATCTCTCTTACTATGTACGAGGTGAGCGGTAAGGACCGCATCAACGTCATTGATAGGCATGCTTGAACATGTATATGCAGGGTGTTTGATCTTGGCCAACTTTTGTGTGCACATATATTAGCTGTTTGCAAACATATAAACCTCTTGACATGCTATGATTATTGTGCCCCTTGTTATACAATTGAAACATTACTGCATGCATATGCCCTGCCAGTTGTTCCTGTTGGAGTTTGTGGCGATTGGATGGTTTTTGAAGAGGTACATAGCAGAGTGGCTCTACCGCTAGTCATGGGGAGACCAGTAGGTCATTATAGGAGGAAACGAACCGTTTTCGTCAGTGAGTCTAGTTTGTCCCAAATTTGTAGATGGTGTGGAAGCTCTGGGCACAATAGTCAGACTTGTCGAAATCCAGTTCCACTTGATGTTGCTGCAGGGGCGCAACGTGACAGGGGATGATGTATGACAAATGTATGCAATAGGTATTTTTCTCTATGTAATATAATTTGTTTAATCTATGCAATGTAAAGTATTTACATTTTTTTCATACTAACATTTTCAATTGACAAAACTTTCCATGTCATGTAAATTGTCACACGATTAGTGATGTATAAAACGCTCAATGCTTTTGTCAATGGTTACTGTGAGTTCATTTATGTGAGTCTGCTACATATAGCTATACAAATACATGTATGTACCAATACATATGAAAAAAAGTGTATTTCGTGTCAAAGTGCTTCCCACACCAACTGACTCCTTCTCACACAACATAAGTATATTCATGACCTGCTCCTTTAAACCAATCTCACTAGTGCAAAAGAAGTCACTACCCTTCTGTCTACATTTCAGTATCTTTGCTCATATGATGGCAAGCCATTATTTGATGCTACTCAATATAGGCGTGTAATTGGTGGCCTTCAATTTGTTGTTCTTACATGTCCAGATATCTTGTTTGCTATCAATCGACTTGTTCAATTTATGCAGCTGTCCACAAATACATGTAACACATTGGTCTACTACTGAACAGTTTCTTTGATATCTTAAGCATACAATTCATCATGGGCTTTATCTCAAGCATTATCAACCTTTACAACTCAATGACTTCTCAGATGCTGATTAGGTCGGTAATAGAGATGATTGGATGTCGACTATAGCCTAAATTATATATCTTGCTGGTAATGCTATTTCTTAGAGCTCTAGCAAACAAAGATCAGTTTCTCGTTTCTCTACCGAGGTCGAGTATCGTGCTCTTACTTCCACTACTATAGAGGTTATTTGGCTCAAAAATTTGTTAGGTGAACTTGATGTATCTCCTTCCTTTCAACCAAAGATTCATTGTGATAAAATTGGTGCCACATATCAATCTGTCAATCCTGTTTTTCATTCTAAAATGAAACATATTGCCATCGATTATCACTTTTATTGTGATCATGTTGCTTCTGGTTTTTTGGGGTCTCTTACATATCTACAAAAGACCAGCTTGCAAATATTTTAACCAAACCGTTATCATTACAAGCCTTCGCTTCACCTTGGTCCAAGATCAGTCTCACCAATGGGAGTACCATCTTGTGGGGGCATGACAGTCTAGAACAATCTTCTCCAAAATCTCATTCCATCAATCAAGCAAAGATATCAGCTGTTACTTAAAATCAAGATTAGTAGCTTGCGATAATTTGGTGTAATCAAATTTGATTACTTAATATATGTACTTGCTGTAAATATCTCACATATTATGTATATTTATTCACCACAAACATATCAATAGAACTTGAATCGAAAAATTACTTCTATGTATTGACCATTATAGTCAATTTTTTATGGACTTCCAAATTTTCTCTAGAATTGAAGTTGGCACCTTCTCAACCACCATAGGTATTTCCTTAATCTAACTTTTCAGAAATTACCTCCTTAGTTTTTTCCACTATTTGTTTGCCAAGCTTCACCGATTCAGAAACAAGATGAATTTTCGGCCACTTTGATTTTGGTATTCAATCCTCAATTCCTCAACGTCATCTTTGATCTTCCTCACATCTTCAAGCTAGCTAGCTTTCATTGATGGGCGTCAAGTGCAATTTTCATTTCCTTTGGATCAAATAGATTTCACTATCAAGTGTTCATCACATAGAAATTTCACTATCAAGTGTTCATCACAAAGATTTCACTATCAAGTGTTGCCCAGTTAGAATATTTAGTTAGTATCGAATTTTGAATATCAAATTTGATAGTGTGAAATTTGCGCAGTATACCATCAAGTGTAGAAGTGCATGTTGAGCGAAGTACATGCACACAGCTAACTCCTGCAACACACTAGCATGTTAAGAAAGCATATATATACCCAGTGGCAGACCCAAGATTTTATCTTAGAGGGGCATCTTAATATTTTAAAATTAATATTTTTTTAACCTCAATCGTTAAAAAGAATTTATTAAAAAAACATATAAATAGTAGACATAATGAATCTTATATTTCTAAATTAAATAATCCTAATACAATAATCAAAGTATAAAATACTAATATTTAATAATTTATTCTATAAATACATAACAATTATTGTCATTGACGAGTATTTATATTTAAAAAACGTGCTAATCACACAGACACCCCCTTGGTTTTGGCTTAATTTCGTTCATATTCACTGTTTGCCACTTTTCATCACCGCCTACCCCTGACTTTTTCAAAATTCATCATTGAGACCCATTCCGTCAGATTTTCAGTTAAGTACTTGTAATTATGTTGAGTATTGAGGGGTATAATAGTCATTTAACATTATATATGAGTTTAAATAAATTTTACAATGTTTTGGTTCGAACTCAAGACCTCCTACATCATAAAGTGTTTGACTTACCAGCAGACTACAAGATATTTTTGTTTAAATTCAACAACAAATATATTTAAACTATAGATTATGCTATGAAATAAGCTAAATTTTAACTTGTTGGCGTTTGCTGGGACTCAAACCCAGGACCTCCTATATTCTACATCGCATGCTCACCACCAAGCTACAACATATTTATACTTAAAATTAACAACAAGTAAGTTATAATTTATTCAAATTAATTATACATTTATACATTTTAATTAATTTATTAAAATTAATTAATTAATTTATTAATATGAATTAATAAATTAAAATAGATTAAAATAAAAATTAATATAATAAATTAATAAATCTATAATTCCTCTTATTTAATTTATAATTGATTAAAATTAATTATAAATTTTAATTAATTTACTAAATAAATTAATAAATTTATTAATAAGAATTAATAAATTAAAATAGATTAAAATAAAAACTAATAAAATAAATTAATAAATCTATAGTTCCTCTGATTTAATTTATAATTGATTAAATTTAATTATAAATTTTAATTAATTTATTAAAATAAATTAATAAATCTATTAATAAGAATTAATAAATTAAAATAGGTTAAAATAAAAATTAATAAATCTATAGCTCCTCTTATCTAATTTATAATTGATTAAAATTAATTATAAATTTTAATTAATTTATAAAATAAATTTATTAATAATAATTAATAAATAAAAATAAAAATATATTAAAATAAATATCAAACAAAAATAAATTAATAGATTTAGATTAAAATAGAAATTGAACAAAAATAAATTAATAAATTAGATTAAAAAATTAAGCAAAAATAATCAGTTTAATTTTTGTATATTTTTGTTGGCATTTTTTAATGGTTTTGTAATTTTATTGTATCAAAAATTCAAAAATTATAATTTTTAGATATTTTGTTGAGAATTTTGTGAATTTTTAAATATATTTGTGGATATTTTATTGGGTATTTTTCAATTATTTGAAATTTAATTGTATATTAGAAATGCCTTGATAATATGAAAAATGAATATTATGAAAAATAAAATAAGTATTTTTTATATATTTGAATATATTCGAAAAATTTTAATTAAATAAAATTAGCAAATTCTTTGAACAACTAAATACAATAATTGATTCCTTAAAATAGAATTACAATAAATAATAAAGTATGGTATGTTGAACAACTTTAAGCAGTTGGTGTGGTGGTAAGAAAGCTATACTACCTTCTTGGAGGAATGGTTTTGAATCACACTAGTTTCACTTTCTAACTTTTTAGAAATTTATTCAAAGGGTATTTTAGTAATTATAACAATTTTGGATGGAATAGTGATGTCATCTAACGGCAAAAGTGATGGAAGGGTCTCCATGATGAATTTTGAAAAAGTCAGGGGTAGGCGATGATGAAAAGTGGCAAACAGTGAATATAAACGAAATTAAGCCAAAATTAAGGGGGTGTCTGTGTGATTAGTCCTTTAAAAAACATAGTAGAATTATCTCATTCTCATATATAAAAAAAATATTATTTTTTATATTCATAGATTAGCATTATAATCCAAATTTCGGCTTTTATGTTTGAAATTCACAAGCAAACTTTTTCCAACTTATTTCAAGATAACTTTCTATTGAATTGTTAACATTTTTTTAGGCATGATGATGTCAACTTAAAGATAATTTTTTCTTTTAAAATATGTCTCCATATTTTTTTTACAAATTATTAATTTACAATAACCATTACACTTTATCCAAAAAGGCTATAAATGTATAAAAATAATAAGAAGACTCAAGCATAATTTTTTTTAAATATAAAGTTTACTAATTTCACGCTATTTGATACATACAAATTATAAAGAGAAAGACATTGTTCAAATATTATATATAATATAGTTATAAAAATATAAGTTTGATAGGCTATTGATTTAAAAATAAAATAAAAAAAGAGAGAAAGATAATCAAAAAATTAGTTTTAATTTTTTAAAGAAGGGTGTAACTGTAAATGATTAGAAGGGAGCAAAAAGAAATTTTAAAATTTCAGAAGGGCCCGGGCACCCTTGGTCCCTTCTAGTGGCGGACCTACACTTGGACCAGAGGGGCCCGGGCCCCCACCGAAAATCTAAAATTTTGTTTTAGCCCCTTAAATTTCAACTATCACAAATATACCGTTATATAAAAATTACTTATTTTAACAAATATACTTTCTTATAAAAATTGCCAGATTTTAACAATTATTTCTCAATCTATTGGATTCATCTTTAACCTTAAGTGTTGTTTCTCCTAAATTCTCTTATAGTTACATAGTTGGGTGGGTTCACTCTTGTCTCTGTTTTATGTTATTGCATGATTGAAATATCATGATATATATATTCATACAATTTATTTAGAAGGTATTGAAAATATAAATAATCATAATGGATTTGAAAGATTATTTGCAATATATATGTACACGACATCATCAATCTAAATTTTTATAATTTTCTTTGAATTCAATTCATCATTAATATCTTAATTTACATATAATCTTAAATTTAGATAATCAAATAGTATAAAAAATAAATTCTCTAGTTATAGATTATCAAAATCCAAATATTAAATATAAAGTCTTAAAACGATGTTATTCAAAACATATTAATTTAATTTTAATCAAAAGACTTTAAAACTTATATATATATATATATATATATATATATATATATATTTAAAACAAAAATTCAAACTATAATATATTACTTTAGTCTTATACAAATATACACACATATATAAAATCAAAAATAAAAAAAATTATCTAATTTTTGTTTATCTAACAATTATTTTAAATACAATTAAATATTATATTTAGTTAAATATTTATTTTAATCCTAAACTATATGGTGCCTCTTATAAATAAAATTTTTGGGTCCGCCACTGTATATATATAAGAATAATAAAAGCAGAAGTAGCTCTGCAACACACAACGAGCAAAAATGCATTAAGACCTACGTAAAGAACATTTTTGGGTTAATAATTAGTTCTACCTCAACATTAAGGTTTGAGAAAGTGAGAGAGGAAACGCCTGAGCAGACCACATTACAGTGAAAGAGAGATGAGAAGAGAAAGGGTTAGTCCTTTTAGTGCTTTTATAGGAGGGCATGGCAGCTAACGGAACTCACCCATTTTCATTTGATGTTTGTTTTTATATTCTCATTAGTTTCATTTTTATATTCTCATTCTAATCCGGTCTCATTGATCTTATTTTTATATTTTCATTCTCATTTTTATAGTTCGGTCTCATTGATCTAGTTGTCCTCATTCTCATATTTATTTGGTAATTCAAAATCAGTTCACTTTGATTTAAGTTTCATTTTTATATTGTCATTCCGATCTGATCCCACTGATTTCATTTTTATATTTCCGTCTCATTGATCAAGTCGTCCTCGTTCTCATTTTTATTTGGTGATGCAATAGAATGGTGGGATCCAATTTCACAGATATGGAATTTTTTTGGATCATTTAATAATTTGTCTTTTCTCGTAAGACCCATTCTTATGTCAAAGATTTTCTCTATCATGAGAAGAAATTAACTAATTTTTAGAAAATTATGCATCCCAAATAGAATACCATAAAATTAAAATTGCCATGCATCCCAAATAATATGGGAAGAATATCAGTATTTTAACTCTTAATATCATTCTTCAATGTAAAGTAGCTCATGCAATATTTAAATTATAAAGAATCCTTATTAGTAACAATGTGGGATTGGTGGTTGACTTTTATCCAACAAAATCTTCACAAATATCATTAACAATAGTATTTGATCAATTTAATAGAAACATCTTTAAATTTGTCAGTTTTCATCCTCTAACAATTCAGTTAATTACTTAATTTCGTCATCCATATGCTTCTATGGAATCACCGCATCTAAAATTTATAAACATAAGCAAAAATGAAAAGCTTTTAAGCTTACTTTGTGATTGTTGTAATTTAGAAAATAATCAATTTTAATTACAGCATAATCAATTTTTATTTTAATGCAAAAATAATCAAATTATAGAATAAGTTTTAAGGTGTTTAATAAAAATTATATTTTAAAATTTGTCTTAAAATTGATAAATAATTATGTGTTTTGGCTTTATGTAATGTCCAAATGACAAAATATTAGAACTATTATTATAAACTATTTGAATAGATTTTGTATTCCAGCTATTTAATAAGGATAATAATGAAATTAGAAGAACTTGTTCTTGAAACCTTTAAAAATATCAAGATCCGGTGATAAAATGCCAGTCTTTCGTCATAACTGTTTGATTTAATCCATAATTAATCATAATTATCGTTAATTTGACACTAAAAACTAGACTAGCAATATTTAATTATCGTAAAAAATTCTGCACAACCTGAATTCTATTTCTTTTAATTAATCTTCTAATCCCCTTTGTAGCATATTTTGGGTATTTATAATGCTCTCATCAAATAATAAAATGTATGATTTGTAATTTTTTTAGTAAATGAAAAAATCAAGACTCGCTAATACTAATTCAATCTCAGCACCATTGCTCATCCCACGGAACCGAGTCACAGGTCAAATCTATTGCTAATTAATAGCCTAATACGCGGATATAACAAATACGCCAAGAGAGAGAGCTTCCTTTAAAGGAATATAAGCTTTTTATATTATAATAGGGGGTTAGGTTTGACAAATGAGGCCAATGAAATGTAGTAACTTTTTCTTATTAATGGATTTCCTTTTATATATATGTGTGTTTGTGTGTGTGTGTAAACGATTGACTATCTTTCATTTTAATAAATTTTAATATTTTATCATTCCATGAGCATAAAACATATTATTAATTTTTACCTATATGACCAGTGACCAAACAAATAAACATCAATAAAAATTATTAAAAGTGATATGAAAAATTTGATAATTAAAAGAAGATGAAGAGGGTTGGTTGTGTGGACATGGATAAAATTGCTACCTGGATCATTCGGGGTTTTCACATCAACTGAATACCATAAAACTAAAAACCAAGAAGGAAAGAAAAAGCTAAAGAAAATTAGAGGATCGATTTCAACAAGAAAAATAGTAGCACTCAGAGAACCAGAGGAGTTTAATAGGTTTCTAGTTTTTTTTATTCATTTTTGTTTTAATAAATTTTTATATAAGAGGATTTCTCAAGTGATGATTCTGTCTCCTGGCTATGTACTTTTCATGGAGAAAAATCAGTAAACTATTGATTGAGGGGTTACCATTACTTTCGGAAACATATGGTGTTTCTTGTAATCCAATTAGTAACTCCTGGGTGTTTACAGAGAGTCTACGTATTTTATTTGGTCCCAAGAGGCGGTCGAGCTACAGTATCCCTATTTAATTTTGCTTTATATTGTGATATTGAATTATTTTTTGCCTTTTGTTTGAATTTTAAACCTCTCAAATAATTTAATCCCTAACATTAATATGTCATAAAATGATTGATGTATTAAATATACAACTAACTTTTTAATAAAAAGTAATAATATATAAATAAAGAAATAATGCTGCATCTATTTATATACATGAATTTGTATATAAAATTATTTTATAAAAGTAGTATCAAAATGAATTAATTAGAAATAAATTGTGCCGTATCATTATAAAAGTCACCCACATACATATATTAATTTTCAAAACAATGCGATTAATTGTTTACTTGATAGGTTTTAGCAAAAATATATTCATCAAGATATAATTTACACTCACAATGACCTATTTTATACTTGAATGAGAAGAGTTTTCTACGGAAAGGAAGCGAGTACGATGGACAAAGATGATGATGTTAATTTATTAATATCAAGTCTTCAAAGGACCAATAAAATATCCAAATTTCAATTACGTTGAGGATTTCCAATCAAGCATGTGTTTTATGGCCCGCCTCACGCCGCCACGCTTTACGTTGAGCATGTGTTGCACGTTGAGTTTTATATTGTTTTGATAATTTTTTTATCAGTATTATTAGAATTATCATTTTTATATATCTTATATTTTATAATTTGATGTGATAGTTTATATTATTATTAGAATTATTATTTTTATATATCTTATATTTTATAATTTGATGTGACAGTTTATATGATAAAAGTATACTGAAAAAAGAAAAAACGAAAAAAATAAGAGAAGTTACAACTCTAATAAGATTTTATCATATAGACTACCACGTCAAATTATAAAGTTTAGATTATATGAAGATTATAAATATAGTATTACTACTCTCTTATATTCTATTTTGATTATATAATTTATTTGTTACATACAACTACTGTTTATTAATTATGCTAACTTTGACTTCAGTACTAATTTGAGCTGCTTATAATTTAGAAAATAATAATTGGAGTTAATATATGAATTGCATATAGCCAATTTAGTGGGAAATAATAAACTTTACTCTTTAAATATAAATTCTAACTACAGATATTTTTATATGAGGGACGGAATGAAAATAAAATTTTTTAATTAACATTAATTAATAAATGAAAGACAATTGTTTGGGAAAACTTTAATAAGAAGAGGGAAATTTAGAAAGTTTAATATGACGTAGATTTTGAAAATCTAATATGAATTATGAGAGAAAATATATAAAATTGAAATTCAATTATATAAAAGTTTATTTTTATGAATTTAGAGTGGATTATTTAATGAAGAATAAGCTAGATTTTAAGATAGATTAACCTAGTTTACTTATATTTTTCTTTTATCCCGTTAAAACTCATTTGTATTGGGAATTCTCTTGCAGTCAGTTCCATTATATCTTAAAAAGTGTCAAGCTCTTAATTTTTTTTTAAAATTAAAAATGCTTCAGGATTATTATGCTTATTTCCATTTTATAATATAGTAACAGCAGATGAGACGTACTCTAATTATTTTGAAAGTTGGGGTAGCGCTTGGAGAAGAAAAGCTCAAAGGATTTTGTCGTTTCGGTTCAAGTGCGTGGGGATAACTAAATGAAGACCTTTTAGATGTCTTTTCTCAAACGTTGGCTTTTATTGTTTTTATGGTTTTTCTTGTCATTCACTGGAAACAACAACTTAGAAAGAAAATAATTAAAATTAAATAAATGTTATTGTGATTGAGGTATTACATCACATGAGGGTGATTATTCAAGATTGGCGCGCCGGAAGAAATCTAGGCCGGTTATGTAGAAATATTTGAGATTGGGGCATTTCAAGTTTCTTGAGCAATACTTGTGGTTGTATCCTTATTTTTCTCTTTGGTCATCAACTTGCTATCTAAATTTTGCTTAATTGGTTACGTTGAGGCTCTCTTTTGGAGCAATATGCCAATGCTTGGATTTCAGAAAAGCAAAATGAACTCTGTTCTCCTTTTTAGTCTTCTTCATTGGTATTCTCTCTTTTGTTTATTTTAATAGATTGTATACAAGGTATATTAAACATTTCATTGAGATGTCATTGTAAAATTTTACTTTTCACAAATGAAAGCTAACAGTGGGGAGGATGATTATTATTACTTTTCACAAATAATAATAAATCGTTGGGCTCTCATGATTGTTTCAGATGGGATTGGTTTGGGATAAAACCCATTTATTCATTGATTTATATTTTTAAATAATATTTAATTAAATTAATATTATTAGAAAATTGTAGAAAAAATATTTACCGTTGTTATGGCCATAACAAAATTGGGCCTCAATTATTTCTAATACAGTAAGCCCATTACTGAAGCCCATTATTTGGGCCTATTATCTGGGTCCCACAATGACCCATCTTGACTCCTATATAAACCCTCCGAATTATTACTCAAGGTATGCACACTTTTCTGAACTCATTCTCTCTCTAAATTTCCTTTGCTTTTGAGAGCTTCTCTCTCTAGGAAATTCTCCCAGAAAATTCTAGAGTGCCGGAAACTGACTTGAGCGTAGGAGGGTCTTCGCCGGCACCACCGCCGACACCCCTGACTATTTTTCTCTGCTCGCAGGATTGGACCCGACGTACAATTCGAGCTCCGACCCGCATCCCGGCCGTTTGGAAATCGTGCATCAACAGTTGGCGCCGTCTGTGGGAACGACAATTTAAGCCTCTTTAGTTGTTGCTCCCATCAAAACGTACTCAAACACATCATGAGTCACGAATCCCAACACTCAACCTCCCTAGAGGTTGACAAAGAAATCGAGGTAGAAGCACCTCCCCGACGTCGAAGGGTAGTTGATACAGGGAGAGCTTTAGTGATATCCTCTGGGGTGGGGCCTAACCCCAGGCAACCCCGACTTCCACTTAGAAGACCGAGGAAAGGCAAGACGAGTCGGTTAACTACCATGGAACATACCATGCGAAGTTTTGGTGAACAAATGAACTGTATGGTGACTATGTTCAACCAAGCTTTTGGATAAAGTGCTCAACAAGCTACAAACACTGTTGGGAATAACCCAATGAGTGCTATGGTAGTACCTAATATCCCTACGGATGTTGGTAGGCATCCTGATCTAGTCGCCCGGACTACTGGATTGCCTCTTCATCAGGTTATTCAACCAAATCTTCCCCATCTTATTGTTCAAGGAGGGGATGGTCGCCCAAAGATTCCCTCTCCCTCGCACATCATATCTGAACAACAATTAACAGCAGCAGACCTTCGACACTCTCTAAACAAGAAGCGTCATACAAGCATTGAGCAGGGACCAAGGGGAAGTAATGCTGATCAGCCAGCCTATTCTTATCATGGTCCTTACGCTCCAGGGGGTAATTATCAGCCAAAAAGAAATCGCCCCAGCTCACCACCTAGAGTTAAGAATCATCGCCCAGATGTTGTCCCAATGGATGTCTCAGAGGAGGAAACATCAGATAATCATTATGCGGAGTTCAAGCGAGAAATGGATGAAAAAATCCATAAACTGGAGAAGTTGATTAAGCGTTCAAGAGGAGAAAAGGATGGTCGTCCACAATGGGAATCACCCTTTGCTGAAGATATCCTTAGGGAAAGATACCCGTACGGATTTCGGATGCCGCAACTTGAGCTTTACCAAGGGACGACGGACCCCCGAGAGCATTTAGACTCTTTTATTTCTCATATGGAGATACAAGGGGTCTCAAGGGGTCTCATGTGTAGAACTTTTTCTCTTACCCTTGGAGGATCAGCTAAGCAGTGGTATAGGAGGTTACCAGCCGCATCCATCTCCAGCTTTGATGAGCTTGCTCGTAGTTTCCTCACGCACTTTGGCAATATGAAGACAAGAAGTCGACCAGCACAGAGCCTTCTGTCCATCAAGCAGGGTCTTAATGAATCCCTCCGTGCATTTGTAGACCGATACCAGCGGGAGGTTGCCCGAGTGGATCTATTCAATGATGGTTACGCCATGCAAGGTTTGGTTCAAGGAATCAAAGGGGAGCTCCCTCTAGCATGGGAATTCTCTGTTAACCTCCCACGCACGTACCAAGAAGCATTGGCAAGGATCTCTAGCCATGCCGATGCAGAGGAAATTTATCAAGCAAATTATCCTGGGCAGAATTCGGTGATGCCTAATTCCTCACGTACAGATAGACGACCATATGACAATAACAGAAGAGAACATCATGATAGAAATCAGAGATCAACCTCGGACCGACACTCCATGCAAGATACATTTAGAAATGATTGTCTCTTGTTGCAAGGGTCATCCACCCAAACCCGCCATGAGCATAATGATCGACCCCAAGAGGAGCACCGTACTTTCACATTACTTAACATGCCACAGCATGATATCTTGAAAGAAATCAAAGATAAGGGACTACTGAAAGAACCTGCCCCTTTACGGTCGGATCCAAAAGCAAGAGATAAGAGAAAGTTTTTTCATTTTCACCGGGCTCATGGACATAACACTGCAGATTGTTTTGAATTGAGGAAACAAATTGAGGGACTTATCAAGGAAGGCCAGCTACAAGAATACATTTATCGGCTCCCTGAACCATCCAACAAGAATGACAAAGGGAAGGAACCGTTAGAACAAGTAGCCACAATTTTTGGAGGAGTAGTGGCTGGTCCGAGTTCCCAAGCCCGGAGGCACCTAGCCAGGCAAGCAAGATATGACCTCCCTCGCTACGAAGTCAACTTGACAGCCTCCTCCACCAATATTGGAAATCACGATGTTATCTCTTTTTCATCTCAAGATACGCAGGGCATCCATCATCCTCATTGTGATGCCTTGGTCCTTACAATAATAGTGGCCAATAAAAGGCTACGGAGAGTATTGATTGACAACGGGAGCTCAGCTGACATTATGTCATTAGATGCATTTGATCGATTGGGTCTTAACCGAAAAGATATGAGAGGCATCCAAACTTCCCTGATAGGTTTCGCTGGAGGAAAAGTTATTCCCGAAGGAGTAATTTTGTTACCAGTGACCTTGGGAGAAGGTTCCCTACAGACAACCAAAATGGTGAACTTTCTCGTAGTAGATCATCCGGGTGTTTATAACGCCATTCTTGAACGGCCATCACTTTATGACTTCAAGGCCGTGATGGGTGTCTATCATCATGTCCTGAAATTTCCAACACCCGCCAGGATAGGAGAAGTTAGAGGTGAACAACAAACTTCTCGAGAGTGCTACAACATGGCTTTTAAAGAGAAGGCACATAAGCTATTGATAATTCGAGGAGAACCTTTCGTGGGCATAAACTAAGTGGGCAAGTACTACGAAGTACTCGAAATCCCATTGATCGAGCATTAGGGCCTAACTGGGAGGGTCTTTATCGGGTCAAAGCTCTCATCCGATCAGGCACCTACAGACTGTTCACCGTGGATGGGAGGCTGCTTCGTCATCCATGAAATGTTGAGCACTTAAAATAAATATGTTATCCATGATCTCTTTATATATGTAATAACTCCTTCTAAGGACTTATGCATGTGTGCCAACTCCCATAAGGAGACCTATACAGAGATTACCAATTAAGTATTCGATTTACCACATTACAAATCATACATATTTAAAAAGCTCATGTATGATCAAGCTGCAAGAAGATGAAAAGAGTAAAACAATACAAAAAAAAATTCTTAGAGTTTTTATTATTTCAAAATTGGTTGAGGAATGCCACACATATAGTCCAAATAAGGACAAACCTCACCTATAACATTGAACTGAAAGTAAAGATAATAACAGGTGAAGTCAAGGCTTAGAAAGCAGCCTTGATACGATTATTCCCTACGAATAAGCATCTACCTAGTTGGAAGAATTCCAACTATCTCTAAGAAGTGGCCTCATCATCTCCTTCTTCGTCTGAAGATGATGAGGTAGAGTCGCCTTGCTTGGCCTCCCAGGCTGCTGTGTCCAATGTCGACTCGTAATCCTCATCTTTAAGGATGAAGCGGTGGAATTGCTCAGGATCAGAGTTTGCTATCGGGATAGACTTTGCCACCAAGTTTAACTCTTTAGCTATGGGAGACTGATCAATCTCTGGATAGCGGTCATGGAACCATCTACGCACCCCATTGACTCCATCAATATAGGAACGTTTCATAGCTTGCTGGTAGATACGACCCCTACGGAAGCGAGCAACTACTTTGTGAATCCTATTTTGCTCAGTAACAGTCCTCTCCCGAAGCTCTTCACCAAGATCATTGGCCCTTTTATGCTGGATAGCTGCCTCCTTCTTGGCCTCAGACAAGTCAGCTTTCATTCTGCCCATCTATTTTTAATCTCTGCCATCTTTCTCTCTGTTTCAGTCAAATTATCAAGGCAGACTTGATGCTTCCCCTTCCAGTCGACAACCTCGGAAGTGAGATGATTAACCTCCTTGAGGAGGTTGGTGTTAGTAGACTCTCCTTGAGCTAAGGGTCCTGCCGCCTATAGAAAAGAGAGGCAAAAAGAGGAAAGGAGGTAAGGCATGTCTTTCAAAAGTACAAAAAAAAAAAAAAAAAGAGAGAAAGGGTCTTAGTGAAACCTAACCTGAAGTATGATGCCCATCCCGACAGCGATCGCATCGAAGTAGGTAAGTTTTATATTCTCGGGAAGGACATTAGTGGGCATGAGACGTGCAGCACTTTGAGACAATTCACGAAGGTAGTCTCCACATGTCGAGCCACTTTGAAGGCCTGTACTATCAAAGGTGAAACGCCTAGGTAGCTGAGAGGCTGGGGGTAACTTACTTCCAGTAGGTTTTGAGACTGGTACTTCATCCACAGGCTGAACAGAGGTTGACTTATCAGGAATAGACTTCCGTATGGGAGTATCCTTATGACCACTGGCTCTCCTCTTCAAAGGTCCAAGAGTTGGAGGACTTCCACTCCGTTTCTTATGGGAAGGACCAGGCCTGTCATGCGCGAAGGGCTTAAGAGGCATCCTGGCTTCGAGTTGGGCAAACTGCTTCTTGGTAGGATGTAAAGGAAATATACCTGCGCAAAAATAAAACTAGTAAGACAGCAAGCACATGCTTGATGAAGTGAGGTAAGATCAGAAAGTAATGATCAAGCTTACCTTCCGGAGGAATTGGAGGTGACAAGCCAAGACGGATCAATTGCTCCCGATCAGTGAGGCTATTCACGTTCTTTGAGTCAATGGGTAGCTTGAGTACCTCCTGCAAGTCGTTTCTTTCTTTTTGAGATAAAAGCGGGTGTTTGGTCCAAGGAGCTACAATAAAAACATAAAAGAATGTCAGTTGATCAAGAGTTTTCATAATGTAAATAGATAAGGTATCACCATAATATGGTACCGCAGAAACCAAAACGCCTCCTAATCCTCAACTTCTCCCCCTTTGGACGGGCACCTTCTTGATACTTCCAACTGCCACCACACCAGAATTGTTTATACTTCCATTCTTTCACATGTGAGGGAATGCCAAAAAGGCGGTTGGGGTCATCCGTCTTCCCCCGCTGGGATATGTAATAGTAACTTGTTTTCTCTCCGTTCGGTGGGTGAATGGCAAAAATGTACTTAACATGGTTGGTGGTAGGATCACCAATACCTGCGCTTTTGAATAAACTTTGAAATGCTATCAGAAGTCTCCATCCATTGGCCGACAATTGGGTAGGGGCAATGCCCATAGCATCGAGCATCCGTCAAGCATAATTGTCAAAAGGCACCCAGAGACCAACTCTCAATAGCTCTAAGCTTAAGCCAATGACACCTCGTGGTGGCCTACTCCACCGATCACCTTTCCTTGGAAGAAATAGGATAACTGAATCCGGGATGAGGAAATGGGCTCTATATATTTTTAATCGATTACCCGGGAGTTGATTATCAATATGGTCAGCCTCCCACCACTTTTCAACTTCAGGTTCACTATCTGAGGTAGCGGAGGACGACCAGTCGCTCTCCCCCTCAGCATCCACCACCTTGTGATTAACAAGATTATGCCCTAGCTCACGATCCTGACCGAAAAAATTCTGATAAAACTCATTGACCTCTTTACGGTTAATCGCAGATCCTTATTCCTTGCAGACTGGGTTTGATGACTTGGTTCCCCCCGTAGCACTGTCACAGTAGTCTTAATTCTAGCCATCTGCACAGTTAAAGAGGAATCGTTAGTCATCAAACCAAGTCTACTAAAGAAGGGAAGAGATGAAAGAAAAGAAATGCTATGGGACTATATTGAAAGTCTTCCAAAATAGCCCTTGAAAAAAAATTTTTGCCCATGAAAAGGAAAATCTCACGTTGGTCCTTGACCAAAAGTATATAGTTGGCTTTCCTTAAAAAAAAAAAATAAATAAATAAAATTTCAAAATTCGCAGAAACCCCCAGCGATTAAAAAACAAAGTTTCAAAATTCGCGGAAACACCCCCGCAGATAAAAAACAAAGTTTTCAAAATTCACAGAAACACCCCCGCGGATAAAAAATAAAGTTTTAAAATTCGCAGAAACACCCCCGTGATAAAAAACAAAGTTTTCAAAATTCGCAGAAACACCCCCGCGTATAAAAAACAAAGTTTCAAAATTCGCGGAAACACCCCCGCGATTAAAAAGCAAAGTTTCAAAATTCGCGGAAACACCCCCGTGATTAAAAAATAAAGTTTCAAAATTGGCGGAAACACCCCCGCTTTAAAAAATAAAGTTTGAAAATTTCACGAAAACACCCCCGCATTTAAAAAATAAAGTTTCAAATTTTGCAGGAACACCCCCGCTTTAAAAAACAAAGTTTCGAAGTAATTGCTGAAGCACCCCTGTGATTATTCAAATTTCTTTAGGGAAGCCCCTGCGCGTTACGTGGACACTGCATGCTGCATGCAGCGCGTCCAGCGCCTCGCAGGCTCGCCCCTCCGCGCGCCCAGCGCCTTGCGAGCTCGCCCCCCACGCGCACAGCGCCTCGTGGGCTCGCCCCCGCACCCCCAGCGCCTCGCGAGCTCGCCCCTGCGGGCCCTACACCTCGTGCGCTCGCCCCCGCGCACCCAACGCCTCGCAGGCTCGCCCCCGCGCGCCCTGCACCTCGTGCGCTCGCCCCTGCGCACCCAGCGTCTCGCGGCCTCGCCCCCGCGCGCCCAGCGCCACACGGCCTCGCCCCCGCGCGCCCAGCGCCCCGCGAGCTCGTCCCCGCGCGCCCAGCATCCCACGAGCTCGCCCATGCACGCCCAGCCCTCGCCAGCTCGCCCATGTGCACCCAGCCCGCGCTGTTCGCCCCTACGCGCATAGCAGCTCGCCCTTGCGAGTCTGCTGCGCACACCGCTCGCCCACACGAGCTTGGTCTCCCTTCCTGCGGAACTAACCCCTCGCAAGGTTGGTCCAACAGTAACTATGAATTCTTCATCAGCAAGGAGTGATTTTGCAACAGTAAATGGTATATCATACCATGATCGCATGCCCTCATCTAACTTGATCACCCTTTGGAAAATGCCAATCTCAGAAGGTATATGATTTACTGAAGTACTACCAACGTGCACACGGAAGCCAACCATGACAATATCAGGATTTGAATTGGAAACAGTAATCTTAAATCCTGCAAGGCTTGGACTTTCTGGAAACCCATCTTCAGATGCTAAGCTCGCATGGGCACGCATAGCAGCTCGCCCTTGCGAGTTTGCTGCGCACACCGCTCGCCCACGCCAGCTTGCTCTCCCTTCGCGTGGAAATAGCCCCTCGCGGGCTCTCCCTTCTACAGGTTTCTATAATGGTTTTTCTGGTTAATATTTTCAGCCGACCGAGTTCATAATACACTTTGTTTATGGGTAGTAAGTGTTCGGTAAGTGTTCTTTTAGATAGCCTCTTTTACGTATGTTTTACAATACAAAGCATACAAATTGATTTTAACCATAAAAAAAAAATAACAACCACCAAAAAATTAAGCCTAATACATGCATTCTAAAGTATACGCAAGAAAGAAGGACTTACTTGTGGCGGCTGGAAGAATTTACTTGCCCTGGAAAATTCTTGCTCGGATTGGTGAGTTCTAGTTGCTTGGGTCGCCTACACTGCTTGCCTCAAGGGTACTCCCGCCTATTTTTGAGCAAACCCTACTCCCCAACACTTGTTATCTTATACAGCACCAATTTAGGGTTTAAGCCACACTAAGCATGCATGTGTAATAAATTGCAACTTTGGGCCGGCCTCCTGATACATTTAATTTACAGCCCAGAATAACTAAATCGTCCCTACGTCGACCCGTTAGTTGACTTGGGCCTGGGGGGACTACTGTTATGGCCATAACAAAATTGGGCCTCAATTATTTCTAATATAGTAAGCCCATTACTGAAGCCCATTATTTGGGCCTATTATCTGGGTCCCACAATGACCTATCCTGACTCCTATATAAACCCTCCGAATTATTACTCAAGGTATGCACACTTTTCTGAACTCATTCTCTCTCTAAATTTCCTTTGCTTTTGAGAGCTTCTCTCTCTAGAAAATTATCCCAGAAAATTTCAGAGTGCCGGAAACTAACTTGAGCGTCGGAGGGTCTTCGCCGGCACCACCGCCGACACCCCTGACTATTTTTCTCTGCTCGCAGGATTGGACCCGACGTACAATTTGAGCTCCGACGCGCATCCCGGCCGTCTGGAAATCGTGCATCAACAACCATCATATATATATATATATATATATATATATATGACAACAAAATATTCATAAAAGAATATTGATATGAATTTATTGATAGCACATATACAAATTTAAAAAAAAATTACAGCAAACTTTAAAAAAAAAATTGTATTTACAAGCCCTTTGTCTTCGACTAGTCCGAGCAGCACAAGTAAAAAAGGCCGGTGATGGATCCATTACTACAGGCCCAACAGGTTACTGGGCCTGTTGGTAGACCTGGAAGATCCGGCCCACATTCCCTGGCCCCCTGACTCACGCGCCTTCAGAAGCTTGCATTCCATTCCCATCTTTGTTCACGACTGACTTCTGACCTTGTGCCCAAATCTCTCCATGTTTGACTTGTTGTACACCACTATGTTTATTTATTTATTTTTTTTCTGCAGTGGTGAGAATTTATAGGAAATCCAACAAGACAAGTTCACTACATGTGCAGATCTCACACAGAGTATTTATTAAGTATCATGAAAAGAAATAAAAAGCAAAAATATGGAATTTTAGACGAATTTAATAGCTCTTGTAAATAAAAGGAAATTAAGCATACAAACAAAGTTAAATCTTATTAGGACATTTAAGGCAAGCAAAGTAGAAGCTGATATGGATTTTAATACAAGTGAGATATGGGACTCGGCCATTTAGGCATTACATGAGCCCACCCAAATAGCGACCTCCTAATTGGGGAAATAAACTAATAGAAGGCCTAACAATTTATCATTTAAGAGCAAGACAACACCACAACAAACTAAAAAGAAGACAACAAAGCATAAAAAAAGACTGCTCATTCTACCAAATGGCAAAATAGTATTGCACCATGTGATCTATAAAAGCAAACAGTCCAGCAAAAGGGGAAGAAGAAGAAAATAGGATTGCAACATTGAAGCTCATTTCTTCTCAACCATTACAGCCAATTTTTTAAGAACTTCCAAAATTTTCCTAGAATTGAGGTTGGCGCCTCCTCAACCATCATAGGTATTTCCTTACTTTGATTCTTCAGAGAAACTACCTCCCTAGTTTTTTCCACTATTTGTTTACCAAGCTTCATCGATTCAGGAGCAGGATATACTCCGAGCAGGAATTTTCGGGCACATTGATCTCGGTATTCGATCTTTAATACCTCGATCTCATATTTGACCTTTTTCACTTCTTCAAACCAGCTTTCACCCATAAGCGTCAATTGCATTTTTCTTTTCCTCCGGATCAATCTTGATTTTTCCAATTCCTCTATAGCACATAGAGCTTTTAGCTCCACTTCAAGGTTGGCAAAGTTCTTCGCCATATGTTTCACATAACTATATTTGACCTTCACGAACTTGTATATTTTTTTGGCGGCATACAGTGCCAGCCCAATCAATGCACTGCTTCCTGCCCCAATTCCGGCTTGTACGAGTGTTGCCTCCATCCTGCATATATTCATCATGGTTGAAAAAAAGAAAGAAAGAAGAAAACTGGAAGCTGAGAATGTACGTGAAGGAGAGGACTTGAAGAAGAAGGCACGAGGATTTTTTTTTTTTCGGAAGAAGGAAAACAGAGTTCATACAGGGCAGCAACGTTTGGACAAAGAAGGCAAGCGCAATTAATACATGGAAGCTGTGTTTTGTTTGCTTACAGAGAAAGGGTTGGATAACGCAAGATTTAAAATATTGGGATGATCAAAATCTCTTGAATTCATGCGAAGATATGATTAAAAGTTAATGCATAACACTGGTATAGAGACAGGCAACATTAATGGTCTATTGGCAAGCCAGCTGATCACAAGCTTGATTAAAGCAATAATTACCTGCAAGTTAAAACTGGTAGATTGTCTCTTCTACTGTCTTAGATGCTTCAGAAAAGTAGTTGAGGAACCTGTTCAAATGCATGTTGAAGGAAATAATTAGAGTTAACAAGGCATATTAATAAGAGAAGAGGAGGATTACTATCTCTGGGACACCCCATTAGCTATTACTTAAGAGAGAACATGTGTGTGTATATATATATTTATTTATGAGGTAAGAGAACATTTTTGAGTCAAAAATTAGTTGTACCCCAAGCTTTTAGAAGAACGCGAGAGGAAAAGTCTGAGCAGATGTAGAGTAGATTGCAGATACCTGGAGGAGTGAGAGAGGAAACGCCTGAGCGGAGTAGAGTTGGACAAGAGAGTTTGTCCTTTGCGGGTTTATATAGAGTTAATCCTTCATTTTTTTATTCATATTCATAGGCAATTTGTATCCACTGCTGTATTAGTATGCACTTTTATTATTATTATCATTTAATACAGTGTCAGTCCTTTTGACCTCAACACAGAATATGTTGCAAATGATAATATTAGTAATGGATTCACCTTTAATCTTTATGCGCCCCGTCTTTTATTCCCAACCAATTATACTACAATACAAAATACATTCTTATGATACTGTTAGTACAGATTCTTCTTTTATGTTTTTGCACCCCAAATTTATGCGCCTCATCCTATCTTTTGTATAATAATCACTATTCTTCGGAGAGTTCTCACATTCACAGCGCCCCCTTTTATTAACAACCAAAGGTTGGCTGGTTTTGACAGTTTTAATGTTCATCGTCACTCTGCAACAACTAAAGTGTTTAAAAAGTATTAAACTAGTCATGATCCCTTCTTGTTAGCGACGCGGGATCGGTGACTAACGCTAATCTAATAATGTCTCCACAAATATCATTAACAATAATTTTTTAATAAAATTAAGTTTTTCGTTTGAAAGTTTTCTATTTTATTCATTTAATTTCAAGGCTTACAAAAATATAAAAAAAGTATTTTCATCTTTGTTATTAAAAATTAATAATAATAATAATATGGATCCCCTTCATATATATATATATATATATATATATATATAAGCTCTGATCCTAAATTAAATTTATGTGAAAGTGAGCAATACATTTTGAAAGCCTAAGGCTGTAGCTAGAAGCTTATCATATGCAAGTTTTCCCCTTTTTTTTTTGTTATTCGTGATCACTTGCATTAATGTGTCATATAACTTTTTTTTTTGAAAAAAGTTACTATTCACATAAAAGAAAAAGTGAATGTACAAGATACGAGGGGTATACCCTAAGAAAAGTACCTAATACTCACAATTCCAAACAGGAAATACTAATGCCCAAGGGTCCAAAACAAAACAACCTAAACAAGAGAGCCAAAGGCCCAATCAAATAGAAAAAAAGGTGCACAGGCCCAAACCAACCACAACTAAACCAATAGCAAAACAAAGTCCAAGAACAAAGTTAATTATACTTACCCCATATGGCACGAAGCTGAGAAGTGATCGCATACTTGGCCTCCAAGGCTAGAAGCCGAGACCGAACCAAGTTAAAAATCTCATCAGTCACCTGACGACAGGTCTGACGTCGCTGTTGATACATACGATCATTCCTTTCATACCAAAGAGAATAAACCGTTGCAGAGAAGACCAAACGTGCAAGGATATGTCCAAAATTCTTCCTGCCCTGGAGATGCAGAGAAGCCTATTGGAGCAAGGACGTCCAACAAAAGGATGGCCAAACAACGAGAGTCTTAGCTGAAATCTCCCCCCAAACAGAAGATGAGAAAGGACAGCTAAAGAAAAGATGGTCATGGGTCTCATTTGCTGAAACACAGAGAACACAGCTTGAAGATTGTAAGATACCATGACGTTGAAGTCGATCCATAGTACGAAACCGACCCAAAGAGGCAAGCCAAAGAATGAAAGAGTGTCTTGGGACATGGCCAGGGAACCAGAGAAGATGATGAAGAGTGTTCACCAGTTGCCTACTCCGTAACAATTCCCATGCGGAGCCAATAGAGAAAATATCTAAGGTATGGCCCTCCCAAACAACATGATCAGGAGCCCCCATCGTAGGTCGGATGCTGACTGAGTCCCAAATCAACCTAAGGGCCTAACCTCCATCAGGAAAAGCCCAGTCCCCATTCTGAATAATGTCTGAGACCCTAGCATCTGAAGGAAGACCTGTGGATGTAAGAGTCCTGAAGGGTAGCAAGTCACACAGACGCCCCTGTGGCAACCAGTAATCCTGTCAAAGAGAGGTATTATGACCATCTCCAATACAAAAGACAAATTTACCTCTACACCAAGCCCAACTGTGCAAAATCTTCTTCCAAGACTAAGAGGCTCTAGAAGTTACCCGAATCTGCCAAAATGAGCGGCCCCGAAGGAGCACCTTATGAACCCAAGAAGACCAAGTGGAGGATTGGTTAGAAAGAAGTCTCCAAACATGTTTCAGAATAGCTGCACGATTTCACTCCTTGACTCGCTTTATTCCTAATCCACCTTCTTTCAACAAATAGCAAACCGAATCCCAAGCTACTTTGACCCCAGAACGAGACAAAGAGATCCCTTTCCAAAGGAAAGCAGTCATAATACCTTCGATCCTCCGTACCATAACTACAGGTAGAGTGAACATGGAGGACCAATAGACCTGGATGGAAAAGAGAACCGACTTGATCAATTGAAGTCGGCCAGCATAAGTCAGCATAGCAGATGTCTATAACATAATCCTCGACAAAATCAGTTCTATCAATGGAGCACAATTTGAGAGGCATAATCTAGTACTGATTAGAGGTATCCCCAGATATCTGACCGGCAGACTCCCCACTTGAAAACCCAAGATGGCCTCCAATGCAGTTTGGTCCTCATCATTGACTCCAGAGAAGAAGATATGACTTTTGGCCGAATTCGTAACTAAACTAGAGAGCTCTGTGAACTTCTGTAATGCAGCACGGATCACACTAACAGAGCCCATATCTGCCCTACAAAAAACCATTAGATCATCTGCAAAACAAAGATGAGTGAGAGAAACCTGCTGACATCTCCAATGATATCGAAAACCAGGCCTCTGAGTAGCCTCTCAAAGAATACCACTCAAACCCTCCATGGCCAGCACAAAAAGGTATGGCGATAAAGGATCACCCTATCGAATTCCTCTAGAGGTGGAGAAGAACCCGTGAAGCTCTCCATTTAAAGCAACTGAGAAATATGCAAAGGACATACATGTCGCAATCCAGCGAACCATACACTCTGAAATACCGATCGTTCTTAAACCCAAAAGAATGAAATTCTAGCTGACAGTATCAAAAACTTTGCGAATATCCACCTTTAAAGCACATCGAGGAGGCGAGCGCCCAAGATGATAATTATGCATCAGCTCTTGAGTCAATAGAATGGCATCAGAAATTCTTCGACTGGGGACAAAAGCAGACTGTGAACTCCCAATCACATTAGGTAAGACCGCTTTGAACCGATTCACGATCACTTTGGAGATACACTTATAGAGCACATTACAACAAGAGATTGATCGAAAATCACTTATAGTCCTTAGACTCTCAACCTTAGGGACCAAGGCAATTCTAGTGGCGTTAACACATTTAAGCATCCGACAAGTCGTGAAGAAGTAGCGTACAGCAGCCTTAAACTCCATACTAATAATATCCCAAGCCCTCTTAAAGAATAGAGAGGTATACCCATCTGGTCCTGGGGCTTTATCATCAGGAATCGAAAATAAAGCTGACTTGATCTCATCATCAGTAATAGGGCATGACAAAGAAGGTAACATCTCCTCAGAAACTCTTCCAGAGAAAAACCGAGAAGCATCTTCAATAGAAGGTCTAGAAGGAGCTATAAGCAGCTTCTGAAAATACCTCACAGCTAGATATCCTAATTCGCCTTGATCTGTAAAGACGGTGCCATTCTCATCCTCAAGTTGATGAATTCGGTTCCTGGCCTGTCTATGGATCAATGACTTATGAAAGAATTTGGTATTCTGATCCCCTAAAGAAAGCCATTGGATTCCTGACCTCTGTCGAAAGAAAGCCTCCTCGTCTCTGCATAATTGCAAATACTGTTTAGCAGAAACCCTTTCAGCCGAAATACATTCTGTTGAATAGGGGTTCTCATCCAGAGCAGCCTGAGCCGCAACCCACTGAGCATTGGCCTCGATGACTCTACTAGAAATATGGCTAGAATCCTTTGCATGTAAAGTCCTGAGTTCACGTTTCAACAAACCCAATTTCGGTGTGACCCGAAACATAGGATCTCCATCGACAGGTATAGACCACACTCTCTGTACAATCTCCAAGAAACCATCTCGGTCAGCCCAAAAGTTCAAGAATTTAAAAGGACTGAAGGTTCGCCTACGCTGATCTCTAAATCTAATAGCACTGTGGTCAAAAGCATCTCGAGGAAGAACCTCAGAAGTTGTGCTTGGCCATGTCAAGAACCATGAAGAGTTACCAAAACTCCAATCAAGAGTTCTAAGTATTATGAAAGTAGGTTTGGCAAATTCTATACGATCCGTTAACACGACACGAACTCATTTGATAAAAATGTGTTTTAGATATAATATTATCATATTAGGTCATTAATGGGTTAACACGATAAAACCCGTTTGATATCGGTTATACTATAAAAAATCATTTCATCTGTTTAACTCGTTAATATTAAGGATAATATAGTAAATTTATTTATGATACATAAAAAAATAATAAAATATAACAAATACTAATTTATAACTATATTTAACCTAATTAAAATTATTCTAACACAATTACATCATCTATTTCTTATGCGTGTATGAGTATAACATTTTGATGAGAAATATAAATAAAAAACTTATAAAATGTTCTATTTAATTTTCAAAACTCATTCAATAATTAGACATTATCAATTATTTATCTTAAATACACTTTAGATGGATATTTAAATGATGTTGGATACAAAATTTAGTTTATATTTTCGTATTATATTAAATTTGGATATTTCAATAGATTCAAAATATTTATTAGATTTTATATTTATAAACTATTGGTTGTATTTTTTGTTTAGAATTTATACAAATCATGTTACACATATTGTTATCTAACTTGAAAATAAAAAAAGGGTTAAATGGGTTGGATTCAGGTAACACATTAAGTTAACAGTCGGGTTCGGGTTTATAGATTTAGACCCAATAAGTTAAAGGGTCGGATTTGGATTAACATAATTTAACACGACACGAGTACGAAACGATACGAAATCACTCTAACACGACCCATTGCTAGGTCTATATGAAAGTAGTCCTAGTTCTTAGAAATCGTTATTTTTCCTGCCACACCATACTCAACACTCCTTAGGAACTTTCATCCCCCTTTGCTCAGGGCTGACCGCTTAAAAACTTGACCTTCTGCCCAATAATCTCTCCATATTTGGATTGTTCTACACTATGTTTTTTCTGAATTATTATAATTATTATTATTATTATTATTATTATTATTATTATTATTATTATTACATAAAAACACTAGCATCAAATCAAGAACAGGAGAAGTTCTTGACAAATTTCTCCACGAATGAATTTAATTTCTCCCTATGTTACATCATATTTTATGTTCCACCAGACCGCCTCCTAGTTTGTCGTTGTTGATTCCTTGAATTTTCTTTGTCTTTGTTTTTTTTTTTTTTTAAGTTTAATTATCTCAGTTTAATACCTAACAAATGAGTGATAAAAAAGACATGAAATTTGGGCCTTTCGTTGTCAAGTATTACAAGAAATTAATTTCCATAAATCCACAAGCCTAGGACAGTTAATTTATTTTGAGTCTTTCTTTTTTTTTTAAATAAAAATAAAAGTTACTGCCGTTTCTGGGCAACCAAATGGTGATCTGTTATTTAACTTGAATCTTCCAATGAAAGTGAGTGAATCAAATTTTATTGGAAGTGTGTGTTAGTTTAGATAGCACATTACCACATTAGGTTTTTAAGTATTTACCCATTACAAAAATGCTTCACTGAAAGGAACAAAAATCAGGAAAGAATTTGATTACGTAGTAGATGCCCCTGAAACACCAAATAAAACTTCTGCTGATTATAAAGAGAGCAGGTGTGATAATTAGAAGAGTTTAACAGTACCTGTAAATAAAAGGAAATTAAGCACACGAACAAAGTTAAAATCTTATTAGGACATTTAAACCAATTGAAATGGAAGCCATTCAGAATTTTCCATCTCTACCATTGAAGTCCAGGCCTTTTCCCCTTTTTTTTCACTGAAGAACTTCCCCATTTTCCCTAGAACTGAAGTTGGCGCCTTCTCAACTATCAGTGTTGTTTCCTTAACTTGGTCCTTCAGAGAAACTACTTTTTTAGTTACTTCCACTATTTCTTTACTAAGTTTCACCGTTCCGGAAGCTGGATATACTCCAATCAGGAATTTTCGCGCACTTCGATTTTGGTATTTAATCTTCAATTCCTCGACCTCATCTTTGATCTTCTTCACTTGTTCGAACCAGCTTTCACCCTTGGGCGTCAATTGCATTTTTCTTTGATTGCTAACCAATCTTGATTTTTCCTCTTCCACTATATCACATAGAGCTTTTAGTTCCCTTTCAAGGATGGCAAAGTTCTTGCTCATATGTTTCACATAACCATATTTGAGCTTCATGAACTTGTGTATCTTTTTGGCACCATATACTACAATTCCAATTAGTGCAGTAAATACTGTGTCCCAGTTCCTGCTTGTAACAGTGCCGCCTCCATCCTGCAAAAATTTAGACGGTATAATTTTTTATTATTGCATTGCAAGAATATTCCATATTCATGCCTATTCTGATACAGTATATTGTCATTGCTTCACCGTTATCGTTAGGTATCTTTAATCTACTTCCCCTAGCGAATAATCTTTTGAATGTTATTGAGGAAACAACACTAAATATACTCTTTCTTATGATTTTTTACTTCGGAAAAACAAATATGACCACAGATAATGCATGTCTCTTATGAAATGGGTTACAAGAACTTTTGTGTTTACAATTTAATAAGAATCATATGATACTTGCGAAGCATATCATCATATTCAAAGAAATATATTCCCAATATTAAACAGTTCAAAATTAGCTTATTTGTAAGTTAATGTACGAACTTGCAATATAAAACAAATTTCTATAATATTTTTATAAGTATCAATTTAGAATAGCAGAAATGCACCACAATAAAAATTTGAGATCAAATGATCAATCATTTAATTCTATACTTTCCAAAGTACACATATGGCATAGCTGCTTTTACAAATATTTTACGAGTATTTTTATAAACATTTACGAGGTGCTGCTATTCGCCCTTCACTTATCTTCTAAAGAAACCCCTATCCTTCATATACCCCAAATAAAAATTTTATAAACATTTTATTACTAATAACATCATATATAAAATCCCATGAAAACCCTATCCTCTTCTTCTTCTTCTTCTTCTTCTTCTTCTTCTTCTACCTACGGATATAAACACCCACCATTTGACCGATTTCTCTATTACAAAATAGCCATTGAGTCTAATGCAATTCATTTCAGTTTATTGTAATTATTTTTTCTAATTTGATAAATATTTTTGTTTTTGAATGATGTAGATTGAACTAACCATAGACAATAAAAAGGGTCGAGCATCCATGTCTTTTATAACCATTATCTCTTAGTCAATACTATAAGTATATACAAAGCTTAGAAATACATCCATAAAAAAATTGACAAATAAGTTACGACTCTTTTGGCGAACGTGATTTTAAGACAATTGATTCTTGATTACGGAATGTTTTATCAGTTTCAATTAATATTGTGCAGAACTCAATTTCTCATTAATACTTGCATAGGCACAACTTTATATGAGTAGAATCCGTTGTTAGATAAGCTATGGAAATCCATAAGGTAGCATCCACTAGCACGGATGAAAGATCACCATTTGAGATCTTCATTTTAGTTTTATTATATTTGCAACGCCTAAGAAATATATGGATGAGATTATATTAAATAAGATCAAATATTAGGGTTTGTGATATATGTATGGACTATTAAATAAAATCAATTATTAGATTTTATCATTTATGTATGGACTGTAAAAAGTATTTACAAGAACAAAAATATGAAAGAAGGTTCAAATAATTTAAATTGAATTTTTAAGTAATTATAAAAAAAGGGATCCTTTTAGACGATAGGTGGGGGGCATAAAGCATCACTCTTTTGAAAATCTATTTTCAAGTTCATTCGTTTTTTCTTTTTTTAATTAAAAAGTAAACACCATTTATCATGTTGATTTTCCTTTTCAAATCAATTTCCATCTTTATGAATCGTGATTCAAATTTCAAAAATTATTCCAAAATCATACATATCAAATAATTTGGTATGAATTTAAAACTACAACATCATTGAAACATTCATTTGTGAATCGATTCACATTATTTGAGATGAAATTTAGAAAGAAAATTATTCTTTCATTGTACTGAAACTACATTAAGTAGTGTATGTTCTCTTAAGATTTATTTATAATGCCTAAAAATTAAAATTGTCTTTCTTAAATTTGTCGCGTCGTTTTTCCTTTCTTATTTCATTTTCATTTTTATTCCTTTTGATTTTCTATGTTGAAAATTTTGACCAAAATAAATTTCCATTGTTGTTGGCTTTTTGGTTTAGAAAGGGAACAAAATACTAATTTTGGCTTTGTCTTTGCCACGATGGGTAAGTTGAAAGTAAGAAAAAAAAAAATTTAATCACGTACATGTGAATTAAATGCTTTTCCCGGATGCAATATGCAGCTAACATTTGTTCAAAACTTCAAACTAATAATCTTCTTCTAGGCACCATATCGCTCCTTTGCTATCCAATATAGATTTCCCTTAGGGCATGTTTGATGCATTGTATAGTATTGCATAATATAGCATTAAGAAATCATACTACATTTGATCAGATTTTGAGTGGGATTGTATAGTATAATGCGAATACTGTAATGATACTGTAGCAGTACTGTTTGCATAAAAGTTTAGTTTTTTTATATCAAGCCTACCCATGGATTAACACCGTATAAGCTTGTTTTTGTCTCAATTTTCACTAGTAAATACAAAAAAATTTATATAAAGTAAATATTTATATAATTAATAAATAATTTATTAAAAATTTAAATAAAAATCAATTATTTAAATAAATAAAAATAAAATATTTAAATAAATAAAAAATTTAATAATTCAATTTTTATCTTAAAAATAATTTTAATTATTATTTAAATTTATTTTATATGTAAATTGAACTTTTCATATTATAATTTTTTTTTTTACGTTTTATCTAATACACTACTCTACCAAATATAGTATAGTATTATGTCTTATTTAATCTTATTCTATACTATTCAATCCAATCCAATCCAAATAAATTTATGTTATCCTATACATTGTGTTATACAACGCATCAAACATGTCCTTAATGTATGAATAATTATAATATTTTTATGATTGAACTCTCCAAAGCTACCAAATTAATTAAGAAAGGATAATGTGCATGTGTATCAGATAAACTAAACATTCTATTAACCAGAACAAGCAAATCTTAGAAATCAGCTCGAAAACCCAGCCACTTACAAGCCCTTCTCACCTGCCCTCTGTTCCATGACAAATTTCTCTTCTCTAGATATTTCCACCCTCTCCCTCTATATCATCCCCTCTTCTCTAAACTCATAAATTGCCCATTGCCGTCATTCTCTCCCACAAGTTAAGCTTAGCCTCCTGGTCCTCCTTCATGGGTTCCCTCTCACCCCAACTCCCTCACCATCCTTCCCTCAAAGATCTTGTAGAATTTGCGCCTCCTTTTGCTCTAAAGATTTATCCTTTCATGCAAACATGCTTGTTCAGTTTACCAATTTACTTAAAAGCTTGAGTTTCTAGGTGTAGACTGATCAATAGTTTTACCTTTCAATACCCCCCGTTTTGCAAGTTGACTAGATCTTACAATCTCTTTTGGGGTTTTTTATGTGCACTAATATAATAATTTTTTTTGTCTTAATTGGCAGTAGGGAAATTCAAACCTTAAACCATGAAGTTATAAGATTCTGATACCATGTTAAGTTTACTATTTTACCTAAAAGCTTTAGTTTGTAGGTGTAGAATTAATAATATAGTTTTATCTTTCAATAGTGTCCAACTGGATTGAATGTTACAACCCTTCAAACAATGCATGGCACCGTGTCACCACTATCCCTGACCTCAAACAGAACCAGGTTTTGAATATATATTTCCTAATTTTTATTTACTTATTATATATATAGTAGTCCTCTGTTTGCTTACAGAAAAAGGGTTGGATAACGCAAGATTAAGAATATTGGGATGATAAAAAATCTCTTGCAGACCTGCAAACATTTGATTAGAACGTATAATGTAGAAGACTTGTATAGACGCAGGCAACATTAATGGTATGTTAAAAGGCTAGCTGATCGCAATTACCTGCAAAATAAAACTGGTAGACTGTCTCTTCCGTTGTCTTAGATGCTTCAGAATAGTAGTTGACGAACCTGCTCAAATGGATGTTGAAGGAAAAAATTGAAGTAGAGTTAATAGCTCTGGAACACACCACCAAACACATGCATTAAGAATATTTAAGAGAACATGTACATGTATACATACATTAAGATTTAAGAGAACATGTACATGTATATATATAGATGACGTGAGTAAGAGAACGCCTAAGCAGAGTAGAGTTATTTTCTAAAGTCTCCAGTCATTTTTTATTCATATTTATAGGCGAGTTAATCCAATTTATTAAAGTCAATTATTCATTAATTTTATTTGTATTAGTTTCCTTTGACGTCAACTCATTCGGAGTCCTTTCCTTTGCGGATCTCACATCTCTTCTTTCATTTACAGCACCCCATCTTTTATTCACAGCCAAAGGTTGGTTTGTTTTGACATTTTTAACTTTCACCATCATCCTTCAACAACTTAATTTTTCACGAGGTATTTAAACTAGTCATAGTCCCTTCTTGTTAGCGATATGGAATCAGTGATTCAGTCTAATACAATAATGTCTTCAAAAATATCATTAAGATTAATTTTTTAACAAAAATAATTATTTTTCAAAAAAATTGACAATTTTTTCATTCAATTTCAACCCTTACAAAAATATTAAAAAAATATTTTCATCCTTATTATTAAATAATTAATGTATATTTTGTATAAAGAAATGATCTTTTTTTTTTTTGGAAAAGTTACTTAGCAATATAAATCCAAAAAAGTTATAATGTACAAAAATCCGAGGGGCATACCCCAAGAATTACAAAGGGACGTAAAGTCCAAACAAACAATCCAACAAAAAGATAGAAAATGAAGGCCACAAGCGGCCTAAACAAAGTAAAAAAGCCACAAACGGCCTTAACAACATAGAAGAGAAATGATCACAAACGGTCTAAAACATAAAAATACAAGAGCTTTAACCCTTCTTGTTTTTCTTCTTCTTACCCTTCTTTACCGGGGTAGCTGGGGTGTCCGAATGAGCATGGTCAATCCTATCAGATTGATCATCCTCACTGAGCCCAATCAAAGACTCAAAACGAGTGGGAGAAGACTCAGTAGGTATCCGCCATGAGGAAATAGATGCCTCACGATTTGTAGAACATTTGATAGAGCCCAAAAGTCTACCCTCGTCAGTCGCAAAAGGAGATGGAGAATCAGAATCTGAAACTGACTCTGCACTCGGAACTGTAGTAGCCTTCAGAGGCTCAACTTGCACTGTAGAAACTTCTGGGATAGTAACTATTTTGGTGCAATCAACGACCTTGCACATCCTTTTCTTTTCTCAAAGGGGCACTATCAGAGGTGCTAGCCTCATTCTTATCTGGACTTGAAGTCTTTACCGATTCTGGACAACGATGACCAAACCTGCAACATTTGGGACAATGTTTTGGAACCCACTCATATTCAACTTGAATTTGAATGGGCTCTGGAGAGAGTTTGCATCTGAACTCAAACTTCTTAATCGGAGGGTGGGTTGCATCAAGAAGAACACATACCCTCGCATATTCCAATCTAGAAAGATCAGAAGTCATCTTGTCACAAGAAATAGGCTCTCCAACCATGCTGGAAACAATACTAAGGCCTTTGGTTGTCCATAACGGAAACGGCAGGTCATATAATCGGATCCAAAAGGGAAATTCCGTTACTTGATCCGCATTAAAATTCAAATGTGGATGCCAAGGCTGTAAGAAAATGTTTTTACCTCCAAACATCCAAGGACCGCGAGCAATGATAGCATGAACTTCATCCTCAGTTCGAAAACGAAAGAGGAGAAAGCCCGTGTCTGTAGAGCGGACGTCCTCTAGGCCGCTAGATTTCCATGCACGCATGGCTATCGAACATGCAGTATGATAAGGCATCACATATCCGGGAAAGAAGCTGACAAGACATCTACGCCATTCGGCTACATTCTCATCGACAATCTCATCTGGAATCTCAAGGATTGTACCAGGTTTCTTAGGAGTAACCGGATTCAATTTGCATCGGATACTCGAATCAGTGATCTTGATTTTATCAGCCCAAGAGCCAGCAGTTGACTTGGGTGCATCCATCAAGTGAAACACGGATCAAATACAATACAAACTCATAAAAAAGAGATGGAAAACGAAGGCAAACCAGTCACCGAAGCGGCTCGGCTTCCAAAGTCGTAGACATCTCTTTATAAACGATAATCCACAAGGAATCTGTAGCTCGACCAAAAGGCAAAATTGTGTGAAATAGCCTGGGGAACAATCTGGTCAGGGTTCATGAACAGTAATATCGGCCGTATGAACAGTAAAACCGGAGTTCAATAGTATCACTCGAATGAAGAGATGGTGATCTGAGGGACTTGCGGTTAGAAACGGGTGATGCCCAAGGAGGAAAAATTGGTCAGCATTGCTCGATCTACAAGGTGGTGGTGGAGGTGAGATGCCACTCGCCGTTTACCGGAAAGTGATGGCGGTGAATAGTATATTCCGAATGTTTTTTGCTAGGGATGAGGATGTTAACGGCTGAAACAGGCGACAGTGAAGAAGGAAAAGATGTAGATCGTTGCTGGATCTACAAGATGGCAGCGAAGGTGAGATCCCACTCGTCGGTTTCCGGTGAGCGGCGATAGTGAATAGTGATATTCCCAAAACTTTGTGGCCGTGGACGGAGGTGTTACAGGTTGAATCCGGTGCTGGTGAAGAAGGGAAAGTTGTAGATCGAGCCAAGGCCAACACGATGGTGATGGAGGTGTCGTTTCACTCGCCGGTTGGCAGCGGATGAATAGTAAATCCGAACGCTGTTTTCGACGGTTTTGATCGTCTTCCGATCGGAATCTGAAGAGGGTCAAGAAGGAAAGTTTCCTCAGGATATTCTGATCTACAACATATGTAAATCTCAAAGGCTGATTCGCCAAACAAGCGGAGTAAACAGTAACTCCGGCGACCCTAGTTGAGAGAAAATTTTCTCCCCTATCCAACATATAAAGAAATGATCATTTGACGCAAAATTCAACGTAATTTATCGACACAAATTTTCAACCATTAATTTTATATAATCTGATGGTTGAGATTGTTAATAAGAATGCACTATTAATCACAATTTGTTAACTTTAGTTCTCAATCATTGGATTAGATCAAATCAATAGCTATATATATGAAACAGTTTTTTCTTTTTATATCAATTTATATCCCTTAGATTTATATAATTTAATGGTTAAGATTTGATTACATAGAAAGTAAATAGTAAGATAATCATTAAATGCAATTAAGTTGAGCAATTAATGATCTTTTTCTTTCTTCAATCTTCTTCTTGTCTTTACATCCTCTCTCTTAATTTAGGTATAATTTAGATCCTTAAATAATTTTAAAATAAAATAATCAATAAGAATATTATTTAATTACCTAAAAGTACACTCATTACTCAAACAATAATATATAATGAATTAAAATTATAAGGATGATAAAAAACTTACTTATTATCCTTTAATTAATAAAATGAATGAGATTGAAGTTGTTATAGTTATGTTTTAATCTACTTGTTATATAGGATAAAAGTGAGATTGTTATGATAGGGAAATAAGTGTTAAATTAGGTTATTTTATAGTTTTATTAATATTAGGAATCCTTAGAATAACGCAATTATGAAAAGTAATCGAAATTATCTTTTAATTTTATTCAACTTGTTAATTAAAAAAAATAGAGTGAATTTAGATGAAAATCCTTATCCAAATTAGTTCAACAATTAGAAATTTTTGAACTAAAAATAAAAAATTTTGAGGATCACTTATTTAAAATAGCAATTATATCCCTGCATAAATATAATTATATATATAAAAAATATGGGGTGGCTGAAGTAGGAAATCTCACATTGGACAACCTATTTAAATAAGATATGAAAAGAAATTAAAAAAGTCTTCATTTTGCCTCATGGCTTGGACCCCTTAAGCCTAAAAATAGGCCGCCAGTTATGTCTTTCCTCTCACGGAGGTTTTCAACCAGAAGGAAATTATATTCATTCCCAGAGCAGCACGCATATACATCGCCATATATATAAAGCTTTTAAGGTGATGCATTATGTATCTTGGTGCTTGGATTCAAGAATATTGGGATGATCAAAATCTCTTGAAAACATGCAAAGATTTAATCTCTTGATCACATGCAAAGATTTGATTAAAACATGATGCGGAGCGGAGCACGCTTATACAGACACACACTCTGTTAGCGATCTCAAAGCGATTACCTGGAAAACTAGCAGCCCTAGAAGTGCAGTAAGTCCTGCCCCAATTCCTGCTTGTAGAAGTGCTGCCTCCATCCTGCAAATATTTATGATTAAAAAAAAAAAAAGAATATATAATTTGTCTCCTATGAAATATCAAATATGTAAAAGAAAGTCTTTGTTTACAATAAGAATCAAATGACATAGCAGAATATGTCATCATAGTCAAATAATTATATCTCATGATTAACTAGTTAGAAATTAACTCAATTAATTTTACAACTCCTAATAATAAAATGAATTTCCATAATTTTAAATGATAGGACCAATATCAATCCACAACAGTAGAGATCCCAAATAGAAACTGAAGTTATGAATGAAGTATATTCAGTTTTTATTCTCATTTAACATACTAATGCGTATATATGTATTTATATTGGACCATTGAACGTATATTTTGAATAATTGAGATTAAATTTAAGTTGCATAATTAATTCGTCTTAAAAATGATATATGAAATATTCAATCTCAATGGTCTAAATATTTAGATGAAATAATAATGAAAATTTGTATGTAAAAATTAAGGCCACTTGAACCTCTCATATATATAGATTATGCATGCACAACACACGATACAAGAAAATATCACAAAACGTCTTAAAAACAAAACCTATATAGATGCAGGCAATAATGGTCAGTTCTTTACCTAATCACAAGCTGAAACCTGCAAATGGGCTGGTTTGTTCTTCTGGTGTGTTAGATTCTAGATCTAATGCTTGTCAAGTGTACGAACTTGTTTCCAGGATTGTGAATTGATGGAAATATAGCCGAGATAACAAAGCATGTCAATAAGAATAAGAAAAGCAGGAATAGCTTTGCAAAACCAGCTGACATATACACCAGGAGATGGATAAAGTAAAAGAACATTTTTGGATTAATAATTTGTTGTACCTGAAGGTTTGAGTAAATAGCTGAGGGAGGGTTGAAAACAGAGCAGAAACTGAGTTCATATATAGTTGTGTGGAAGTCAAGGAAAGGACTCGGGAAGGGAATATAACACGTTCAGTCGCAAATTGACAGACCAACTACATCACGCCAACCAGTTTTTGGACTAATGTGTATGTACCTGACCTCATAGGACAAACCAACTATCGAACTTCGTAGTTTCCTGGGTTAGAAGTTAGAATGTTTTGATAGGAGATTACGAGAAAATGAATAAATTATATTGCAGTTCTATGTGAAAGCTAGTGGATAACAATTGTAACTCCATCGCGAATACGAATATTCTACTCATCTATTACGAATTAGAATATTCTACTCATATGATTTAACTTAGGTTTTAAGGATCTTTGGAAGAAGATCAAGATATATCTTTAAATTATTTAAGGAAATATAAATAGTCAGTTTTGAGATTTTTTTCGGAAAAAAATATTTTTGAAAATTTTAGATATTGTAACTAAGGTGGTGTTTGTTTTAATCACTTAACACTTTTTAGAGCTAAACACTTTTTAGAGCTTAATTTATACCACTTAATAGGTTGTTTGTTTTCTTTTTAAGATATCACTTAAAAAAATGATAAGAGAATATTTTATCTTTAATGTGACTTTTTTATCATTGTTAAAATATAAAATATTTATATTTATATTTATACAATCATTTAAAAATTAAATAGTTAATAAAATTAAATCAAAATTCTTTTTCATTTAAATAATTTATATTATATTTCTTACAATCTTTAATAAATAATTATTAATTAAAATTTAATAAAAATTCTTTTTTATTTAAATATTTAATATTATATTATATAAACTCATATGATATTATTATAAAACTACTATATCATTAATATTATCAATTTTTAAAATTCATTCCTCCAATAATTAGATCAAGTTCAAGCCATATCAATTTGTATAAAAAAAATTGTAAGAGTAGTATTTTATACATTATATTTTTAGGACCATATTTTAAATCATAAAAAAATAATTTTATTAATTAAAGTGTTTTCTATTTCATAAACTTAAAAAGGAAAAAAAATAAATATGATCTTTTAATTGACAATATTAAATATTAATTTTTACTTTAAACTTACACTATTAAATAAAATAAAACGTTCTTATCAATCTAATAGATAACTTTTGAAGTTTCAATAAAACTGTCCATATAATATTTAATAAAATTTTATCAAATATATTGTATATTTTAAAACTCGCTCTTTATAATGATATCAAATATATCAACAGTTATTATTCACCATATTATTAACTAATTAATTTGAAATATTAATAGAAATAAATAAAATTTTACCAATTATAAAAAATATTTATCATATCTTAATGTGGTAATTATAAATATAGTAATAAATAATATAACAATTTGATAATAAATACTAAAATAATCACAAATATATCAAAATTGTACCTTTTAATAAATTAAAATAATATTATTAAATAAAAATTTAATAAAATTTATATTATTTTAATATATAGGAATATTTATGGAATAAAATTTTTAACACCTTATTTAGACAATAATGATTAGAAAATTTGATGAAATTTATATTATTTTAATATGTAAGGATATTTATGGTATAAAATTTTTAACACCTCATTTAGACAATAGTGATTAGAAAAAGTGATACATTTTCACTTTTTCAATTAAGTGATTTATCACTTAAAATAAGTGCTAAATAGAAAAACAAGCAAAAATTTTAAAACTTAAATCTAAACACTTAAAAGTGTTAAGTGATAAGTGATGATAAACAAACGGGCCCTAAGTTCATTATTAACCATCATATATACATTTGTTTCCTAAATATAGATGTAATACTTGAATCTAGACATATTATTTAACAAATATATAGCTACTCAACACCTTACTCGGCAAGCTGTAGTATTGCTTGAAAATTATTTAGTATCGAGTTTCTCAAAGTGTTTTACTTCCTTGATTCCTCCTTTTATGGCAGCCCTTTCTCTGCATCATATAGTAAATTAAAAATTAAGCATATGAGATAATTAAAGAAGCTGATCTTGTGGCTTTCATATATTAAACGAGCCCACCCAAATCGCAAGGTCCTAATTGAAGAACAAAGGCCCACAAATTTATCATTTGAAAACAAGCACAAGAAAACAAACTAAAAAGCAGAAAAAAATGCGCATAAAAAGAACTACTCAAAAAAGTATCGCATCAAGTGGGATAAGGATCCCCTCTTTAGTCTTAATTTTTTCTAAATTTTTTGAAAAATGTGATTTATGATTATTAAAATTAAATTAATAAAGAAAGAGAGTGAAAGCAAATATAAACCATTTATACAAGTGAAACCAAGTGATTTATAAAGTAAACACTCAAATAGAAAAAAAAAAAAGATAAAGAAAGCAGTTCCGAAGAGAAGCCATTCAGTTTTTTTTCTCAACCATTATAGTAGATTTCTGAAGAACTTCCAAATTTTCCCTAGAATTGAAGTTCACACCTGCTCAGCCATCATAGTAATTTCCTTACTTTGATTCTTCAGATTAATTACTTTGTTAGTGGTTTCCACTATTTGTTTACCAAGCGTCACCAATTAAGGAGCAGGAAATACCATGAGTAGGAATTTTCGGTTGCGTCGATTTTGATATTTAATTTTCAATTCCTCGACCTCATCTTTCATCTTCCTTGCCTCTTCAAACCAACGGCCATCCATGAGCGTCAACTGCATTTTTCTTTTCTTCCGGATCAATCTTGACTTTTCCTCCTTTATAGCACATGGAGCTTTTATTTCCACTTCATAAAGAGTCTTTGATACCTCTGCTGCACCGTTAACGTGATGCAGTTGATCAATCAGAGAAAAGGTAAGTGAAACAGTATCATAAATAGTATCATAATACTGACATAAACAGTGATATAAATAATGTCGTGTCCCCACTTATTTCTTTTCTGATTGGTCGGATATATGGCTAACCTAGTATAACGGAAGTACCTAAAACTCTCTCTCCACTTCAAGGTTGGCAAAGTTCTCTTTCATATGGTTTGCACAACTATACTTGACCTTCACGAACTTGTATATCATTTTGGCAGCATGTAGTGCCAGGCCAATCAATGCACTGCTTCCTGCCTCAACTCCGACTCGGACGAGTGTTGCCTCTGTCCTGCATATATTCATTATGATTGAAAAAAGACACAAAGGATATTTTTGGAGGTTTTTTTTTTTTTTTTTTTTACTATCAGGCTATGAAATAATTCATGCATTTATATGAATGCCTACCTCTGATTGTAATGATAATAGTTGCTAGATGAACGCAAGATGATGAAAATCAACTAATGCTTTGAAGGAGTGCAAGATGTGTTGAAAGATATATTGGATGCTTGATTTGATGATGTAAAGAGGTTTGTGATGAAGGAATATTTATCCATCTGGTTAACTTTGTGCTTGCTTTATCTGCTCGGAAATGAAATGAGATGGGAACTCAAGATGGAGGAAAGCAAGAAGGTTTATATTTATAGAAGCAGTTTTTTGTAAAGTAATAAGTGGATCTTCTAGTCAAGGAACAGTATGAATATGAAATTGGATGACATATATTTCAGGGTTAAATAAATGGTTATTGTTGCTTCTTGCTTTCTTCTAATTAAAATGACACAATTCTCCAAACATATGTAGAAAATAGAATACAAAAAATTAGATCCGAATATGTGAACATAAAATAAACAACAACAACAACAACAAACAAATGACTGGGAGCAAGTAATAATTAAAAAAAAATGACGAAAAAGAATAATAGAATTTAATAGCATAAATAAAACCCAACCCATGCATGCATTCTGACATATGTCAAAGCAGAGCTGACCAAATTGAGATGCGTTCTTGTATATGTTTTCAAATTACAGCCAGGGTAATATATGGTCAAAAACATCATAAATTGTTTAAACAGAAATAGGGTTGCCCATTTGTGGAGAGCAACTTGAAAGGTGTTGATTAGTTTTACAACGTGGCATGCTATGACTAAAGGTGTTCCTAAAGTTGTGCACAAAATTATTGAAAGACTTTTTGCTATGGCTAAGCTAGTTGAGCTACACTTAAAAGTGAAAAATTTTACAATATTGTAGCTTTTGAGAAAAGGAAAAATGAATCTAGCATCGTGCAGGAAACCATATGCGCCAATCAGAGACAAGCTAATTTATTATTATATCAACTTGTTCTAGAGTTCCCTGACTTAAGCAGCGAAGTCACACGCCCCTCCCCAGTCGACACCCAGCAGAGATAAACAAATCAAACTCAAAATAAAATGAAAATAAATGTTAATCCAATGGGAAATTAGCAATTTCAGAATCAGGGTTTATGTTGTTTTATATACATTCGACTCTTTTAGGTTAGCATATTTAATATAGACTATTATTGTACGAGTGTTAAGAGAGAAAGAAACATACGATTCTTTCCATCTAGGCAACTTCCAGGATCCCGAGATGGTGGTTGTAGAGAAGGCAAAGGCTAGGTTGGCCTGGGCTGACTTGGTCTGGCCCAAATTTTGACCTGGCCTAAGTGTTACAGTAGCCTTTGGGCTTGAGTCTGGGCTGATAGTAGGCTGGGCTAAGGCTTGAAGATGACGCCTGCACATTGGCCTGTTAAGCCTGGCCTGGCCTTGCCTGCTACAGCCCATTTATTTAAAAAAAAATAGTTGCAAAAAGTTATTTTATTCAACTCTTACCTTTTAATTCTTAATCACCCACTTTAAGTACACGCAATTAAAAATTTTAAAATTATATTAATCTCTCAATAGATCTCAATTAGTTCTCAAATTATTCTTTAAATTTAATTAAGAATTTAATTTTTACATTATAATAGAGTGTAGTTTTCAATTCTCAACAAAATAACAAATATCCTGATACTTTTTTATCGCTATAATAGAGTGTATTTTTCAATTCTCAACAAAATAACAAATATCCTGATACTTTTTTATCGCTTTGCCCTGAGTTTCATGGCTCTAACTGTTTACTGATTACAATACTTAATGTAATGGTAAAGTCATCTCAAAGTTTACATAACTCATGTAATGGTAAAGTCATTTGAAGTTATTTTCCAAACGTAGGGATATTTGGTAATTGGAACTAACTTTAGGTTATGGATGAAATATTTTTTTATTTTTAATTTAATTAATTTATGGAATTTTAAAAAAAAAACTAAAATTAAACCCTAACACTAATATCAATATCTAAGCCACACGCCCAACCATCATAACTGCAATCGTGACTCCAATCGGAAAGCCGTAAACTAATCACCCAATCACTGCACCAGAAAATTGTCGAAGCCAACGAACGTTGCTCTCCTCAAAATCCACTGCTAGTATTCAATGCCATATGCCTCTATCTCAACCACCTGTGCTAACTCCTCCTCTCCACCATCACCACCAGTTTTTCACCAATGACCTTTGCCTTTGACTGCCTCTGGCTCTGAATCTATCCCGAAACCACTTCAATTCCATCATGCCCACCACATGCAACTCACCTAAGGCCTTGAAAATCATTTATCACTTAAGGCCTGTTGAAGAATGAAATTAGTACCGTTGGATGAAAAATCAGGATGACCAATAAATTAATTTTTCAAGCCACATCACCAAGAGATATAATTTTTCCTTGGACTTTCAATTGAATAGCTGGGTTCTTTATTCTGCATGGTGGCATAACTCCTGGGATGATGGATCATTCGTTATCGATTTGGTCGACGAGAACTTTGTCATTACTCCTATTATTGAGAATTCCTAGTTGACTAGATAACTACATGACGAGCAACTTGTTTGGTCGACAAGAACTTTGTCATTACTCTTAATTCCTAGTTGACTAGATAACTACATAACAAGCATCTTGTTTGGTCGACGAAGGGTACAACTTCGAGTTTCCGTGGCTCCAGGTGTCACAGTCAACCTCCTTGCATGCAGCGTGGTGTCAACAAAGATCCATGCACCTCGCCACCTGTCGACCATGCTATATACACCCCGCTACCTGTCGACCATGCTGCATATACCTCGCCACATGTCAATCATGCTGGATGCACCTCACCACCTGTAAGCAAACTCGCCTATAAATATAGTCTTCGGCTGTAAGACAAGGTTTGGGAACAATTCCTCCCTCTAGAAACCTCTCTCTCTCTCTCTCTTTCCCTCGTCTCCCCCTGGTCGACCAGAAATTTTTACCTTATAATTAATCTCTGACTTGAGCGTCGGAGGATTATCGTCGGCAACACCGCCGGCGCCTCTGACCATTTATTCTCTACTTATGTGCAGATTGTATAAACCACTGAAGCCTTGGTTGACGGACACGCGACCTAAAATCCCATACTTTTCCCTCATTCTCCACACACTCCATCATTCCTTTCTGGGTGAGTCAGGTCCTTCACAACAAATACAAATTTTACTGCTGAGCTGGAGGTCGATCGATTTTCGGCATCAACAAGTACCTTTTCAAAAGCTATATTGACTGACAGTTGATTAATAAATCCCGTTCAAAAGGGTAATCGCTAATGATTTCCTGAATCGTGAGGAAGGGTGCTGAAAAAAAAATGTCAAAAATTGAATCCTTGTGAAACTTTTGCAAAAGATAGGGGTACGCTACACATTTACCCCTATTTATTTGCCAAGCTTCACCGATTCAGGAGTTATTTTGCTTATTTTCAGTTTTTTTTTTTTCCTTTTTCGTTTTGCTGCGGTTTCTGGGCAACTAAATAGTGGTTTGTTGTTTAATTTGAATTTTCCAATGAACATGAGTGAAACACTCAACAATTACGGGATTTGAATTTGTGTTTATCTGCTCAAATTTCATTGGAAGTCAGACCATAAGAGCTTATTTCGTACTGTTTTTATTTAGACCGGCCAGGAAAATAATTTATTACTAATATAGATTTTTTGATGAAAATGAGTACTGTAATTGTATATAATTTGCATAAAAATTCTCCAAACTAGTAGACAAGAATACCAATTAGTGATTGATTTTTAACCTAATGCCGACATAGATGAAAACCTTCCACTGAATACATAAGAGTAATGCTTCACTGAAAATAATGTAAATCAACTTCTAATACAAGCAATTCCTTAACCCAGAGCATGAGTTATCAGGTCATCTCATTTAAAACTTTTCCTGATCAATGGATTGCACGGCATATCAAGCCAGGTACGAAAGTAGCACAAGCAACAACATAAAACCACAGCCTGAGTTTGTCAGGCAATTCCAGGGCAATGATAGCCAGCACCGCGAAGAAAGTTGCAGCATATTTAGTTGCTATATATGACCAATCTTGAAACAAAGGTGCTTCTTCTGAGGCCGTATACGGATAAATCATGCCAGTAAAATGCAAGCCCCATCAAGGAACAAGTCACAAGAATATGCCAGAAGATTTTGGTATAATTTGACATTTCAGAGGCCTTGTAATTGGCTGCATCGCTAAGGGAAAGTAGTTGACAAACTGCCACTATTAACTTTTCATATCTATCATCATAATCATGAGGTGGTCGCAGGTGCTCTCCCATAATAGAGTTTGTTCTGCCTTCGACAGGATCGCGATCATGAGGTGGCGGTTGGTTCGGTGGCATAGAGGGGGTTCCACCGGCTTCAAGATCAGTCTGGTTAGCTGAAGTTGATTCTGAACGTGGTGGTACATGCTCTCCTGCAGAGGAGGTGATTCTAGGTTCAGAAGAGCTTTTTCCAGGTTCTGCAATATTTCCCATTTGGTGAGGTGTAGCTTAATTCACAGGTTATGTTCTGGTAGATTGTGTCTTCCGTACCCGTCTTAGATGCGTCAGAAAAGTAGTTGACGAACCTGTTCAAATGCATGTTGAACGAAATAATTGAAGTATATCAGTTAACAAGGCATTATGAATAAGAATAAGAGGAGGAGTAGTAGCTCTGGAACACACCACCAAACACATTAATATTTAAGAGATGAAGTAAAGGAACATTTTTTAGTTAATAATTAGGTTTTACCTGAAGATTTGAGAACAGTGGGAGAGGAAACGCCTGAGGAGAGTAGATTGCACAAGAGGCGAAAAGAAAGAGAGATGATGATTAAGTTGTGCGGAGAGTTGGACAAGCGAGTTAGTCCTGCACGGCTTTTCTTCCCCAACCTTTGATTCCATTTCCAGAAATGTGCTTAATTACCATTTTGATGTCGCAAATCTTTGATTCCATTTTCCAGGTCAAGGTGTTGACATCTATAGTTTTTTTAAGCGGACAATATTTAGCAAACCTTTGATTCCATTACAAGTCCATATATTTTAGATTTTTTCAGCTGGTAAATTTTATATGTGCATATATTCATGTTGACACCTTCACTTATGAAAAGCGTAGCCACTTCGGTTGCCAAGAGAAGAATGTTGTCAAGCGTTACTAACATGTCGGTTTCGACATACCTTTAACATTTCCTTGCAAGATCCAACAAATATAACAATATCTCCACAAATATCATTCATAATACTTTTTAATAAATTTAATTAAAAACATCTTTGAAATTTGTCAATTTTTTTTGGTTACTTTCAACTTTTTTACAAAAAATGAAAATATATTTCCATTCTTATATATATAAACTCTAATCCTAAATTAAGTTTATATAAAGCTTAATTTTCAAAACCATGGGTATTTTAGCTACTCATTTAGTTGAGGGCATTAGAATTGCTTTTAATACATTTCATGTATCTGTATTATATTCAATCCCCACTTTTAATTTTATTTCTTTTAACAACTTAACCCCAAATTTAAATAACTAAAAATGACAATTCTAAGTTTCTAGCAGTCAAATCAAATCTATGAAATCACTACAGTGGAAACGACAAACAATAATTCCACAGATAGAGGTAGTCATTCACTTCCGTGTGCTTATATCCATGTTAATGCGGCAAGCTTTTCTTACATTTCTTAATGTGCTTGATTACCATTTTGATGTAGCAAACCTTTGATCCCATTTCCCAGGTCAAGGCTTTCTCCTTTTTTTTTTTTGTCTTTTTCATTTTTTATATAAATTTTATCAAGTTATGGAGAATGGATTTTTTTTTCTTTTTTTTTTTTTCAAGTTCTTTCTAGGGATGACAATTTGGCCCGCCGGGTCCAGGACCCCGGTGTGGCCCGTAAAAATGGGGCGAGGCAAGACCCGCCCCAAAAACTAGTTTGGGGTGGGTCCGAGGCGGGTGCAGGTCCGGGTCCGGGTCCAAGGGGTTACCCTGTTGACCCGTCCTGCCCCGCAAAATATAAGAGTGTATTTATAAAATTTTAAAATTTTAGGACTGTTTAGTGATTTTTATGTTATTTTTGTTAACTTTTTATATATGTGAATTCTTTATAATTTTACAAAGAATACAAATACTTTGATAAAAGTAACATTTTAATTAATAATTAACATCTTTTAGTATATTAACATCAATTTAATCATATTATAATGACAAAATAAAATATTTATATTTTTTAGTAATTAAATTTGTATAATTTATATAATCTTGATATAGATTATTAAGTACTAATTAAATTATTGCAATATTAATAAGATATTTCCAAAATGTATACTTTTAATATAATCAATATATTATTTTCTAAATATGTAAATAGAAATATGATAAGAACAATCTTACAACCTTAAATATATGATTGATCGTAATTTAAATTAATTAATTGAATTATTAATGTTTTATAAATATATATAATGTTAATTAATTGGTATATGTCAATCATTTATTATTATTATTAGATTGAAATTAAATCAACATGCTATTGAAAAATTATTTAATTGTATTATTAACTATTTGAAAATTTGTCAATTGACTAGTTTACAAGCAATAATATACTTTTAATATTATTTCCAATAAAGTATGTAACATTATTACTAATAAAATTAAATGGTAATTAGTGGTCACTATTTTTTTAAATGATATAACTAATTTATACAATTACCATTTAGTTTGCACAATGCCAATAAAATGAAAGCTTACATAAACTTTATACAGGGGGACGAGGTTGCCAAAATATAAATATTATAGAGGTGTGATTGCAAAAATATAAATGTTTAGGTACAGGGCGGGGTAGGTCTAGATTTGCTCAATTTTCTTTGCCCCGTCCCACCCCTTAAAGGGGCAATGGGGTGGGGAGGGGAAAAAAAAATTGAGCGAGGCGAGGCTGGGTACCTGCCGCCCTGGACCCGCCCCGCCCCATTGCCAATCCTAGTTCTTTCAGTTGTAAACTTTTAATGTGCGTATATTCACTTTCGAGAAGCAGTGCATGTATTCACGTTGACATGTAGACGAAATAAGATAACATTATTTTTTTGAGTTAACAATTAGTTTCACCTCAAGGTTTGAGAGAGGAAACGCCTGATAAGCAGCATATCAATGAGAGAGTGATGGAAGAGAATGAGATTTCTAGTGCTTATCGAATGGCATAACAGCTAACGGGACCCCAGTTTCCCATTTTTATATATAGTTGGATCTCATTACATATTTCCTTTTTTTCTTATTTTTCTATCAAAGAATTCTTCTAATTTGATGATAACCTTTTTCTCATTTTTTTGTGGTTCAATCTCATTACCCATTTTCACATTTTTCTATTGAAGAGTTCCCCTAATTTGGTGGGATCCACTCTCTCTCTCTCTCTCTTTAAAAAAAAAAATTCCTCTAGAACGGTGGGCTCATTTTTTCATTTTTCTATCAAAAGAGATCTTCTAGTTTGGTGGGACCTTTCTTTTTGTTTTGAGAATTTCTCTAGATTGGCGACTCATTTTCTCACCTTTATAGTTCAAACACATAATCCATTTGTTTCTCTTTCATAGACAAACCGGTTATCCTTTATAAATTTTTTAATTATTTTACATATAAAACCAACCAGTGTTGGAGCTAGCCATCAGCCTTAGTGGGGACAAATTGAGATATTAGAAAAATTATTCACAGAAAAAAATCATATTCATTATTAGATTTGTATATTTTTTTATATTGAAAAAATTGTACAATAAGAGCCCAACAGAAAAAACATTCATAAACTATAAAAAGTCGTAATTCGAAAGCAGTTTTATATTTATTTGTAGGGTTCAATTAATACCAATAAAAACAATTAGTAAAATATTTGATATATAGGCTCTTTGCCTAGAAAATATATATGTTTAAAGTATAAGCATTTTTATAAACATATTATAAAGAAAACCTTGATAGAAGGTTAGGTATTGTAATTTAATTTTTAACTTGAATGTTTAACAAATTAATAAAATTAATGCCGGGCCTTGTGAATTAAAAATATATTTTGATATTAATTATCCATATATTAAGATTTGATAGCTAATATAAATAATTATTGTTGAAGCCGTTAAAATAAAAGTAGTTAAAAGATAAATTAGAAATTCAAATCATCTTAAATATAAAAAAGGTTTGTTGTGTTAAATCAATTAGGATCTCATATGGATTTTAATACAAGTGAGATAAGGGAAGAAGCGTATAAACAAATGACCGATAACAAAAACTCATACACATATTAATTAATTACTTCCACTGATAGTATTTCTAATATTTCTTAGAATATTTTTTTATAAAACATGGACATCATTTGGCCTAATGCTAGATTTACATTCTGCACAAACTTTATCGTCTCTACCATGTTTAAAAATATCGAATTTAATATAATTAACAGAAAGTCTAGTAGGGGCTCAGATCTAAAAGATTGAATAAGAATAATGAGACGATTCTTGCCCTCAAGTTTATCTTCTCCGTGGATTGTTAGAGAAATTATACTTTTAAACGATGATTAAACTAAAGTAAACCTACTACTAGATTTATAGGAAACTATAATTCATTCACATGCCAACATCCAAAAAAGAAAAAAAGTTGAAAAAAAAATCCTTTACAATCCTTTATACTATAACGAAAATAATACAATAACGAAAACAAACATATAAAATCTTCTAATGCAAAATGAATGTAAAGAATGAATAAATAAAGGATAAATAAAGTTAGTCGCACCTTGAAACATTGTAATGCCATATTCATCTCCAGCCATGATCCTCGAAACCATCATCTTCATTCCTTGTTCGAATCATGCTTAGAATAGTCACTGTTGGCTATGTTTTTCTTCTGTTTGAGCAAGCATTGATGAAAAAATGAGATGGAGATTGAGTAGCCCTAACATTACAAGTGAAATGTGAATGCCTAGGGCGAGCACAAGTGACAGTCATCTCCAAATCGTCTCCAAACAGCTTTTTTTTGCCTAAATTTGACAAAAGAAAATTCAAAATCAAGAGTAATAAAATTTTCAAAGAGCAAAATTAGCTAATAAGACATCAAATTTGAAACATAAGCTTGGACAAGCCTCCATAACGTGGTATGACAACATAAATCTCAACCAATGACTTTAGAACCTTTCTATTCTTAAGTAATATTCTATCAATTTTATAAATTAGAAGTCAGAATATTAGGATAAAATGAAGAAACAAAAATAATCTTACCTTCTTGAACTGCATCTCAATTATGGTCTTAATACCTCTTCCAATCAATCCGAAAAAGTGACAAACATACCCAAGGTCATCCTTTAAGACATAAGAATGATAACAATCTTCTTCATTTTCTTCCATGTGTTAATTGGATGACATGCCTTCAGCCGCATCATACAAAAGCAGCAGAATATCGTAACTATTATTTTGAAATTTGAAAAGAGACGGATGTTGTGTGGGTATAACCTCCATATCCATGAAAAAGAATAATTGTGTGTATAAACTCCATATTCTTGAAAAAGAATAATTTTAGAAACAAGCATGAATCAAATTTGCTTTTGAACAACTAGGCATCAATGTTAATTTGTTTATCATCAAGCACAATTGACAGACCATAAATTCTTCATAATTAGAAATATCACGCAGAGAACTAGAGAATTCAAAAGAATTCTTATGATTCATGTGGTTGTGAAATATCACTTGCTATATTCTTTGGGAACCTTTTTGAAAGAATAAAATTACTCTACAACATAACATAAGACATTTAATAGTAAAATCACCAAATCATACCATAATTAAAAACCTAAATACAAACATTGTTTATATGAAACAAACAAAGAAGATAAAGTGATGCATCCATCAAAATCTCTTCTTATAACTAACACAACTCAATTAAAACACTATTAATAGTAACTAATAAATGATTCATAGAAACCTTATAGCTATCGTGCTAATACCCTTAATTTATTTTTTACATAAAATTTTCAGAATATGCATGCAAACTATATTTAGTATGACACGTTGCCACTTCTTTCACACTTTTGGACCCAACAACCTCATGTCTTCGAAAATGTTGAATAGGAAAAAAAAAAGACACCATCAATTTTTTATTCTATATAAATATAAACCCCAGCAAGATGTCCCTCAGTTCTTTAACACTAAAAGGTAAAACCTTTTAAAGCTAAACTAGTCTCATTCATTATCAAGATATAAGGTTTCGAAAGGAGAAAGAAGAGGGAACGGGATCGATCTAGCGTGGGAGCATGCACTGGTTTCTTTGACTGATAACAATATATCACATATTAATTCATTCACATGCCAAGATCCCAAAAAAAAAAAGAAAAAAAGATGAAAAAAGTCCTTTACAATCCTTTATACTATAATGAAAATAATGCAATAATGAAAACAAACATATAAAATCTTCTAATGCAAAATGAATGTAAAGAATGAATACATAAATGATAAATAAAGTCAGTCGTACCTTAAAACATTGTAATGCCATATTCATCTCAAGCCAAGATCCTCGAAACCATTATCTTCATTCCTTGTCCAAATAATGCTTAGAATAGTCCCCGTTGGCTATGTTTTTCTTCTGTTTGAGCAAGCATTGATGAAAAAATGAGATGGAGATTGAGTAGCCCCTAACATTGCAAATGAAATGTGAATGCCTAGGGTGAGCACAAGTGACAGTCATCTCAAAATCGTCTCCAAACAGCTTTTTTTGGCCTAAATTTGACAAAAGAAAATTCAAAATCAAGAGCAATAAAATTTTCAACAATCAAAATTAGCTAATAAGACATCAAATTTGAAACATAAGCTTGGACAAACCTCCATGACATGGTATGACAACATAAATCTCAAACTATGACTTCAGAACTTTCCATTCTTAAGTAATATTCTATCAATTTTATACATTAGAAGTCAGAAAATTAGGATAAAATGAATAAACAAAAATAATCTTACCTTCTTGAATTGCAAATTGTGGTCTTAATACCTCTTCCAATCAATCCAAAAAAGTGAAAAATATACCCAAGGTCATCCTTTAAGACATAAGAATGATAACACTCTTCTTAATCTTCTTCCATGTGCTTATTGGATGAATTGCCTTCAGCCGCATCATACAAAAGTAGCAGAATATCGTAGCTATTATTCAAAATTTGAAAAGAGACGGATGTTGTATGTGTATAACCTCCATATTCCTGAAAAAGAATAATTGTGTGTATAACCTCCATATTCTTGAAAAAGAATAATTTTAGAAACAAGCATAAATTAAATACACTTTGAACAACTAGCCATTAACATTAATTTTGTTTATCATTAAGCACAATCAACAGACCATAAATTCTTCATAATTAGAAATATCACACAAAGAACTGGAGAATACAAAAGAATTCTTATGATTCATGCGGTTTTGAAATATCACTTGCTATATTCTTTGGGAGCCTTTTTGAAAGACTAGTATTACTCTACAACATAACATAAGACATTTAATACTAAAATCCAAATCTTACCAATTAATTAAAAACCTAAATACGAACATTGTTTATATGAAACAAACAAAGAAGTTAAAGTGATATGTCCATCAAAATCTCTTCTTATAACTAACTCAACTTAATTAAAACATTATTAATAGTAATTAACTAATGATTCATAGAAACCTTATAGCTATCGTGCTAATACGCTTAATTTATTTTTTACATAAAATTTTCAGAATATGGATGCAAGCTATCATTAGTATGACACGTTGCCACTTATTTTACACTTTTGGACCCAAAAATCTCATGTCTTGAAAAATTTCGAAAAGGACAAAAAAGCATAGACATTATCAATTTTTTATTCTATATATTAATATAAACCCCAGCTAGATGTCCTTCAGTTCTTTAACACTAAAAGGTAAAACCTTTTAATGCTAAACTAGTCTTATTCATTCTCAAGATATAAGATTTCGAAAGAAGAAAGAAGAGGGAACGAGATCGATCTAGCGTGGGAGCATACACTAGTTTTTTTGACTGATAACAATATATCACATATTAATTCATTTGCATGCCATGATCCAAAAAAAAAGAAAAAAAGACAAAAAAAAGTCCTTTAAAATCCTTTATACTCTAATAAAAATCATGCAATAATGAAAACAAACATATAAAATCTTCTAATGCAAAATGAATGTAAAGAATTGAGTAGATAAATGATAAATAAAGGCCGTCATACCTTAAAACATTGTAATGCCATATTCATCTCAAGCCATGATCCTTGAAACCATCATCTTCATTCCTTATCCGAATCATGCTAAGAATAGTCACTATTGGCTATGTTTTTCCTCTGCTTGAGCAAGTATTGATGAAAAAATGCGATGGAGATTGAGTAGCCCCTAACATTACAAGTGAAATGTGAATGCCTAGGATGAGCACAAATGTAAGTCATCTCAAAATCGTCTCCAGACAGCTTTTTTTGGCCTAAATTTGACAAAAGAAAATTCAAAATCAAGAGCAATAAAATTTTCAACGAGCAAACTTAGCTAATAAGACATCAAATTTGAAACATAAGCTTGGACAAACCTCCATGACGTGGTATGACAACATAAATCTCAACCTATGACTTCAGAACCTTTCCATTCTTAAGTAATATTCTATCAATTTTATACATTAGAAGTCAAAAAACTAGGATGAAATGAAGAAACAAAAATAATCCTACCTTCTTGAATTGCATCTCAATTGTGGTCTTAACACCTCTTCCAATTAATCCAAAAAAGTGACAAACATACCCAAGGTCATCCTTTAAGACATAAGAATGATAACACTCTTCTTCATCTTCTCCCATGTGCTTATTAGATGAATTGCCTTCAGCCGCATCATACAAAAGTAGCAGAATATCGTAGCTATTATTTTGAAATTTGAAAAGAGACAGATGTTGTATGTGTATAACCTCTATATTCTTGAAAAAGAATAATTGTGTGTATAACCTCCATATTTCTTAAAAAGAATAATTTTAGAAACAAGCATAAATTAAATACATTTTTGAACAACTAGCCATCAATATTAATTTTGCTCATCATTAAGCACAATCAACAGACCATAAATTCTTCATAATTAGAAATATCACACGGAGAACTGGAGAATAGAAAAGAATTCTTATGATTCATGTGATTTTGAAATATCACTTGCTATATTCTTTGGGAACCTTTTTGAAATATCACTTGCTATATTCTTTCGGAACCTTTTTGAAAGAGTAGTAATACTCTACAAGATAACCTAAGACATTTAATAGTAAAATCCATATCATACCAATTAATTAAAAACCTAAATACAAACATTGTTTATATGAAACAAAGAAGTTAAAGTGATACATCCATCAAAATCTCTTCTTATAACTAACACAACTTAATTAAAACATTATTAATAGTAATTAATAAATGATTCATAGAAACCTTATAGTTATCGTGCTAATACCCTTAATTTATTTTTTACATAAAATTTTCACAATATGTATGCAAACTATCATTAGTATGACAAGTTACCACTTGTTTCACACTTTTGGACCCAACAATCTCATGTCTTGGAAAATGTTGAAGAGGAAAAAAATGCCTAGACACTATCAATTTTTTATTTTATATAAATATAAACCCCAGCTAGATGTCCCTCAGTTCTTTAACACAGAAAGGTAAAAGCTTTTCATGCTAAACAACTCTTATTCATTCTCGAGATATAAGATTTCTAAAGAAGAAAGAAAAGGGAATGAGATCGATCTAGTGTAGAAGCATGCACTAGTTTCCTTGATTGATAACAATATGACACATACTAATTCATTCACATGCCAAGATGCAAAAAAGAAAAAAAAAAAGAAAAGAAAAGAAAAAAAGATGAGAAAAAAAATCCTTTAGAATCCTTTATACTATAAGGAAAATAACGCAATAAGGAAAACAAACATATAAAATCTTCTAATGCAAAATGAATGTAAAGAATGAATACATAAATGATAAATAAAGTCAGTCGTACCTTAAAACATTGTAATGCCATATTCATCTCAAGCCAAGATCCTCGAAACCATCATCTTCATTCCTTGTCTGAATTATGCTTAGAATAGTCACTGTTGGCTATGTTTTTCTTCTGCTTGAGCAAGTATTGATGAAAGAATGGGATAGAGATTGAGTAGCCCCTAACATTACAAGTGAAATGTGAATGCCTAGGGTGAGCACAAATGTTAGTAACCTCTAAATCGTCTCCAGACAGCTTTTTTTGGCCTAAATTTGACAAAAGAAAATTCAAAATGAAGAGCAATAAAATTGTCAACGAGCAAAATTAGCTAATAAAACATCAAATTTGAAACATAAGCTTGGACAAAACTCCATGACGTGGTATGACAACATAAATCTCAACCTATGACTTCAGAACCTTTCTATTCGTAAGTAATATTATATCAATTTTATACATTAGAAGTCAGAAATTAGGATAAAATGGAGAAACAAAAATAATCTTACCTTCTTGAACTGCATCTCAATTGTGGTCTTAACTGCTTGGAGTTTGGAGAGAAGGGAAAAGAAACAGCCGTTTCTGCATGGTAAGAAGTTTGTAATATATTCAAAACATTATTTAAATTAAAATTAACATAATGATATAATTAATTTTAAAAAATATTTGAATAAAGAACTAAAATTTTCTAATTTATTATTATATTCTACGTAAAGATCAAGTCATAAATTGAACGTGAATAAATTTTAAAGATTTTAATTAATTGTTTATTTGATTATTTGTATCATTAAAAAATTTTGTGAAAAGGATATAATAATTAATCTTTTATATTGCATATAAATGTTATGGATGTCAAATAGGTCATGTAATTGAAATGATATTATTTTTAAAAAATTAAACATAACAAAAAATAGTATATAGTACAAATATAATACAAAACATTATATATATTATAAATACAATACAAAACAATGACTAAAGTAGCACAGTAGGTATAAAATATAAATTTACGTTTATATTAATAATAATTTCACATCCTTATTTTAATTATATGACCTATTCAACCATTTCGATATTTTGGCCTTATGCCTCATATATTCTTGAGCCGGCCATGCTCGAACATAAGAAAAATAGAGCCAACGGAAGTAGTTGACTACCTTAACAACCTTGAAACATACGCATTTCACTTGTAATGTAACGGCCTTCTCTGTCTCCATCTTATTTTTTCATCAATGCTTGCTCGAGCAGAAGAAAAACATAGCCAATAGTGACTATTCTAAGAAGGATTCAGACCAAGAATACAGATAATGGTCTGGGGGATCTTTGACAGGAGATGAATATAACATTAGAATGTTCCACTGTACCACTGACTTTGTTTGTCATTTATTTATTCATTTTTTACTTCATTTTGCATTAGAAGATTTTATATGCTTGTTTTCATTGTCATATAAAGGATTACAAAGGATTGTTTGTTTGTTTTTCACCTTTCTTTCTTTTTTTAGATCTTGATATGTGAATGAATTTATTTAAATTAAATTAGAAAATATTAAAAAATTTGGAAAACTCATCTCTATTAGAACTGGAGCATCATAGGAAAATTTGACTTAATGAGTTTAATCAAATTGAGAATATTGTTTTCTAGACCATTTTTAATGTATTTATGGTGTAAAAATTTTTACATGCATCTAGTATGCATGCTTGCTTGGAGTGTGGAGAGAAGGGAAAAGAAACAGCTGTTTCTGCATGATGAAAAGTTTGACATATATTCAACACATTATTTAAATTAAAATTAGCATAATGATATAATTAATTTTCAAAAATATCTGAATAAATAACTAAAATTTTCTAATTTATTATTATATTCTACGTAAAGATCAAGTCATAAATTGAACGCGAATAAATTTTAAAGATTTCAATTACTATTGTTTATTTAGTTATTTGTATCATTAAAAAATTTTTGTGAAAAAGAATATAATAATTAATCTTTTATATTGCATATAAATATTATGGATGTCAAATGGGTCATGTAATTGAAATGATATTATTTTGAAAAAATTAAACATAACAAAAAATAGATGGTACAAATATAATGCAAAACATTATATATATAGTATAAATATAATACGAAACAATGACTAAAGTAGCACGGTAATTATAAAATATAAGTTTATGTTTAGACTAATAATAATTTCACATCATTATTTTAATTATCTGACCCGTTCAACCATTTCGATATTTTAGCCTTATGCCTCATATATTCTTGAGCTGGCGAACATAAGAAAAATAGAGTCAACAGAAGTAGTTGACTACCTTAACAACCCCAAAACATACACATTTCACTAGTAATGTAACGAGCTTCTCTATCTCCATCTTATTTTTTTATCAATGCTTGCTCGAACGGCAAAAAAACATAGCCAATAATGACTATTCTAAGAAGGATTTAGACCAAGAATAAATATGATGGTATGGGAGATCTTTGGCAGGAGATGAATATAACATTAGAATGTTCCAACATACCACAGACTTTATTTATCATTTATTTATTCATTTTTTACTTCATTTTGCATTAGAAGATTTTATATTTTGTTTTCATTGTCATATAAAGGATTGTTTGTTTGATTTTTCACCTTTATTTCTTTTTTTAGATTTTGATATGTGAATGAATTTATAGCTTCGTACAAATCTAATAGTAGGTTTACTTCAACTTAATAAATTGTTTAAAAGTATAATTTCTCTATCAATCCACAGAGAATATTAACTTGATTACAAGAAGACTCTCATTATTATTATTAAATCATTTGGATTAGAGCCCCTATTGGACTCTATTTTTAAACATTATAGAGATGATAAAGTTTGTACTGAATGTAAATCTAGCATTAGGCCAAATGGTGTCCATGCTTCATAGAAAAATATTCTAACAAAGATGAGAAATGTTGTCCATGAAAGTAATTAATTAATTAATCTATGATATATTATTATCAGTTAAGGAAGCTAGTGCAGCTAGTGCATGCTCCCACTTTGCAGTGATCCCGCTGTCTCCTATTTCTTCGTTCAAAACCTTAAATCTTGAGAATAAATGAGACTAGCTTAGCATCTAAAGCTTTTACCCTTTCAATGTTAGAAAACTAAGGACATCATAGCTAGGGTTTATATTTGTACAAAATAATATATTGATAGTATCTCTACTCTTTCTTTCTCTTCAACATTTTCCAAGATATGACATTGCTGGGTCCAAAAGTATAAAAAAAAGTGGCACCGTGTCACACTAAAGATTGTTTGCATACATATTTCAAATATTTTATATAAAAAAATTAAGGGTATTAGCACGATAGCTATAATGTTTGAATAAATTATTAGTTCCTTAAAAATTGTTTAATTAAGTTTTATTGATTAAAGGAGGATATTTTGATGGATGTCTCACTTCCTATAAACATTTTCAATGTTATCTACTTTGTTTGTTACATATGAAGAAAGTTTGAATTTAGGTTTCTAATTAATTAGTATGATTTTGGTTTTACTATTTAATGTATTATGTTATGTTATAGAGCAATGTTAGTCTTTCAAAAAAGTTCCCAAAGGATATAGCGGTGATATCTCACAACCACATTAATCATATGAATTCTTTTGTATTCTCTAATTCTCTGTGTGATATTTCGAATTACAAATAATTTATGGTTTGTCGATTGTGCTTGATGATAAACAAAATTAATATTGATGGCTAGTAGCTCAAAGGGATGTTTAATTTATGTTTTTTTCTAAAATTATTCTTTTCCAAAAATAAATAGGTCATACACGCACATATCATCTATCTCTTTTCAAATTTCAAAATAATAATTATGATATCTGCTACTTTTGGTACAATGCGGCTGAAGGACTTTCATCCAATGAACACATGGAAGAAGATGGAAAGGAATGTTATCATTCATGTCTTAAAGGATGACCTTGGGTATGTTTGTTGCATTTGTGGATTAACTGGAGGAGGCATTGAGACCATAATTGAGATGCAGTTCAAGAAGGTAAGATTATTTTTGTTTATTCATTTCATCCTAATTTTCGGCCATCTAATGTGTAAAATGGATAGAATATTACTTAATAATGGAAAAGTTCTAAATTCATATGTTAGGATTTTTGTTGTCCTACCATGTCATTGAAGTTAGTCTATGCTTATGATTCAAATATGATATCTTATTAGCTAATTTTGCTTGTTGAAAATTTTATTGCTCTTGATTTCGAATTTTCTTTTGTCAAATTTAGGCCAAAAGGAAGTTGTTTGAAGATGATTTAATGGTGATTGACATTTGTGCTTACCCTAGCCACTCACATTTCGCTTGTAATGTAATGGGCTTCTCCATCTCCATCTCCATCTCATTTTTCATTAAGACTTGCTCGAATAGGAGAAAAACATAGCTGATAGTGACTATTATGAGCATGATTTGGGCATGAAATGAAGATGATGGTCTGAGGGATATTTGGCAGGAGATGAATATGGCATTAGCATGGTCCAAGGTACCACTGACGTTATTCATTCTTTACATTCATTTTGGATTAGATGATTTTATATGTTTATTTTACTTATTGTGTAAAGGATTTTAAAGGATTGTTTGTCTGTTTCCAACTTTCCTTCTTCTTTTAGATCTTAGCATGTGAATGAATTTATAGTTTCTTACAAACCTAGTAGTAGGTTTACTTCAGCTTAATAAATCGCCTAAAACTATAATCACTCCATCAATCCACAAAGAATATTAACTTGATTAAAAGAAGAGTCTCACTATTCTTACTAAATCATCTGGATTGAAGTCCATACTGGACTTTCTTCTTATTATATTAAATTTGATATTTTTTAACACGATGAAGAGCATAATTTTTGTATACAATGTAGATCTAGCATTAGGCCAAACAATGTCCATGGTTCATAACAAAATATTCTAGGAAGGATGAGAAATGCTTTCTAGTAAAGTAATTAATTAATTAATATGTGATATATTGTTATCAGTCAAGAAACTAGTGCATGCTCCCACTCCAGATAGATCTCGTTCCCTCTTCTTTATCCTTTCGAAACCTTATATCTTGAGAATGAATAAGACTAGTTTAGCATTAAAAGCTTTTATCTTTCAGTGTTAAAGAACAGAGGGACATCTAGCTGGGGTTTATATTTATATAGAATAAAAAATTGACGGTGTCTATGCTTTTTTTTTTCCTCTTCAACATTTTCTAAGACATGAGATTGTTGGGTCCGAAAGTATGAAATAAGTGGCAACGTATCATACTAAAGATAGTTTGCATCCATATTCTGAAAATTTTATGTAAAAAATAAATTAAGGGCATTAGCATGATAGCTATAAGGTTTCTATGAATCATTTATTAGTTACTATTAATAATGTTTTAATTAACTTGTGTTAGTTATAAGAAGAGATTTTGATGGATGCATCACTTTAACTTCTTTGTTTGTTACATATAAACAATGTTTGTATTTAGGTTTTTAATTAATTGGTATGATTTGGATTTTACAATTAAATGTCTTATGTTATGTTGTAGAGTAATACTAGTATTTCGAAAAGGTTCCCAAAGAATATGGCAAGAGATATTTCACAACCAATAGAATCATAAGAATTCTTTTGTATTCTCCAGTTCTCTGCGTGATATTTCTAATTATGAAGAATTTATGGTCTATCGATTGTGCTTGATGATAAAAAAATTAATATTGATGGCTAGTTGTTCAAAAGTGTATTTAATTTAAGCTTGTTTCTAAAATTATTCTTTTTTCAAGAATATGGAGGTTATACACACAGTTATTCTTTTTCAAGAATATAGAGGTCATATACACACAACAACTGTCACTTTTCAAATTTTGAAATAATAGTCACGGTATTCTGCTCTTTTGTATGATGCGGCTGAAGGCAATTAATCTAATAAACACATGGAAGAAGATGAAGAAGACTGTTATCATTCTTATGTCTTAAAGGATGACGTTGGGCATGTTTGTCACTTTTTTGGATTTATTGGAAAAGGTATTAAGACCCTAATTGAGATGCAATTCAAGAAGGTAAGATTCTTTTTGTTTATTCATTTTATCCTAATTTCCTGCCTTTTAATATACAAAATTGATAGAATATTGCATAAGAATGGAAAGGTTCTAAAGTCATAGGTTGAGATTTATATTGTCATCCGCGTCATAGAGGTTTGTCCAAGCATATGATTCAATTTTGATGTCTTATTAGCTAATTTTGCTCATTGAAAATTTTATTGCTCTCGATTTTGAATTTTCTCTTGTTAAATTTAGGCCAAAGAAAGCTGTCTGGAGACGATTTGGAGATGACTGGCATTCGTGCTCACCCTAAGCTTCATATTTCACTTGTAATGTTAGGGGCTACTCAATCTCCATCTCATTTTTTTAATCAATACTTGCTCAAACAGGAGAAAAACATAGCCAACAGTGACTATTCTAAGCATGATTTGGACAAGGAATAAAGATGATGGTTTCGAGGATCATGGCTTGAGATGAATATGGCATTACAACGTTTCATTGTACGAATGACTTTATTTATCATTTATTTATTCATTCCTTATATTTATTTTGCATTAGAAGATTTTATATGTTTGTTTTCATTATTGCATTATTTTCATTATAGTATAAAGGATTGTAAAGGATTTTATTTCTCATCTTTTTTTCTTTGTTTTTTTTGGATCTTGGCATGTGAATGAATTAATATGTGTTATATTGTTATCAGTCAAGGAAACTAGTGCAAGATCCCATGCTAGATTGATCTCGTTCCCTCTTCTTTCTTGTTTCAAAATCTTATATCTTGAGAATGAATAAGAAGAATTTAGCATTAAAAGCTTTTACATTTCAGTGTTAAAGAACTGAGTGATATCTAGCCAGGGTTTATATTTATATAGAATAAAAAATTGATAGTGTCTAAGCTTTTCTTCCTCTTCAACATTTTCCAAGACATGAGATTGTTGGGTCCAAAAGTGTGAAACAAGTGGCAAGGTGCCATACCAATGATAGTTTGCATACATATTCTGAAAATTTTATATAAAAAATAAATTAAGGGTATTAGCACGATAGCTATAAGGTTTCTATGAATCATTAATTAATTACTATTAATAATGTTTTAATTAAGTTATGTTAGTTATAAGAAGAGATTCTGATGGATGTATCACTTTAACTTCTTTGTTTGTTTCATATAAAAAATGTTTGTATTTAGGTTTTTAATAAATTGGTATGATTTGGATTTTACTATTAAATGTCTTATGTTATGTTGTAGAGTAATACTAGTCATTCAAAAAGGTTTCCAAAGAATGTAGCAAGTGATATTTCAAAAAGCTAGTTCCTAAAGAATATAGCAAGTGATATTTCAAAACATGAATCATAAGAATTCTTTTGCATTCTCCAATTCTCTGCGCGCTATTTCTAATTATGAAGAATTTATGGTCTATCAATTGTGCTTGATGATCAACAAAATCAATATTGATGGCTAGTTGTTCAAAAGTGTATTTAATTTATGCTGGTTTCTAAAATTATTCTTTTCAAGAATATGGAGGTTATACACACAATTATTCTTTTTCAAGAATATGGAGGTTATACAGACACAACATCTATCTCTTTTCAAATTTCGAAATAATAGTTACGATATTCTACTACTTTTGTATGATGTGGCTGAAGGCAATTCATCCAATAAACACATGGAAGAAGATGAAGAAGAGTATTATCATTCTTATGTCTTAAAGGATGACCTTGGGTATGTTTGTCACTTTTTTGGATTGATTGGAAGAGGTATTAAGACCACAATTGAGATGCAGTTCAAGAAGGTAAGATTATTTTTGTTTATTCATTTTACCCTAATTTCCTGCCTTCTAATGTATAAAATTGATAGAATATTACTTAAGAATGGAAAGGTTCTGAAGTCATAGGTTGGGATTTATGTTGTCATACCAAGTCATGAAGGTTTGTCTAAGCTTATGTTTCAAATTTGATGTCTTATTAGCTAATTTTGCTCGTTGAAAATTTTAATATTGCTCTTGATTTTGAATTTTCTTTTGTCAAATTTAGCCCAAAAAAAGCTGTCTAGAGACGATTTAGAGATGACTGGCATTTGTGCTCACCCTAGGCATTCACATTTCACTTGTAATGTTAGGGGCTACTCAATCTCCATCTCATTTTTTCATCAATGCTTACTCAAACAGAAGAAAAACATAGCCAACGACTATTCTAAGCATGATTCAGACAAGGAATGAAGATGATGGTTTCGAGGATCTTGGCTTGAGATGAATGTAGCACTACAATGTTTCAAGGTACCACTGACTTTATTTATCATTTATTTATTCATTCTTTACATTCATTTTGCATTAGAAGATTTTATATGTTTGTTTCCATTATTGCAATATTTTCATTATAGTATAAAAGATTGTAAAGGATTTTTTTCTCATCTTTTTTTTCTTTTTTTCTTTTTTAGATTTTGGCATGTGAATGAATTAATATGTGTTATATTGTTATCAGTCAAGGAAGCTAGTCATGCTCCTACACGCGATCGATCTCGTTCCCTCTTCTTTCTTCTTTTGAAATCTTATATCTTGAGAATGAATAAGACTAGTTTAGCATTAAAAGCTTTTACCTTTCAGTGTTAAAGAACTGAGGGATATATAGCCGGGGTTTATATTTATGTAGAATAAAAAATTGATAGTGTCTAAGCTTTTTTTTCCTCTTCAACATTTTTCAAGACATGAGATTGTTGGGTCCAAAAGTGTGAAACAAGTGGTAAGGTGTCATACTAATGATAGTTTGCATACATATTGTGAAAATTTTATGTAAAAAATAAACTAAGGGTATTAGCACGATGGCTACAAGGTTTATATGAATCATTTATTAATTACTATTAATAATCTTTTAATTAAGTTGTGTTAGTTATAATAGGAGATTTTGATGGATGTATCACTTTAACTTCTTGTTTGTTTCATATAAAAAATGTTTGTATTTAGATTTTTAATTAATTGGTATGATTTAGATTTTACTATTAAATGTCTTATGTTATGTTGCAGAGCAATACTAGTCTTTTAAAAAGGTTCCCAAAGAATATAGCAAGTGATATTTCAAAAAAGTTTCCAGAGAATATGGCAAGTGATATTTCAAAACCATATGAATCATAAGAATTCTTTTGTATTTTGCAGTTCTCTACGTGATATTTCTAATTATGAAGAATTTATGGTTTGTTGATTGTGCTTAATGATGAAAAAAATTAATATTGATGGCTAGTTGTTCAAAAGTGTATTTAATTTATGCTTGTTTCTAAAATTATTCTTTTTCAAGAATATGGAGGTTATACACACACAACATCCGTCTCTTTTCAAATTTTGAAATAATAGCTACGATATTCTGCTCCTTTTGTATGATGCAGTTGAAGGCAATTCATCTAATAAACACATGGAAGAAGATGAAGAAGAGTGTTATCATTCTTATGTCCTAAAGGACGACCTTGGGTATGTTTGTCCCTTTTTTGGATTGATTGGAAGAGATATTAAGACCACAATTGAGATGGAGTTCAAGAAGGTAAGATTACTTTTGTTTCTTCATTTTATCCGAATTTTCTACCTTCTAATGTATAAAATTGATAGAATATTACTTAAGAATGGAAAGGTTCTAAAGTCATAGGTTGAGATTTATGTTGTCATACCATGTCATGGAGTTTTGTCCAAGCTTATGTTTCAAATTAATTTGATGTCTTATTAGCTAATTTTGCTCGTTGAAAATTTTATTGCTCTTGATTTTGAATTTTCTTTTGTCAAATTTAGGCCAAAAAAAGCTGTCTGGAGACTATTTAGAGGTGACTAACATTTGTGCTCACCCTAAGCATTCACATCTCACTTGTAATGTTAGGGGCTACTCAATCTCTATCCCATTTTTTCATTAATCCTTGCTCAAACAGAAGAAAAACATAGCTAACAGTGACTATTCTAAGCATAATTCAGACAAGGAATGAAGATGATGGTTTCGAGGATCTTGGCTTGAGATGAATATGGCATTACAATGTTTCAAGGTACGACTGACTTTATTTATCATTTATGTATTCATTCTTTACATTCATTTTGCATTAGAAGATTTTATATGTTTGTTTTCATTATTGCATTATTTTCCTTATAGTATAAAGGGTTCTAAAGGATTTTTTTTCTCATCTTTTTTTCTTTTCTTTTCTTTTCTTTTTTTTTTTTTTTTTGCATCTTGGCATGTGAATGAATTAGTATGTGTCATATTGTTATTAGTCATGGAAACTAGTGCATGCTCCTATGCTAGATCGATCTCGTTCCCTCTCCTTTCTTCTTTCGAAATCTTATATCTTGAGAATGAATAAGACTAGTTTAGCATGAAAAGCTTTTACCTTTTAGTGTTAAAGAACTGGGGGACATCTAGCTGGGGTTTATATATTTATATAAAATAAAACATTGATAGTGTCTAGGCATTTTTTTTTTCGTCTTCAACATTTTCCAAGACATGAGATTGTTGGGTCCAAAAGTGTGAAACAAGTGGTAACGTGTCATACTAACGATAGTTTGCATACATATTGTGAAAATTTTATGTAAAAAATAAACTAAGGGTATTAGCACGATGGCTACAAGGTTTCTATGAATCATTTATTAATTACTATTAATAATCTTTTAATTAAGTTGTGTTAGATATAATAAGAGATTTTGATGGATGTATCACTTTAACTTCTTGTTTGTTTCATATAAAAAATGTTTGTATTTAGGTTTTTAATTAATTGGTATGATTTAGATTTTACTATTAAATGTCTTATGTTATGTTGTAGAGCAATACTAGTCTTTCAAAAAGGTTCCCAAAAAATATAGCAAGTGATATTTCAAAAAGGTTCCCAAAGAATATGGCGAGTGATATTTCTAAACCACATGAATCATAAGAATTCTTTTGTATTTTGCAGTCCTCTACGTGATATTTCTAATTATGAAGAATTTATGGTCTGTTGATTGTGCTTAATGATGAACAAAATTAATATTGATGGCTAGTTGTTCAAAAGTGTATTTAATTTATGCTTGTTTCTAAAATTATTCTTTTTCAAGAATATGGAGGTTATACACACAATTATTCTTTTTCAAGAATATGGAGGTTATACACACAAAACATCCGTCTCGTTTCAAATTTCAAAATAACAACTACGATATTCTGCTCCTTTTGTATGATGCGGTTGAAGGCAATTCATCCAATAAACACATGGAAGAAGATGAAGAAGAGTGTTATCATTCTTATGTCCTAAAGAATGACCTTGGGTATGTTTGTCCCTTTTTTGGATTGATTGGAAGAGGTATTAAGACCACAATTGAGATGCAGTTCAAGAAGGTAAGATTACTTTTGTTTCTTCATTTTATCCGAATTTTCTACCTTCTAATGTATAAAATTGATAGAATATTACTTAAGAATGGAAAGGTTCTCAAGTTATAGGTTGAGATTTATGTTGTCATACCACGTCATGGAGGTTTGTCCAAGCTTATGTTTCAAATTTGATGTCTTATTAGCTAATTTTGCTCGTTGAAAATTTTATTGCTCTTGATTTTAAATTTTCTTTTGTCAAATTTAGGCCAAAAAAAGCTGTCTGGAGACGATTTAGAGGTGATTAACATTTATGCTCACCCTAGGCATTCACATTTCACTTGTAATGCTAGGGGCTACTCAATCTCCACCCCATTTTTTCATTCAAACAGAAGAAAAACATAGCCAGCAGTGACTATTCTAAGCATAATTCAGTCAAGGAATGAAGATGATGGTTTCGAGGATCTTGGCTTGAGATGAATATGGCATTACAATGTTTCAAGGTACGACTGACTTTATTTATCATTTATGTATTCATTATTTACATTCATTTTGCATTAGAAGATTTTATATGTTTGTTTTCATTATTACATTATTTTCCTTATAGTATAAAGGATTCTAAAGGATCTTTTTTCTCATCTTTTTTTCTTTTCTTTTTTTTTTTTTTTTTTGCATCTTGGCATATGAATGAATTAGTATGTGTCATATTGGTATCAGTCAGGGAAACTAGTGCATGCTCCTACGCTAGATTGATCTCGTTCCCTCTTCTTTCTTCTTTCGAAATCTTGTATCTTGAGAATGAATAAGACTAGTTTAGCATGAAAAGCTTTTACCTTTCAGTGTTAAAGAACTGGGGGACATCTAGCTGGGGTTTATATTTATATAAAATAAAAAATTGTTAGTGGTTAGGCATTTTTTTTCGTCTTCAACATTTTCCAAGACATGAGATTGTTGGATCCAAAAGTGTGAAACAAGTGGTAACGTGTCATACTAATGATAGTTTGCATACATATTGTAAAAATTTTATGTAAAAAATAAATTAAGGGTATTAGCACGATAACTATAAGGTGTCTATGAATCATTTATTACTTACTATTAATAATGTTTTAATTAAGTTGTGTTAGTTATAAGAAGAGATTTTGATTGATGTATCACTTTAACTTCTTTGTTTCATATAAACAAAGTTTGTATTGAGGTTTTTAATTAATTGGTATGATTTAGATTTTAATATTAAATGTCTTATGTTACGTTGTAGAGTATTACTAGTCTTTCAAAAAGGTTCCAAAAGAATATAGCAAGTGATATTTCAAAAAGGTTCCCAAAGAATATAGCAAGTGATATTTCAAAACCGCATGAATCATAAGAATTCTTTTGTATTCTCCAGTTCTTTGTGTGATATTTCTAATTATGAAGAATTTATGGTCTGTTGATTGTGCTTAATGATGAATAAAATTAATATTGATGGCTAGTTATTCAAAAGTGTATTTAATTTATGCTTGTTTCTAAAATTATTCTTTTTCAAGAATATGGAGGTTATACACACAATTATTCTTTTTCAGGAATATGGAGGTTATACACATACAACATCTGTCTCTTTTCAAATTTCAAAATAATAGCTACGATATTCTGCTACTTTTGTATGATGCGGCTGAAGGCAATTCATCCAATAAGCACATGGAAGAAGATGAAGAAGAGTGTTATCATTCTTATGTCTTAAAGGATGACCTTGGGTATGTTTGTCGCTTTTTTGGATTGATTGGAAGAGGTATTAAGACCACAATTGAGATGCAGTTCAAGAAGGTAAGATTATTTGGCGTAAATTTCCTTCAAACCTCAGAAAGATAATAAAAATTAAAATATCAAATAATATTATGACGGTCAAGATGTGTCGGATATCAGAGGTGAGTTACACTTAGCTTCTAAGGTTAATTTGTTAAAAACAAAAAGTAAGACTAATCTTATGTTTCATAAAACTAAAACAATAATATAAGATATCTAATCAATTTATAAAATTCTTTTATAGATATTCAATATTGTATAATATTTTGACAACATATTATTATTATAAAATTATTTACTTGTCATAAAATTTTTCTATTTAATAATATTAGATTACATGACAATAATTTTTATAGTTGGCTTATTGTATATGTAGGATTAATAAATCTAGAATTATCTTCCTTATCCTCTGTTAAGTAATGACAAAACGTCGTGAAATCAAGAGCAATGGAAACTTTTTTAATGATTTGAAAAACAACAAAAATAATATTATGACGGTCAAAGTATAGATTTGTTTGAGATATCGGAATTGCATAGAATTTGGAGCTTACCCTAAATTGAAGAGGTTGGAACACAGTTATCTACCAAAACTGTCTACGTTAATTGCAATGACGATTCATTGATTCGGAATTCCAATATTTTTAAAATGTTTTATTCTTTAGATTAGTTTCTTAAGATGTTATAACTATAACTTGGTTTTTTTTTTTTTTACTCTCAATTTTATAAAATTCAAATGTTTTTATAAGACTTTGTTGCTTATATTTTAGGAAAAAATTAATCACTATATTAGTCCATTTAACTTACAATAACCTCATTTTCAATATTAATATTTTTATGTAATCATGGATTATATTTATATTTTGCCCACTCTAAACTAAGTTTCTTGTTACTCAATAATTGTTTTAAATTGAAGATTGGTTTTTTGCCATTATACGTGCACACTATTTGCAAGCATAAAAACTATTTGGCAGCACAAATGCTTTGGGAATTTTATTGAGTTTGAAAAGTTATTGAATTAATTACCAAATCATATCCTTTTAAATAGTTTTTTTTTTTTTAAGGATAAACTCAAACAATTACTTCGATTTGGTACAGAATTTCTGGGACAATAAAGTACCGATGCATCGTTTTAAGGCAGTTAAAAATTGATTATAAAATTACCTTAACAAATGAACTGATATATTGGAATTGATTAATTAATTAAATTAAAGCTTCGTAGCAGCTGTGGCCAGCCTATGGTTCGTACGGGCAGTGGCAGAACTGCGTTATGCCCTAGGGGACGAGGATCCCTCCAGGCTTTCAAAAAAAATTTAAATAGCCCTTGTGAGTGAAAGGATTCCACGATGAAAACTAACATTTTGGCCTCCCCAGATATTTGAAAATTTTTATAATAAAGCTTTTATCTTAAGCTTTTTGTCATAAAATTTTTTTCGGTCCTTCCATAATCATAGTCTCTTAATAATGATAGAATAACCATGTCAAGTTAAATAGGCTCAAAATCTTTATGCCATTTAATTTAACTAATTAAATATATTTTCTTAATATTTTACTTAGCTTTTGTCTAAGCAAATGATATTATTATTAATTAAAAGAAACACAAATTTAAGATTTGAGTTAAAAGTTTGCATAATATATTATTTTTTATTAATCTTTTCAAAATTTATAATTATACTTCATTTTTATAGTTTAGCTATTGAGAGTTGATAATTTGTTTAAAAAATATAAATTTCCTTTTTTTTTTAGAATTTGTAAGAATATGTACTATTGACAAACATTTATTTAAATTACTCAATTTATATTTACCTACGAGATTTAAAAGAAGTTCAATTCTATAATGCATTTTAATTTAATAAAATTATCATGTTTTTGTTTTTTCTTTTACATTATACAAACTTAATAAGAATTTATTATAATTTTATTCTTAATCGGGTCACACCCCTAAGATCTAGATCTTGGATCCGCCATATGTACTGGGCAGTGATCGTGCTTCATGCTATTGTATTGGGTTAAAATTAAAAAATTGTAAGCTATAATTATTGTTGTAAGAGAATTGATTCTTAGAAACTGGTATTACTGTTAGATTATTTGATTTGCTGATCAGTATAAGATAATCAATAAGTTTCCCATGATTCAAAGTAAGTCCTCATGAAATCCTGCAATTTTTATCTCTACAGATTATCTTCACAAATTGTAGTCAAATGTCTTCAAAGATGCAAGCCCAACTCAGCATCTTCCCCCTCTAGTTCATCCAAGCAACTCTTTCCTGACATGATCTTTTTTTTTTTAATTTTTTATCCTAGAATCAAAACCAATCTTGTTCAACTTGCACCAACCGGAGACAAAATTAAGGTTAGAATTGTCAGCAAAGTTCTATTATTAAATTCATTGGATGAATAACATCGATTATGGAGATACATTAAAATTTTGCAGTTATGTCTAAAAGCTAAACATGATTTCTAAGAACAAATTATATGTATTTATAGTATACGATTCATATGATTTTGACTAGGGAATGAAAACAAATACGTTGCTTCGACTAATTAGTCAAGGGATGTGAATGTAAAATATAATATGAAAGAAATTGGGTGGAAACTGATAAAGTATAGACGGGTTAACAACCTATCTCGTCTTCATTCATTGACTTCGCTTTTCTCAGGTCATTTAAAACCCAATTTCGAATCGTCAAAGGTACATAAATTTATTAAGTATTAAAGGAAAGTTGTTTTCCGGAAAGAAATCTTTGCTAAATCCGTATCAGACAAATTAATTCATGTAGAGGAGGACTCCCAAGTCAAAAGTCAAGTTGGTTGAGTGTGCGTCTGGCCGTACTATAAGAAAAGTAGAAATAGATGACTGACATTTTATGACAAAATTCGTTATATCATCAAAAGATGATATAATGATGATAGAATTATACTCTATCAGAAACTTAATGATATTCATGTGATATATTTTTTGTCTATCAATAATTGATGATAGAACAGTGATAGAAATTAACTCTATCAAGAATTTTGTGATAGAAATTTTTTATTGACCATGTCTGACCAAATTTTAAATTAATATTTTACTAATTATGAGCAAAAAAACATAATTTTGTTAATAAAATATATAATATAAAATAGTGCGTTTTATCCTTAATATATGACAAAACAATATTTTTCCTTTGGGAAATTGAAAAAATGGACACAATTAGTGACCCTTAGTGAAATTTAGACACATCTTGAAAAATTTTCATGCCATAGACACTTTCTCGACAAACAGACTAAAATACCCTTATGTATTCAATTTATTCTTAAAGCCTTATTTCCCTCTTCTCGAAACCCCTTGACTCTTTATTTCTGAAACCCCTCGACTACACTCAAAACGCAAACTGAGACGAACATCCTCTGAGGATAGAAGCAAGACGACGCAGAGTGATTTATTTGATTTTTTTCTGTTTTGTTAGATTTGGGTTAGTTTTTAGAGAATTTGAATTAGGGATTTGGGTTTCCGTCAGATTTGTGAACTTATACTGTGTTTTTAGAGATAAATCTAGTGTTATTATGTGATTTTTGTAGTTTGATGTGTATAAAAACTGTGAAAACCGACGGGCTTGGTTGCGAGGTAGACGATGGTCGAGTGTCTAATATCCGACACATCTCGACGTGCTGTCAAGATGTGTCGGATATCAGACACTCAACATGTCGGATGATAGTGAAAATAATTTTGTCGAGTGTCGGATACATCATCCGAAGAGTTTACAATGTCGGATTCAAGATCCGATACTCAACAAAATTGTTTTCTCTTTCATCCGACATGTCGAGTGTCAGCTATTCGACACATCTCGAGTGTCGGATGAAGAATCTGACACTGTAAACTCTTCGATGATGTATCCGACACTCGAATCTGACACTCGACAAATTGTTCACTTTCATCCGACACTAGATGTGAGTGAAAATAATTTGTCGAATGTCGGATACATCATCCGAAGAGTTTTGTAAAATGTTGGTGAGCAGAGATGAGTCATCATCAACTAGTGAATATCAACTTATAATCAAAATGTGTTTGAGTTAATCAAGCAATGAATATTCCTCAAACTTAACAATTTGAGGATTATTCAAGTGTCGGATTCTGTAAACTCTTCGGATGATGTATTCGACACTCGACAAATTATTTTCACTTTCATCCGACACTAGATGAAAACAATTTGTCGAGTGTCAGATTCGAGTGTCGGATACATCATCCGAAGAGTTTTGTAAAATGTTGTTAAGCAGAGATAAGTCATCATCAACTAGTGAATATCAACTTATAATCAAAATGTGTTTGAGTTAATCAAGCAATGAATTGTCGAGTGTCGAATTCGAGTATCGGATATATCATCGAAGAGTTTATAGTGTCGGATGATCCGACACTCGAGATATGTCGAATAGCCGACACTCGACATGTCGGATGAATGAGAAAACAATTTTGTCAAGTGTCGAATGCAAAATCTGACACTGTAAACTCTTCGGATGATGTATCCGACACTCGACAAAATTGTTTTCACTATCATCTGGCATGTCGAGTGTCTGATATTCGACACATCTCGACGTACTGTCTATTTTACATGATGTGTCTAAATTTCACTACAGGCTCCTAATTATGTTTATTTTTTTAATTTTTCCTTCCTTTTCCTTCCCATCTTTCTTAACTTTTGGCTTCCCTCTTCTATTTGCCCTAGAAAATCTTTTTCCTCCTTTTCGTTCTTTCTCTGTCTCTAAGCCGCTCCCACCATCAACGGAAATACATCCCCCTCTCTCACCAATCGAATCAGTTGCTCTCTCCCTCTCTTTCACTCTGTCAGCAGCTCCCTCTCTTTTCGTTCTTTCATTATCTCTAAGCCGCTCCCACCATCAACGAAAATACATCCCCCCCTCTCACCGATCGAATCAGTTGCTCTCTCCCTCTCTTTCACTCTATCAGCAGCTCTCTCTCTCTTCATTCTTTCACTGTCTCTAAGCCGCTCCCACCATCAACGGGACCTCATTCTTTCTTGCTCTCCCTTCACTCATCCCTCTGTTGCTCCCGCGAGGACTCGACTAACCTATTCTCTTGGTAGAGCTGCTCGACTGAAAGAAAAGAAAGTTCGATTTCTTGCCTAAGGACGTCACTTTGGCATTGATATCACATGCATTAGGTTTGCCCTTAACTGATATCAACAAAAAGTTTAATTTTTTTTTTCTTTTCTTGTTTGGGGTTTTGTTAAGAAGTCTGTTTTCACTGGTGGATGTGGTGATAGCGGATCTGAGGTGGTTTTGGCATCAATTTGGTGTCATAATTTAGGTATTTGTTTTTTGTGATTGGTTTTTCCTTGCGTTAGCCTTTCAATTTTGGAGGTTATAATTTATAGAAATGTGCAGTTTCCTTTGCTTTATTTCATCTAGACTACTGCTTAATTAATGATGGCGAACTTAAATCCATTTTATTAGTTCAAAGCTGATGAATATTTGGAAAGAATTTAAATACGGAGTAGGGTTAGTACTTCATAGTTTGGCACTTCTGTTTAAGCCCCGATTGACTTATGAAATTTACTACTTAAATATGTGCAGATATATGGATGGCCATAAGAATGGCTATGACTTAGTGTTATTTGTATTCATAATTTTCTTATGTTGGTCTCCAATGCAGGCTTTTAAATCCACAAGAAGAAATAAAGGTTGTCTACTTTTGGCTAACGTTAACACTTAGCTAAAGAACATGAACATCACATATACTAAGGTGGACATTAGCTTCAACGTAACCTTTTGCTCTGTCATATAATCTTTTTGGTTTTCTTCTGTATTTTCTCACTTTTTCTTTCTAGAACTCTTGTCAAACAGTGTTAATTATGCCAAACTTATATGATAACTTGTTTTTTTACAGATATAACAGTTGATGAACCTGCTTCTAAGCTGAAAGCTTTATTTAACTTCATTGTTCCTGGTCAAAGGTTTAGTAAGGTAAAAAATCGTTAGACTCCACTTTAATTTCTTTATATTGAAATTACATCTTATTTGACCTCGGGTAATATTCATATATTGTTTCTTATGTTCTATAATTAGTCAAATTTTAAGTTGCAATGTGAAATTGTAATTGTTGCGTTACATCTAAAACTTGGAGTCTTACTTTAATAGACAATTCTTTTTAGTAATATTTTTGGGTATTTTCATTTGTGTTGCACAGATTGAGTTATTGTTGGACTTAGGAGTTTTGTTAGGTGTTTTACTGAGAATGGGAGGAGTTTTGCTGGGTATGGGAAGAGTTTTGGTAAGAGTTCGACTGAGAATTTTGCTGATGATATTAGGAGGAGTTTTGCTGGGTATTAGCTGACAATGGAGGGACTTATGCTGTTGATTTTGCTAAGGAAACATAAGGAATTTTTGTTGGCTTCACTAATCAAATATAAAACATTTGCTCTTGCCTCTTGGTTTGCTGTAATTTGTCTTGTGAACTCCAAATTTAATTTGGTGGGCTATCATTTGTTGTTACTTTTGGATTTGAATTAGAGTCATAATTTGTTGTTGATAGTTATTGATGGTTTATCTTATGTATTGGTAATGATATTCTTGATCTATGGAATTTGTCCTCTATATTGTTATGTGGATGTCATTAATATAAAATAGTTTTGGACTCAATTGGATGTGCACTTTAATTTTAGTTCATATTGAATTTGTAAATGAATTTTATATACAAGAATGAATAAATTAAATAAAAAATCAATTATATGCAACTAAATTTAAATATTGTGATAGAAGATTCCAATCATATATTATGTCACAAACAACATAAGTTACCTGCCAAAAATTAACCAATAATTTTGGCCCCAAAATTATTCTGCCAAAATTAAATTGGAATCCAAAAAAACAATTTTCCCACTAAAATTTCCAAGCTAAAAAAGAAAAAATAATTTCTCGCGAAAATTTTTTAAGGATTATTAAATAATTATTTACCTAGTGTGATAGGCGTGTGACATGTAATAACTATCACAAAATTATAAAATTAATTACCTAGTGTGATAGACGTATGACATATAAAAACTATCACAAAATTGATGATAGACTTTTTCTCTATCATGAATGAGTGATAGTGACATAGATGACTGTTTGATTCTCTATCATCCACCCCCGTTTATGACTGTTTGTTTCTGTCATCTATTCCCATTTTTCTTCTAGTGTCGTTGTTACACAACAGTTTTATTGAATTATATTGCTAGTTATAGTTATTTTAATATTTGATAAAGTCTTTCAAAATTTATTATTCAAGAAACTACTATTCAAAAAATATATTTTTGTATTATTAGATTGCAAAAAGTAGTAGAGGATAATTTTTAAAATTTGATTTTAAAAAGCTAAAATTTTGATAGATCAAAATATAAAAATTATGTTACTCAAATAATAAAAATCCAAAAATACCATTTAATATGAAGAGAGAGAGAGAGATTTGAAAAATTACTAAAGAAACATGAGGAAGTCTTCGCCTGGCCCCATGATGACATGCTTGAAATCGAGAGAAGCATCGCTGACCATGCAATTCTAACCTATCCGCGCATGAAGTCGGTCAAGCAAAAATTGAGGGGGATGAGACCAAAGTAGGCCCAAAAAATCAAAAAGGAAGTCTCTAAGCAAATTAAAGCTAAGTTTTTAGAAGTGGTGAACTATTCAGAATGGTTAGCCAATACCATGCCAGTATCGAAGAAGAATGGAAGAGTTTGAATATGTGTAAATTACCGAGACTTAAACAAGGCCTTACCAAAGGATGAATTTCCTTTGTCTCACATCAATGTGTTGGTAGACAACGCTACTGCTAGTTAATGTTTTCTTTCGTAGACAGGTTTTCTAGATACAACCAGATAATGATGGCCAATGAAGATAAGATGAAGATGACCTTTATTACGGAATGAGGAACCTACTGTTACAAGGTGATTCCCTTCGAATTGAAGAATGTAGGGGTCACTTATCAACGAATAACGACAACACTGTTTCATGACATGATGCATATGGAGATAGAAGTTTATGTGGATGAGATGATGGTGAGATCCGAGACTTGAGAGGGTCACTTTGAGGTTTTAGACAGGTTCCTAGAAATGGTTAAGAAATAAAAGTTTGGAACTCGTGATTGCTATGGGCATTAATGAAATAGAAGTGTTGGGGGATTCAAAATTGGTCATCTCTCAAGCCAATGAAGATTGAGATCTTCGGAAAGGAAAGTTGAAATTGTAACTTGAACATATAAGAAGGTTGATTGAGAGGTTCAAACAGTGCACCTTCACCCATCTTCCTAGGAGTAAAAATCAGATAGCTGACGCATAGGTTTATTAGCATCAGTTTGGTGAGTGCGCAAGAATTATTGGTAAGACCAATAATGATATCACAAGCATGAGGCCCTTTTTATATGGAACCTCATATAATAGAGGACGAAAGGCCATGGTTTTATGACTTGAAGAGATATCTAGAAAAAAGGATTTTGCTTGAAGAGGGCAATAAGAAAGATAAGGCTGTGTTACAAAGGTTGGCCCAACAATTTACTTGTCATAAGGAGTTGATGTACAAAAGGATGCTAGAAGAGATGCAATTGAGGTGTGTCGATGAGAGAGAAGCAAGAAGGCTTATGGAAGAAATCCATAGTGGTGTACGTAGGCCACACATGAATGGGCTAGTACTCACGAAAAAAATAATGAGGCAAGGCTTTAATTGACTAACTATGGAGACATATTGTGTCCAATTTGTAAAGAGGTGTCACCAATGTCAGATCAATAGAGATTTGATTCACTAGCCACCTTTGGATCTACAAGGGATGACCGCACTATGGCCCTTTGTTGCATGAGGCATCGACATAATAACGAATAAGGCCGTCAACCTCTAATGGGCATAGATATGTGGTGGTGGCAATTGAATACTTCACCAAATGGACAGAAGCTGAGTCCAATAGTAAGTTAGGGACAAAGCAGATGGCGAAGTTTATCAAGAAGAATATTGCATGCAAATTTGAAGTATCACACTATATTGTAACTGACAATAGGGTCTAGTTTCAAGCAGAAACTAAGACCTTGTTCGAGAGGTATGCAATTGAACACCATAAGTCGTCTCCATATAGGCCACAAACAAATGGAGCAGTAGAAGCAGCCAATAAAAATATTAAGAAGATGTTGGCCAAGGTGGTACAAACATATAAAGATTGGGCAGAGAAGTTGTTGTTTGTGTTATGGGGTTATAGAACAACACCCAGAAGTTCAACAGGTATGACGCCCTTCTAGTTGATATATGGTTCAAAAGCAGTCCTACCAATTGCGATAGAAATAAAATCAGTGAGGGTTCTGATAGAGGCAAAAATTTTTTGAAAGGGAGTGGATTCATAATAAACGTGAATTATTGACATTGATTGATGAGAAAAGAATGAAGGCCAGATCTCACATGCAACTATATCAGAAACAGGTTGCTCGAGCCTTTAACAAAAGAATAAAGGCAAGGAAGTTCAAAGAAAGGGAGTTGGTCCTTGTAGACACTAAATTTTTTAGGCTCGATGAGAGAATGAAGATGAATGTTGAGCAATGAAAATGACCAAAATGCCATTGAAGATCAAGAAGAGAAGGCTAAGAAGAAGTTGGTGAAGAGTCTGGAAAACTAACATGTGACTTTGAAAAATCACTAGAAATTAAACCGGGAGGAATCTGTTGATGAGTCATATACCGTTGCGAAGCTACGGGCATCTAGTTTTCATAGAAATTTATAGATCATGAATTAGAGTTGAATTCCAAAAGTTATATACGATCGAAAGAACAAAGGTTTGAAGGGATTGTATCAAAGATGCTAAAAGAGGAAGGGGCCGAAAGGAAATTAGTTGACCGGCCATTTGACAGCCGCCTGTCTATTATCCAATGGTTGGGCGTCCATCAGATGGCCACTCGACTGTCTAGAGATGGTCGCCCAGCCCTCTTGGGTTTATTTTTGAAAGTTAGCTTAAAAAACTTCTTTTTTCGTCTGCACCCCTCTCCTACATCTAGCCATTCCAAGGACAGCGAGCACCATAAGCTAAGCCATTGCTACATCTAGCCAAGCTGACACCATATGGTAAGCTATCTTATCTTGTTTTGTTGCTAAATTGAGTCAGCGTAGTGGACCCACTATCTTTGTTTTTTCAAATATCATTAAACGTTTCCTTTGCTCTTGATTTCACAACTTTTGTCGTTACCTAAGGCAGGATAAGGAAGATAATTTTAGATTTATTAATCCCCACGTATACAATAAACCAATTATAAAAATTATTATCATTTAATCTAGTATTATTAAATACTAAAAATTTATGATAAATAAATAATATAATAATAATATGGTGTCAAAAATTATAAAATATTACAATAGATGATGTTACATCAACAACTTATTTATAACCATTTTTTATACAATCTGATTTTATAACTTATCACTACATGAGAAAAAAATAAAAATAAATTAAATATGTTAAATTAAATAACATAGTAATTAATCAACTAATGATATCTTACTAAGTTTTATTAAAATTTAGTTGTAAATGAGTTGTATGTCTAATATTATTATATTAAATTTTTATAAAAGAAATTTTATAAATTGATTGTATATATATCCCATATTATTGTTTTAGTTTTATTAAACATAAGATTGGACTTACTTTTTTTTTTTCTTAAAACCAATAACCCTTAGAGGCTAAGTGTCATGCACCTTAACACTGGGGACAACCGGGCAATTTGCCATAAATTCAAAGCTCAGAAAGATAATAATAACTAAAATACAAAAATAAAAAAAATATAATTTACCCATATATTTGTGGACACACATTTCCTGAAAAGTTAACAGAAACCCAATTAAAAAGAAAAATCTAATTCGTTCATGCCTTATGTCTTTTGTGAAAAAGTTCCACATTTATCGCTACCAGACCTTCTTCTCCACATTTGTCACAACATGATGGAAACAATTTACCACTTGTCATTCATTCACATGGTGATAATGACTATACATTAATGGTCGGTTTAAATATTTTTCAATTTTTAGTAAGCATTTAGACCAATGAATTGAATTGAAGCAGTCTATTGAAAGATCAAAATAGCTCAAATCTGAGTCAAAAAGTCATCTTAATCTATTAATATTAGTATGTTTATTAAATTGAAATTCATATTTTAAAATAGATATCCCGACAACTCACATGTTGTCTTCTTTCACCGTCATCTTCAACTTGTATTCTTTACTCCACTTTTACAAAACCTTATCTATTTCCTCAAATGGAGGGAGATATCTATGTACATAAAATTATTTCTTTTTAACTCAATATCTTATAATTACTCAACTTCTCTCTTCTCTCTTCTCTACATTGTAAATTAAGTAGAAATAAACAATAAAAGAGGTATTTATTGTGAAAAGTTAGAGAGAGAAGGGATAAATAAAGATGAGAGAGATATTTTTAATTATTTTTGTTGAATTTTTGTTGTTGTGAAAAGAAAAGAGAGAAGATTTGAGTAATCATAAGGGAGAAAAGAGAAAACAATTAATAAGAACGTAGGAAAGGGGGAAAAAATTATGAAAGAGGAAATAAAAAATATTCTAAAAAAATCATGAAAGACGAAATAAAAATATTCTTAATAAAAATATTTATATTGACCTATCATTATATTTGAATCACTGATTTCTATTCATCCAAATGTCAGTATATGGTATAAAAAAGAGTATAATTTTTTAGGTTGTTGATCCTTCCTCTTATATAAATATATAGTCACTTTGCTACTTTATCTTTTTATTTGCATGTTCCCGTCAAAATGGCTTAAAAGATTAAATAATAACCATGATAACTTAACCACCAGATTCATACACTTGGGTCCAATTGCTTCCTCTTCTCCTTAACGACATCGTATATAGCCTTTCCAATAAAGGATAAGGTGAATTTGGGGAAGATAAGAGGCGCATGCACTCACAAGTAGCTAATCCGGAATAGATCAAGGAGAAATAGCATAGACCCAAACAAGTAATAAGAGAAATTAACAAAGAACACAAGAAATTTATACTGGATCAGATCACATGAGTGATCCTATATCCAGTTGTTAGTAATGAGCAATTCACTATAGTAAAATCAAGAGAGTTACATGAGATTTACAAGCAAAACTAGAGTAAATTAGGTTATTTTTCAATACAGCAAACACCCCTCCTACCTCTAAACCCTTTCTCTCTTTCTAGCCCTCTTTGCATATATAATTACAATGAAAATGCATGCCTTATATACTCCAAGAAATAAAATGTGAAATCCAATAGTCAAGTTTCATGTGTAATTTTAAAATAGAAAAACTAGAGTTGCATGCTTGCAATGCTACTTGCATGCCTATGCAAAGTCTATCTCAAGCATGTTTCTAAACCTTTTGTTCTGCACCCCTACAATACACTCTATGCACCTTCGCAATACAACTTGCGCAAGTGTGAAGTATATGGCTCAACTTGCATAACGTAGACAGTAGAGTAGCGCGCGCAAGAGCACCAGGACGTGGTATTAGACATTGTAGGCAGAGACTTGATGTAGGTGCGCAAGGTGTTCTACATAGGGGCACAAAATCTGGTTGTAGAACCGTATATTGAGGTAAAGACTTTGCGTCGAAGTGCATGAATTGTTGCATAGGAGTGCAACTCCGATTTTTTTAGTTTATTAGGGTACTTGGCACTTAAGTATTGGCCCCATATACGTTGGGATATAAAAAAAGGAACGTGTTTCCAATGTAATACAACAAAGAGAAGTGAGAAGTAGAGAGAGATAGGGTTTAGAGAAATTGGAGGTTTCTTGGGGAGAAAGTTAATTCAATTTCTATTAGTTATCCTTGTAAAATCTCTACCCTCTTGATTGATTCTCACTATAGTGAATTGCTCAGCACCACAACCGAACGTAGGATCACTTTGGTAGTCTGAACTAGTATAAATCATTGTGTTTTTGTTTGTTTTCTTACTTTCTTTACTTGGGTGTGTACTTGAAACTCCTAATTTAAGTTCACATTAAGCCAATTGTGAGTGTATACCTCTTACCTTCATAACAGCAAGAGTGCAAAGTCCCTGTCTCTAAGGTCTGGTTCTGCATAAACTTCTGCGCTCACGCAAACCTTTGATCTGTCTACATAAGTTGAGCCATTATTTTCACATGGATATATCAAAACTTAAATACACTCTCATATCAGCACACAACATGATATCAGCTTGTCAAGTCACCTTGTTTGCCATTTGTAACAAGAGCCTTTCCCACAACATGCGTACTCTGATACCAATTAGTTTTATAATGGCATGATTAGCTTCCTCATTTTGAAGCGTTACTTTTTGAAATGGATAAATCAACCACCATTAAAGCTACCTACAATCACCAACATCTTCCTTTTGAAATTCTGCTTTTAACCTTTTCATCTTTGCCTAATTTAATGACAACCTCCCAAATCATAAAAAATAAAACCATATATATACAACCACTTCATGTAATATTTATTCATATAATTTAAGGTGTCACAACCTCGTTAAATAAGGGATTATCTTAAAATCCTTTTATTTATTTGTTTATTTTTAGTTTACCATATGATTGTATTTTATTAGCTTAAATTAGTTAAATTAAATTACATGTATCGTATCACTCTTATTTTTTCTTACAGTAATGTTGATTTGTGATGTATTTTTAAAACCGGCAGAGCAATTGATAAACAATCATAAAATCGTTTTCAGTCAATGATTTCCAAACTGCAAGGATAGATTTGTAATTCGCCCATTGAAAATATCAAAGAAAAGAAAAATAAAATCTTTACCTATGCACCTGTAATATTTATGATTTAAAAAAAAGGAAAAGAAAAGAAAAATGATTGTCCACAAGCCAATAATAATGGTAGGAAAAAAAAAAGAGATACACGTTTGATGATATATAAATTGAACATGCGTGATGCACAAAGGAGATTTTCGTTTTGGGGCCCATCCGTCCGGAATTAAGGTCAGCCAAGCTATCTTATTTTGTTTTGTTGTTAAATAGTGGACCTCGATTTCCCAAGTTTTTGTCGTTACTTAACAAAGGATAAGGGAGATAATTTGTCACAAGATGATAGAAAGAAATTTACCACTTGTCAATCAATGATGACTATAAATTAACGGTAGGTTTAAAAATTTTCAATTTACATTGCCCAAAGATAAAAATAGATCAAATATGAGTTAAAATATCATCTTAATGTATTATTCTTATTTTTATGAAATCAAAATTTAGATTTTGAAATAGATATCCTATTAACTCATTAAGGTAATCCTATATCAATTGTAAAAATGGTTAGTAGTCACTTGTAAAAATGGTTAGTAGTCACTGGAAGTTCTTACCTTATGATCTAGCTTTTGGAGTTGAGAATGCCTAATATCATCCAACACCAGTATTAGTACTAAAGTTAGCTAAATAAATTGATGGTTATCCGACTCAAGGCCATTGTTATTTTATAACTATGAGGAAAATCCTCGTCTCTTAAGCTAGTTTTCCTATCACAATGTTCATATTAATAATTAAAAATCAAATTCACATTTTAACTCTTGTCACATGATTGTATTGTGGAGGATTTATATTAATTTAATGCAAGAGAAGTGGATTGAGAATATTGCACTAGGGTGTTGATCATGATTTTTGAAATTATAGATGGCTGTTTGTTTTTCCAAATCTTAGAGAGTGGGTTGTAATTATTTTATTTAAAAACTATAAAAATATTAGGAAGAAATTTTAATTTTAAAAAAATGAATAAGAAATATTTCTACATATTTAAAGAATGCAGTGGGAGAAATTTTGTAGAAATGAATATAATCCTCCGTCAAATATTTAGAATAATGCTAAATTTATAAACTTGGTAACTGGATCAAAATAAATACGAAAATAGATAAAAAAAAATTATGGAATAAAAAAAATAACTTACTTTGTTGGCAGAGTCTTAATTTAAAAGATTGATGCTGAAAATAAGATTGAGAAAATTATAAATTAGAGCAAGAACAAGAGATAAATAAAACTTATTTTATTGAAAGATTTGAAATAAAATAAGAGAAGGACTTAGCTAGTTTTTTCAGCCGATCTTTTAAATTAAGACTCTTCCAACAAAGTACATTTTTTTTATTCCATAATTTTTTTATCTATTTTCGTATTTATTTTGATCTTATTTTGAATTTTTTCAGCCGATGCCCTCTACTTCAATACAAGAGTTCTTATATAGATTTGAGACACGGACTTAAAACAATTTGAAATCCGACATAATGATTACAAAGTTTTACTATTTTGAATAAGATAATAAACTTTTACATATGTCTATTGCAATAATTCTTTCTTTTGATTCTTCTTGATAAGGATAAAACTTGGCTTGCAACGTGGCTTGCTTTTTCTTTATTTCCACCGAACTTCTAGAAGAATTAGATAAGTTGGATAAGGATGCTTGACTTTATCCTTTTACAAATCAAAGGAGTCTTGAGAGAATGGCCCACTATATGGATCTTCATCTGGATTATCTAAAGTGCTATCTGATGAGCTGTCTGAAATTTATTGAACCATTGTTGCCATCAATTGCTTGAGCTATTCACTTTTTGACTTCTTCTTTTTGGAACTTTTTGATGATGATGACTTGTCTTGAATTTGGACTTCTGCTTTGGATGGAGTATTGGGCTAGATGACCTATTTAATTGGGTAGATGACCTAGTTACAGCTTGAGAAAATGATAAAGGAGGATATTCAGCTACAGCTGAATATGTATTTACAATGAGGACTTTGCCTACACCTGTAACTTGAATAAATTGATTTGTTTTAGCCATGACATAGTCACTTGCCTTCATAATCTTTTTGTCTGACATTTTTGTTGACCCATGTATGGCAACCCAAGAGGGGGGTGAATTGGGTTTTTATTTATCAAAACGGATTTGTAAAACTTTTCTTGAAAGATCAAAATTAATTTACTCTTTCTTTGAGAATGATGGTGAAGAAGATGAAATTAGAAGTTATCAAATATGTAATCAAGAGAATAATAATAATAAACAATCACAAGTGCAAGTAAATGTAAAGAGTATAGGGATAGAGAGAGTGCAAACTCAATTTACGTGGTTCGGCAAACCTTGCCTACGTCCACGGGCTCCTAGCTTCACGAGCTAAGCTTTCCACTAAGTTGTAGAAATCTTTACAACTTGCTTGATGAACAACCTCACCAAGACTTTTTCTTCCAACTCTTGATAACACCACACCAAGAGTTCTTCTTGATGAACAACCTCACCAAGGCAACTTTCTTCAACCCTTGATAACACCACACCAAGAGTTCTTCTTGATGAACAATCTCACCAAGGTAACTTCTTCAACTCTTGATAACACACAACAAGAGTTCTCTCAAGGATAACTATTATCCTTTACAAGAATATCTCACTCTCACCACAATACAAGAACAAAGATAATTTTTACAACAAAAGTATAACTCTCTTCAAAGAGTAGATAAAGAATATAAAAGCTCTCTAAACTTGATATTTCTCTTATTTTTTTGCTTGATAGATGCTTCTCTTCACTTGGTGAATGCATGGGAGAAGGGCTCCTTTTATAGGCAAATAAGATGAACTTAATCAAGTGAAGACACCATCTCCAAATTTTCTGCCCACCATAAAAACTGTAATATTATCTGCCATTTTTGTCAATGTTTCGTTTGAAATTTGAAAATCTAAAAAACATAAAAGATCTGCACATTTGAATGAGCTTTCCAAAGCATCAAGAATCAAGTCATTTATATATCTGTAGCTTAAGATATGGCCAAAAAACCATTCGGCGCTCATATGACTTAATTTTTCTTCCTTGTGTCAGTCCATCGAATTGAATGATAATTCTGTCAGCATTTCATTTGAGATTTGAATTTATTCAAAACATAAAAGATCTATATATTTGAATAATATTTCCAAAACATTAAGAATCAAAGAATTTGGATATCTCTATCTTAAGATATGGACAAAAAACCATTCAGTGCTCATGTGAGTTGATTTTTCTTCCTTGTGTCAGTCCACCGATTTGCATATCAATTATGTCAGTCTTCCATTTGAAATTTGAATTTATTCAAACATATTAAATGTGCCTCATTAAGTCAGCTTTCCAATGCCATAAGAATCAAGTGATTTGGATATTTGTAGCTCAAGATATGTCCAAAAGAGTATTCGGTGCTCATGTTAGCTACTTCTATTTGTCTTTCAACTTGCATGATGATTTGGACGACCTTACACTTGAAATTTGAATTTCTTTAAAACATATAAAATATTATATTTGAATTTCTTTAAAACATATAAAATATTATAAATTGAGTAGCTTTCCAAAGGCTCAAGAATCACATCATTTGGACATTTGTAGAGAAATATATGACCAATTGATTGAACATTACTCATGTGTCACATTCCTTGAGTCAAACCTTGTTCTTAAACTTTGGTGCCTTTAACATGTAGTCTTCTCCTTAGCTTCAATGATGAACACTTAAATATGTATATTTAATAAGAGCTTAGTTCATCATATTGCATTAATAGCATCATTAAATTCCTTAACTTAAGCATATTTGTAGTCTTTACATCTTTGGAATTAACTTCCTCTTAATTTTGGTTTTGTTAGAGGTTTGGTAAAATGAGCATAACTCTCTATTTATAGATCAGAATGGTGCAATTCTTAATGTTTTGGAAAGCTGATTCAATTTTCTAAAAGATTACATTTCACAAATATCATCAAATTCGGGCTCTTAGTGGACCAAAATTGTGCTGGAAGTGAACCCATCTATAGTCTCGATCCAGTGTGACCAGGCCTAATTATTTGAACCGTATCTCTCAAAATACGTATCCAAATTGTGAAAATCAATATGTTCTAGAAAGCTGAGAGAAATATCTACAACTTTCATGAAGACATGTGATCAAAATTCTCAATATTTCAATGTCAAAATTGATGGTCAAAGTCGGTGCCTAATGATCCCAATTGTCAAAGATATTTACAACTAATATTTGACAATTATGTCCTTGTAATTTGACAAGTTTCCCTTGGATGTATCTATAAATAGAGATGCCTTATGACCCATTAGGATCATCTTGGCCTTGGCTGGAATATCTTGGCCTTGGCTGGGGTCTTGTATTGTTTTTCTCTCTTGTATTTCTATGTTATTAATGAATTTCCTTTTTCTTATAATTTGTTTTCTTTCTCTTATAATGTCTTTCTAATTTCTCTCTTGTTAGGGTAAAAGGGTGAAACCCTTGATATGAGAGTAAGAATTCTCTAACCCTTTAATATGTGCTTAATAATCACAATCTTGTGTTGTTTATATGATTTATATTTATTTCTCTAATCAATCTTGACACCACTCGTAAAGTGGAGGTCTTGATCCATTGTCGATAATCCTTGGCACATCAAATGCTTGGATCCTTTCTAGATAACGTATGGTTCTTCCTTACCGACACGAATCTAGTTAGGAACCTTGATTTGTTGTAGATATATAGTGATTGGCACATTGGATGCTTGAACCCATTTACAAGAAGTGGTATAAATGTTGGTAATGAAACAAATATAATTCATATAACTAAAATGGGCTAATTATCCTTATTCGAAATATCAAGGGCGGATCCCCTAACCTTAGCTTTCATTATCATTGTGTTAATTTCTCTTGTGTTATTCTTATTTATTATTTAAGAACTTGTTCTTTACTCATACTTGTTGATATTATCTTGTCATATCTTTGAATCATTCATATCATATTTGCTTATCTTATAATTTGTAACGCTAAAATCCCTTTCCTCGTGGATCGACCCCGGTCTCACCGGCTTTATTACTTCGACACTTCTATACTTGGGAGATAATCCTTTTTCGGATGTGTCATTCAACACTTTATTTTAATAAGCCTTTTCTTGATTTTACAGTTATTTCAATAATATTACTCTTGCATATAAATAAACATGTTAGTAAATTACAATGAATCAATGTGTATTGTTATCATCAAAATTATCATGTAGTCTTAGGGCTAACAATCTCCCCCTTTTTGATGATGACAAATCATTGATTGCTTTCAAATAATATCTAAAATCAAGAATGAAAATAAAATCAAGAATAAACAAAAAAATGACATTTGTTATGAATTAAGCAATCCAACTATTTCTCCCCCTTTTGTTATCATCAAAAAGATGTAATCAAATTAATTACTCCCCCTAAATATATTCTCCCCCTTAACATATGCTACCATTTAAAGATTATCATATAAAAACAAAACTAAGACATATCCAACATGCCTAATTCTCTTCTAATTATGCAAAATATATCTTGACTAAGAGGTTTAGTCATATTTAGGTCTAGGGAGTAATTCACAAACTTGATTTCTCTCAAATTGGTTCAATTCTTCTTGCATAGCCAAAATCCAACTTTCCTCATTTTTGGCTTCTTTAAAATATTTTGGTTTAAATTGAGAGACTAATGCAAAATGATTACAAAAGTTCCTAAAAGAAGATCTAGTTCTCATACCTTGTGATGGTTCACCAATAATGAGATCTTTTAGGGTGAGCTTTTGCATACCTCTATTCCTTTGGTAATTCTTGGGAAGAACCATTTACTTCCTCACGCTTTTCTTGTTGAAGTTATAATTCATCTTGGCTCTATTCATCAAGTCTTGATTCCTTGATTTGCCTTTCTACCTCAACAATATCATCATCTAAATTCTTTGAAGAAATAACATTAGTTTCATCAAATTCAATATGCATAGAATCTTCAATAGCAAGAGTCTTTTTATTAAAAACTCTATATGCTTTACTATGGTTAGAGTAGCCAACAAAAATTTCAACATCGGCTTTTGCATCAAATTTTCTAAGGTTATCCTTGGTGTTTAAAATAAAACATTTACATCCAAAAACTTTAAAAAATCCAATGTTGGGTTTTCTTCCTTTCCAAAGTTCATAAGGAGTTTTATTTATTAAAGCTCTAATATGGACTCTATTGATTATAAAGCATGCGGTATTAACGGCTTCGGCCCAAAAATATTTTGGCAAATTATTTTCAAGTAACATGGTCCTAGCCATTTCTTGGATAGTCCTATTTTTCCTCTCAACAACACCATTTTGTTGTGGAGTTCTAGGTGCGAAAAAATTATGTTCAAAATCATTTTCATCACAAAGATTTTCAAATGCAACATTCTCTACTTCACCACCATGATCACTCTTAATGGACACAATAGAATACCCTTTTTGATTTTGGACTCTTTTTACAAATTTTGAAAAAGCTTGTATGGCCTCATTTTTAGTTTTCAAGAATAATACCCAAGTGAATCTTGAATAATCATCCACAATAACAAAAACATAATACTTTCCACCAAGGCTTGGAGTTCTTGATGGTCCAAATAAATCCAAATGAAGTAATTGTAGAGGTTTATTTGTTGAAATAAATTTCTTTTGTTTAAAAGAAGTTCTCACTTGTTTTCTAAATTGATAAGCATCACAAATCTTATCCTTTTCAAATTTTATTTTTGGAAGACCATCAATTAAATCATTTTTAAAAGTTTTTGAAATTGTATCCATGCTAGTATGACCTAGCCTTTCATGCCATAACCAAGCATCATGATTAACAATGAAACACTTTTCTACATGATCATTACATCAATATTAATTGTATAAATATTACCACATCTATTACCAAAAAATAATATCTTATTATTACTAACGTCCTTAATCACACATCTATTATGCTCAAAAGTAACAAAATATCCCTTATCACATAATTGACTAATGCTAATCAAATCATGTTTTAAACCATGAACAAGAAAAACATCTTTAATAATTGGTAAAGCAGGGTTACCAATATCACCATGTCCGATTTGATATTGGTGATATTGGTAACCCTGTTTTTAAAAATTTTCTTTGTTTTTGTATTGTGGTGAGAGTGAGATCTTCTTGTAAAGGATAAATGTTATCCTTGAGAGAACTCACCAAGGAAAGAGTTCTCTCAAGGATAACATTTATCTTTTACAAGAAGATCTCACTCTCACCACAATACAAAAACAAAGAAAATTTTTACAACAAAAGTACAACTCTCTTCAAAGAGTAGATAAAGAATATAAAAGCTCTCTAGACTTGATATTTCTCTTGTTTTTTTTGCTTGGATAAAATGCTTCTCTTGCACTTCTTGAATGCATGGGAGAATGGCTCCTTTTATAGGCAAATGGGATGACCTTAATCAAGTGAAGACACCATCTCCAAATTTTCTGCCCACCATAAAAACCGTAATCTTGTCTGCCATTTTTGTCAATGTTTCGTTTGAAATTTGAAAATATAAAAAACATAAAAGATTTGCATGTTTGAATAAGCTTTCCTACGCATCAAGAATCAAGTCATTTGGATATCTGTAGCTCAGGATATGGCCAAAACACCATTCGGTGCTCATGTGACTTGATTTTTCTTTCTTATGTCAGTCCACCAAATTGAATGATAATTTTGTCAGCTTTCTGTTGGAAATTTGAATTTATTCAAAACATAAAAGATCTTAATATTTGAATAAGCTTTCCAAAACATTAAGAATCAAAAAATTTGGATATTTCTATCTTAAGATATGGCCAAAACACCATTCAGTGCTCATGTGAGTTGATTTTTCTTCTCTGTGTCAGTCCACCAAATTGCATGTCAATTATGTCAGCCTTCCATTTGAAATTTGAATTTCTCCAAAACATATGAAATGTTCTTTCTTAAGTCATCCTTTCCAATGCCATTATAAATTAAGTTCATTTGATTTTTTAGCTTAAGATATGTCTAAAAAGAGTATTCAGTGACTCATGTCAGTGCTTCCATTTGTCTTTAACTTGCATGATGATTTGGACAACCTTTCACTTGAAAATTGAATTTCATTAAAACATATGAAATGTTATAAATTGAGTAAGCTTTCCAAAGGCTCAAGAATCACGTCATTTGGATATTTGTAGAGATATATATGACCAATTGATTGAACATTGCTCATGTGTCACATTCCTTGAGTCAATCCTTGTTCTTCAGCTTTGGTGCCTTTAACATGTAGTCTTCTCCTTAGCTTCAACACTTCATTTTAATAAGCCTCTTCTTGATTTTAAAAATTATTTCAATGATCTTACTCTTGCACATAAAGAAACATGGTTTAGTAAATCTAAATTATAGTCAATGTGTATTTGTTATCATCAAAAATTATCATGTAGCCTTGGGCTAACAACTTATGGGTTATTCATGATTCATGAAATCACCTTGAAGAAGAATGAAGAAGATTGCAAAGTGGCAAACATGTGCTTCATGGCTTTAAGAGAAAATGAGATAAGTATTCTAAACCATGATCCTAAGCTTTCATATGACTGTCTCTTATACACATCTAGATGTGTATAAGAGACAGGATAAACAAAATTCAAAAATCAATGCTTTCAAAAAGAAGTAAAAAATCATGTTATCTCAATTAGAAGAGTTGGTGGATGCAAATGAAGCTTTAGAAAATGAAAATGAAATTTTAAGGCAAAAAGATTTTGAAAATTTGGAAAATCAAATACATTTATTAAAAACTGAAAATGAGATTTTAAAACAAAAGGATTTTGATAAATTAGAGAAAGAAAATGTTATTTGAAAAAGGAAAATAATGATTTAAGAAATATTGTTGATAGTTTTACAAAAAGCACAAAAAATTTGAATTCTATGTTAAAAAACCAAAGGTGTGTTTTTGATAAAAGAGGGTTAGGATATAAAAGTCATAAAAATCAAAAGTATTTTAAAAACTATTTTGTTCATGCATTTTCTAGGAATAATCCTAATCATTCATGTAATTATTGTGGAAGAAAAGGACACAAAATGTATTCTTGTTACATTAAGAGAAATCCTAATTTGATACAAATATGGATTCCAAAAATGACCATAGCTAACCCCCAAGGACCCAATAACATTTGGGTACCAAAAAGTCGCTCTTTTAATGTTGATTGTAGAAACAAAGGAGTGGCAAACACAAGTAGTACTTAGATAGTGGATGCTCAAGGCATATGACCGGAGATGCCTCCAAGTTCTCAAGATTAATCATGAAGAAATGAGGATATGTGACCTTTGGTGATAATGCCAAAGGAAGGGTAATCGGACATGGTGATATTGGTAACCCTTCTTCACCTATTATTAAAGATGTTTTGCTTGTTCATGGTTTGAAACATGATTTGATTAGCATTAGTCAATTATGTGATAAGGGATATTTTGTTACTTTTGAGCATAATAGATGTGTGATTAAGGATGTTAGTAACAATAAGACATTATTTTTTGGTAATAGATGTGGTAATATTTATACAATTAATATTGATGTAATGATCATGTAGAAAAGTGTTTCATTGTTAATCATGATGCTTGGTTATGGCATGAAAGGCTAGGTCATGCTAGCATGGATACAATTTCAAAAACTTTTAAAAATGATTTAATTGATGGTCTTCCAAAAATAAAATTTGAAAAGGATAAGATTTGTGATGCTTATCAATTTAGAAAACAAGTGAGAACTTCTTTTAAACAAAAGAAATTTATTTCAACAAATAAACCTCTACAATTACTTCATTTGGATTTATTTGGACCATCAAGAACTCCAAGCCTTGGTGGAAAGTATTATGTTTTTGTTATTGTAGATGATTATTCAAAATTCACTTGGGTATTATTCTTGAAAACTAAAAATAAGGCCACAGAAGCTTTTTTAAGATTTGCAAAAAGAGTCCAAAATCAAAAAGGTTATTCTATTGTGTCCATTAGGAGTGATCATGGTGGTAAAGTAGACAATGTTGCATTTGAAAATCTTTGTGATGAAAATGATTTTGAACATAATTTTTCCGCACCTAGAACTCTACAACAAAATGGTGTTGTTGAAAGAAAAAATAGGACTATCCAATAAATGGTTAGGACCATGTTACTTGAAAATAATTTGCCAAAATATTTTTGGGCCGAAGCCGTTAATACATTATGCTTTATAATTAATAGAGTCCATATTAGAGCTTTAATAAAGAAAACTCCTTATGAACTTTGGAAAGGGAGAAAACCCAACATTGGATTTCTTAAAGTTTTTGGATGTAAATGTTTATTTTAAACACCAAGGATAACCTTGGAAAATTTGATGCAAAAGCCGATGTTGGAATTTTTGTTGGCTACTCCAACCATAGTAAGGCATATAGAGTTTTTAACAAAAAGACTCTTACTATTGAAGATTCTATGCATGTTGAATTTGATGAAACTAATGTGATTTCTTCAAAGAATTTAGATGATGATATTGTTGAGGTAGAAAAGCAAATCAAGAAATTCAGGCTTGACGAAAAGAGTCAAGATGAATTACAACTTCAACAAGAAAAGCTTGAGGAAGTAATTAATTCTTCCCAAGAATTATCAAAGGAATGGAGGTATGCAAAAGCTCACCCTAAAGATCTGATTATTGGTGAACCATCACAAGGTATGAAAACTAGATCTTCTTTTAAGAACTTTTGTAATCATTTTGCTTTTGTCTCTCAATTTGAACCAAATCTTTTAAAGAAGCCGAAAATGACGAAAGTTGGATTTTAGCTATGCAAGAAGAATTGAATCAATTTGAGAGAAATCAAGTTTGAGAATTGCCGTAGACGCCAAAATATGACTAAACCCCTTAGTCAAGATAGATTTTTCATAATTAGAAGAAGAATTAGGTTATGTGGAATGTCTTTTTTTTTTTTTTTTTTTTTTTTTTTTTTTTTTTTTTTTTTTTTTTTTTTTTTTTTTTTTTTTTTTTTTTTTTTTTTTTTTTTTTTTTTATTTTGCTTTAATATGATAATCTTTGAATTGTAGCATATGTTAAAGGGGAGAATATATTTAGGGGGAGTAGTTAATTTGATTACATCTTTTTGATGATAACAAAAGGGGAGAAATAGTTGGATTGCTTATATTCATAACAAGTGTCATTCTTTTTGCTTATTGTTGATTTTATTTTCATTCTTGATTTTAGATTATATTTTAAAGCAATCAATGGTTTGTCATCATCAAAAAAGGGGAGATTGTTAGCCCTAAGGCTACATGATAATTTTGATGATAACAATACACATTGATTAATTGAGATTACTAACATGTTTATTTATGTGCAAGAGTAAGATCATTGAAATAATTTTAAAATCAAGAAGAGGCTTATTAAAATGAAGTGTTGAAGCTAAGGAGAAGACTACATGTTAAAGGCACAAAAGTTTAAGAACAAGGATTTACTCAAGGAATGTGACACATGAGCAATGTTCAATCAATTGGTCATATATATCTCTAAAAATATCCAAATGACGTGATTCTTGAGCCTTTGGAAAGCTTACTCAATTTATAACAGTTCATATGTTTTAATGAAATTCAAATTTCAATTGCAAGGTTGTCTCAACTCATCATGCCAAATTGAAAGACATAATGGAAAGTAGTGACATGAGGCAAAAAAAAAAAAAAAAAAAAAAAAAAAAAAAAAAAAAAAAAAAAAAAAAAAAAAAACCACCGAATACTCTTTTGGACATATATTGAGCTAGAAAAATCAAAATGACTTAATTCTTGCGGAATTAGAAATATAACTTAATGGGGCACATTTCATATGTTTTGAAGAAATTCAAATTTCAAATGGAAGACTGACATAATTGATATGCAATTCGGTGGACTGACACAGAGAAGAAAAATCAACTCACATGAGCACCAAATGGTGTTTTGGCCATATCTTAAGATAGAGATATCCAAATGCTTTGATTCTTAATGTTTTGGAAAGCTTATTTAAATATGCAGATCTTTCATGTTTTGAAGAAATCCAAATTTCAAACGGAAAGCTGACAGAATTATCATTCAATTTGGTGGACTGACACAAGAAAGAAAAATCAAGTTACATGAGCACCAAATGGTTTTTTGGCCATATCTTGAGCTACAGATATCCAAATGACTTGATTCTTAATGCGTTGGAAATCTTATTCAAATGTACAAATCTTTTATGTTTTACAGATTTTCAAATTTCAAACGGAACATTGACAAAAATGGCAGACAAGATTACGGTTTTTATGGTGGGCAAAAAATTTGGAGATGGTGTCTTCACTTGATTAAGTTCATCTCATTTGCCTATAAAAGGAGCCATTCTCCCATGCATTCAACAAGTGCAAGAGAAGCATTTTATCAAGCAAAAAAAAACAAGAGAAATATCAAGTCTAGAGAGCTTTTATATTCTTTATCTACTCTTTGAAGAGAGTTGTACTTTTGTTGTAAAAATTTACTTTTTTCTTGGATTGTGGTGAGAGTGAGATCTTCTTGTAAAGGATAAAAGTTATCCTTGAGAGAACTCTTTCCTTGGTGAGGTTGTTCATCAAGAAGAACTTTTGGTGTGGTGTTATCAAGAGTTGAAGGAAGTTGCCTTGGTGAGGTTGTTCATCAAGAAGAACTCTTGGTGTGGTGTTATCAAGGGTTGAAGGAAGTTGCCTTGGTGAGGTTGTTCATCAAGAAGAAATCTTGGTGTGGTGTTATCAAGAGTTGAAGGAAGTTGCCTTGGTGAGGTTGTTCATCAAGAAGAACTTTTGGTGTGGTGTTATCAAGAGTTGAAGGAAAAAGTCTTGATGAGGTTGTTCATCAAGCAAGTTATAAAGATTTCTACAACTTAGTGGAAAGCTTAGCTCGTAGAGCTAAGAGCCCGTGGACGTAGACAAGGTTTGCCGAACCACGTAAATTGAGTTTGCACTCTCTATATCCCTATCTCTTTATATTTAGTTGCACTTATGATTGTACTTTATTGCTATTCTCTTGATTGCATTCTATTTTCATCTTCTTCATCTTTATTCTCAAAGAAAAAGTTTCTAAATTCTTTTTTATAAATAAAAACCCAATTCACCCCCCCTCTTGGGTTGCCATACCTGGGTCAACAATAAGTTCTTCTAATGGTAGTTTGGTGAGGTCCTTTGTTTCTTGAATTGCCGTCACTTTTGGCTCCCAAGATTTTGGTAGACACCTAAGAATCTTTCTCACCATTTCAACATTATAATAAAATTGCCAAGAGATTTCAAACCATTGACAATATCCATAAATCTAGTAAACATTTCAAAAATTGATTCATCCGTTTCATCTTAAAATGCTCATAACTATGAACTAGCATACTAATTTTGGATTCTTTAACTTGACTAGTTCCTTCATGAGTTACTTCAAGTGTGTGCCATATTTCTTGTGCCATAGAACAAGTAGATATTCTATTAAACTCATTTCTATCTAGAGCACAATATAACACATTCATAGCTTTAGCATTCAAACTCAATTTCTTTTTATCATCTTCACTAAACTCTTTAGGTTCTTTAAGCATGCTTTCTCTATTTTCAATTTTGGTAGGAACGAAAGGTCCTTCCAAAACAATAGACCACAAATCATAATAAAAAGATTTCAAGAAAATACTCATTCTAGTTTTCCAATAATAGTAATCACTTCCATTAAAAAATGGAGGTCTAGAGATAAAAAGTCCCTCAACATATGAAGTTGAATTAAAAGCTGCCATAGCTAAAAAATCGATTAAGATTTAAAAAATTGAGCAACCTTACTCTGATACCACTTGTTGACCCAGGTATGGCAACCCAAGAGGGGGGTGAATTAGGTTTTTATTTATCAAAACAAATTTGTAAAACTTTTCTTGAAAGATCAAAATTAGTTTACTCTTTCTTTGAGAATGAAGGTGAAGAAGATGAAATTAGAAGTAATCAAATATGTAATCAAGAGAATAATAATAATGAACAATCACAAGTGCAAGTAAATGTAAAGAGTATAGGGATAGAGAGAGTGCAAACTTGATGTACGTGGTTCGACAAACCTTGCCTTCGTCCACGGGCTCCTAGCTCCACGAGCTAAGCTTTCCACTAAGTTGTAGAAATCTTTACAACTTGCTTGATGAACAACCTCACCAAGACTTTTTCTTCCAACTCTTGATAACACTACACCAAGAGTTCTTCTTGATGAACAACCTCACCAAGGCAACTTCCTTCAACTCTTTGATAACACACAACAAGAGTTCTCTCAAGGATAACTATTATCCTTTACAAGAATATCTCACTCTCACCACAATACAAGAACAAAGATAATTTTTACAACAAAAGTATAACTCTTTCAAAGAGTAGATAAAGAATATAAAAGCTCTCTAAACTTGATATTTCTCTTATTTTTTTGCTTGATAGATGCTTCTCTTCACTTGGTGAATGCATGGGAGAAGGGCTCCTTTTATAGGCAAATGAGATGAACTTAATCAAGTGAAGACACCATCTCCAAATTTTCTGTCCATCATAAAAATCGTAATATTGTCTGCCATTTTTGTCAATGTTTTGTTTAAAATTTGAAAATATGCAAAACATAAAAGATCTGTACATTTTAATAAGCTTTCCAACGCATCAAGAATCAAGTCATTTGGATATCTTTAGCTCAAGATATGGCCAAAACACCATTTGGTGCTCATGTGACTTGATTTTTCTTCCTTGTGTCAGCCCACCGAATTGAATGATAATTCTGTCATCATTTCGTTTGAAATTTGAATTTCTTCAAAACATAAAAGATCTGCATATTTGAATAATCTTTCCAAAACATTAAGAATCAAAGAATTTGGATATCTCTATCTTAAGATATGGCCAAAAAAACCATTCGGTGCTCATGTGAGTTGATTTTTCTTTCTTGTGTCAATCCACCAAATTTTATGTCAATTATATCGGTCTTCCATTTGAAATTTGAATTTATTTAAAACAGATGAAATGTGCCTCATTAAGTCAGCTTTCCAATGCCATAAGAGTCAAGTGATTTGGATATTTGTAGCTCAAGATATGTCTAAAAGAGTATTTGGTGCTCATGTCAGCTGCTTCTATTTGTCTTTCAATTTGCATGATGATTTGGATGACCTCACACTTGAAATTTGAATTTCTTTAAAACATATAAAATGTTATAAATTGAGCAAGCTTTTCAAAGGCTCAAGAATCATGTCATTTAGACATTTGTAGAGAAATAAATGACCAATTGATTGAATATTGCTCATGTGTCACATTCCTTGAGTCAAACCTTGTTCTTAAACTTTGGTGCCTTTAACATGTAGTCTTCTCTTTAGCTTCAACACTTCATTTTAATAAGCTTTTTCTTCATTTTACAATTATTTCAATAATATTACTCTTGCACATAAATAAACATGTTAGTAAATCACAATGAATCAATGTGTATTGTTATCATCAAAATTATCATGTAGCCTTAGGGCTAACAATTTTGACTATCCTCACCAAGGGTATAACTCTTTGATCTTGCCCTATAAAAATTCTCTTATTAAGAAGTCTGAAATAGAATTGTTTTCTCCTTTGATAAATTCAATTTCAAAATCAAATACAGATAAAATTGCTTGCCATCTTGCAAAAATTTGTTTGAAAACTAGATTTTTAACATCTTTTTGCAAAACTTCTTTTGCAGATTTGCAATCAATACGAAGTAAAAATGTTTTATTAAATAAATCATCTTGAAACTTAGTAATGCATTAAATAATTGATAAAATTTATTTTTTAATAGGTGAATAATTCTTTTGTGGTCCGAGTCATAAACCTGAATGATACCTAACTAAATCTTCTTTATTTGACTCTGGTAATTTTTGCTTAAGAATACCTCCATATCCTATTTCAAAGGCATCTATTTCTCTAATCATAAAGGCATCAGGATGTAGAATTCCTAGAGAAAAAAGTGTTTTTGACCTTTTCTTTTAAGATTTTAATTATCCTAGTATGTTCATCTGTCCATGGTAAAGGATTCTTTTGAAGCCTTTGATATAAGAGTTTGCATAATTTTCTAAGATTTGAATAGAAATCTGAAACATAATTCAAAGATCCTAAGAATCTTGTAATTGATTTTTGTCTTTGATTTCATTTGAAAATTTGTCAGCAAATTCTATTGCTCTTTGAACAGGTTTTGTTGTTCCTTGATATATGTCCTAGCCTAAAAATCTTTTTTTTTTTGGAATAATTTAATTTTGGAGGCAGAAATTACTAAACCATTTTTCTTGACTATATAAAATAGTGTTTTTAAATGCTTAAAATGTTGCTCTATTGCTTCAGAAAAAACTAATATGTCATCTATATAAACAATAATAAAGTTTGTATAAGGGTTGAATATATCATTCATTATATGTTGAAATTCAGATGGAACATTTTTTAATCCAAATGGCATTACATTCCATTCATAATGCCTCAATGGAATTGTAAATGCGATTTTATATCTCACTACAAGAAAAATAGGAATAGATGACAGAAACAAACGGTCATAAACGGGGGTGGATGATAGAAAATCAAAAAGTCGTTTATGTCACTGTCACTCATTCATGATAGAAAAAAAGTCTATCATTAATTTTGTGATAGTTTTTACCTGTCATACGTCTGTCACAATAGGTAAATAATTTTATAATTGTATGATAGTTTTTACATGTCATACGTCTGTCACACTTGATTAAAAAATTTTGGCGGGAAATTAATTTGTAGTTTGAAATTTTTTGCGGGAAAAATGTTTTTTTTATGGGATTCCAATTTAATTTTGGTAGATTAATTTGGGCGCCAAAATTATTTGTTACTTTTTGGCGGGTAATTGATGTTGTTTGTGACAAAATACATGATTAGAATCTTCTATCACAATATTTAAATCTAATTGCATAGAATTGATTTTTTATTTAGTTTCTTCATTCTTGCAATTTAAATTCATGTACAAATTCAATATGAACTAAAATTAAAGTGCACATCCAATTGAGTCCAAAACCATTTTATATTAATGATATGCACATATCAATATAGAGAACAAATTCCATAGATCAAGAATACCATTACCCATACATAAGTTAAACCATTCTATCAACAACAAATTATGACTATAATTCAAATCCAAAATAACAACAAATTCAGCCCACCAAATTAAATTTGGAGTTCACAAGGCAAATTACAGCAAACCAGGAGGCAAGAGCAATATCAACAAAAATTCCTCCTGTTTTGTTAGCAATATCAACAGCATACATATTCTTTCATTGTCAACTAATACCCAGCAAAAGTCCCAATATCATCAGCAAAATTGTCAGCCAAACTCCTCCCAAAACCAGCAAAACTCCTCCTAATATCATCAGCCAAAACTCTTCCCATTCCCAGCAAAACTCCTCCTTATATCATCAGCAAATTGTCAGCCAAAATCCTTCCAAAAATCTTCCCAAAACCAGCAAAACTCCTCCTAATATCAGCAGCCAAAATCCTCCTAAAACTCTTCCCATACCCAGCAAAACTCCTCCTTATATCATCAACAAATTGTCAGGCAAACTCCTCCCAAAAATCTTCCCAAAACCAGCAAAACTCCTCCTAATATCAGCAGCCAAAATCCTCCCAAAACTCTTCCCATACCCAGCAAAACTCCTCCCATTCTTAGCAAAACTCCTCACATTCTCAGCAAAACACCCAACAAAACTCCCAAGTCCAACAATAACTCAAATCTGCGCAACACACACAAATGAAAATACCCAAGAATATTACTAAAAAGAATTGTCTATTAAAGTAAGACTCCAAGTTTTAGATGTATTGCAACAATTACAATTTCACATTGCAACTTAAAATTTGACTAATTATAAAACATAAGAAGTAATAACAAGGTTGATCACATTTATACTAACCATTTTGTTGATGCAATAATGATTTCAGAACAATGGTTAGAACCAAAAATGAAAATAGCACAAGAAAGAGTTAACTTCAGAACCTGATAAAACAAATGAAAATAGCACAAGAAAGAGTTAACTTCAGAGCCGAAATTTCACATGAGCAAAGCCCAATATTCACTTACTGGAAACAATTATCACAAGTACTCTATATACGAGTAATAAAATGTAGTTGTTTGACATACACACTTGTATAAGCACAACTCTTCACAATAGCATGAGTGTCACCAATGAAAGATACTTTCTTCTGGAAACATTTACCATAACTATTCTACATATGCATTCTAATAGCATAGTTGTTTGACATACACAACTACCTGTAAGAGTAAAAATGACAAAGCACAACTCTTCACATGAACATGAGTGCAACCAGTAAAATGAGTCAGTGACCTACATCCCAATGGTAGTAATCATTCCAACAGCAGATTATAGACCTCTCCGTCAGTGAAAAAGGCAAGATAAAATTTTTTCCAAACATCATGCAAGCAGAAAGCCAATGGCAATCGTATAAGTCTCAGTTGCACGTTAGGAGTTTACCATTGCAATTGCTTGCTCCAAAATCAAGACAAAAGTACATCATTTTCATTCCAAATCAACTTAAAGGGTTAAACTTACCAAAGTAAAAATAACCATTCATGCATCCAACTCAAAGATAATCAAGGTGCAAGAGTGTTCCAACGCATTATATTCATACAAGGATCAGAAACTCAGATAGACATTCAACTTAAGAAATGACTTACTGACCATGTAAGTGTTCCAACCCGCTGCAGGAACAATGCCTTGAGAAGGAGAGACAATAACAGGCATGTAGCTTTGTGATCCTGTAAACGAGGGCCAGATATATATGGTGCCCTTGGTAATGACCATGTTGGAATGCCACCTGCATAAGGCAGACCTGATGAAGGTAAAACTGACGACCCCATAGCTCCAAATGCAGCGGTTCCAGTCACAGGTAAACCATTTCCATGCGAAGCAGGCTGGGGATGATGAAACTTGCAAGCAACTCCAAACTTGCAAGATCCAGTCCGCATGTAATAAGGACATGATTTTTCATCCTAAAAAGAAGATTCATAATTTAAAACTGTTCGACCATTTCATATCCATCCAAGCATGCAACCTTTCGCTATTTTCAAATGCTAATTAGAGGGGGGAAGGAGGCAAAAACTTGTATTGGAATCCAGTGGGAAATAAGCACCTGACGCATTGGAAGACCTAGCATGTTGCATGAGACTGGTCCGGCACCATTCTTGTCCTTTGGATGATGATATTTACATGTTGATCCATATTTGCAGGTCCCTGTCTTTAAATAATACTGCAGTGCATGCCAAGAGGCAGAGACCCACGGATTAGAAAGGTTATAACTTATAAGGCATATCATTTAAAACATACATGATGGTTAACAACCAATATTACACAGAGGAACTCCCTAGTATCAAAAATTTAATCTCAGAGCCTGGCATCAACCTCCTTTTAAAAGTAGCAAATGGCTGTGCAGCAGATCAAACAAAATTAAGCAACATAAAATCCAAAATCCAAAGAAAGGCATGCAAAAGTACATAAATAATATAGTCCCATCTGGGTCAACCACTTGGCAAATCCTTATTTAGTAATCAACTGACAAATTATAGAGGTCACAACAAGAAGAACCTTGAATTGATCTATCTTGGTAAACAATAAGCAGAACAAAGAAATGAAACATGTTCTTTTGTTTAATCACAAAAAAAGGAAAAAAAAAAGAAAAGAAAGGAAGTCAACTGTTCAGAACTAAAATATACTAATTGATGAAATTTCCAGAGGAACTTAGACTACCATCCCAAATTAGTATGATAAGAAAGGATGAATACCAGTAACAGGCAGAGATTTCTCATAAACATTATACTAGCATGAAGTAAAATTAACTACTATAAGAAATTATAACAAAATCTATCAAATTGATTCACATGCAGATCATTATCCAGAGTGCATTTTCCATTTCATTTAAATGATACTCTCACGTATGCAAATATCTTCATAAAAAGGATTCTAAAATTCAAATAAACCATAGTATTATCCATTTGTCTTTATTAACAACATGATCCCATCTCTGAGTACAAACAGCATATTCCTTACTCAAATTTTCAGTACAAATGCAATAATAACATATAACAGCAGATGATATAAACATCCAGCAATCTGATAATCTTAAGAAAGAGACAATTGTAATTGTACCCGACAATCAGGTTGCCCAACTCGCTCTGGTAATTCTTCTCCATATTGAGTAACTTGTACAGATAACTTTTTATTTTTCTAGTATTAAAACGTGGATTATTAATCACAAGTGTCACCAACATCATCATTACAAAAAAAAAAAAAACGAAAACCCCTCTTTTAACTTTTGCAATGTGAAATTAACAAAATCTCCTCTCTTTTCTATTTGTTCATCACTAAGCAATATCCCCGGTGAGCGAATCACCCACGCACAATGTTACTCTAATCTTTCTCATAACATCCACAAACAAGAGGCCGGAGAGTAAACAAATAGAACAATGAAACACAACACGTACCAAAATATAGAACAGAATCCTCTGTCTCCGTTCAGGGCAAATTAACCAAAGCACATTGGCTGCCCAATTGCTTTCGGTGCCTCCACCAATTGTGCCAGCGCAACGCCTTGACAGCAAATTGATGCCAAAACCACCTAATATCCGTTATCACCACATCCACCAGTGAAAACAGACTTCTCAACAAAACCCCAAACAAGAAAAGAAAAAAAAATTAAACTTCTTGTTGATATCAGTTAAGGACAAACCTGATGCATGTGATATCAATGCCAAAGTGACGTCATTAGGCAAGAAATCAAACTTTCCCTTCTTTCAGTCGAGCAGCTCCAACAAGCGAATGGATCAGTTGAGTCTTCGCAAGAGCGACAGAGGGATGAGTGAGGGGAGAAGCAAGGAAGAATAAGGTCTTGTTAATGGTGGGAGCGGCTTAGAGAAAGTGAAAGAAGGAAGAGAGAGAGCTACTGACAGAGTGAAAGAGAGGGAGAGAGCATCTGATTCAATCGGTTAGAGAGAGGGATGTCTTTCCGTTGATGGTGGGAGCGGCTTAAAGACAGTGAGCTAAAGAGAGGACGCTGCTGACAGAGTGAAAGAAAGGGAGAGCAATTGATTCGATCGGTGAGAGAGGAGGATGAATTGCCATTGCTTAAAGAATGAAGAGTAAAAATAATTTCTAGGGCAAATAGAAGAGGGAAGAAGAGGGAAGCCGAAAGTGAAAGAGGGAAAACGTAAAATTTTTGTTTCTCCTATATTAAGGATAAAACGGTGCGTTTTATCCTGTATATTTTATTAACAAAATTTTTTTTGGCTCATAATTAATAAAATATTATTTTATATTTCGGTCAGACATGGTCAATAAAAAATTTCTATCATGAAATTCTTGATAGAGCTAATTTCTATCACTGTTTTATCATAAATTATTGATAGACAAAAAGTATATCACATGTCTATCATAAAGTTTCTGATAGAGTATAATTCTATCATCATTATGTCATTTTTGGATGATATAATGAGTTCTATCATAAAGTGTCAGTCATCTATTCCTACTTTTCTTGTAGTGTCTGTCTTGTTTTGCAATTTAAACTTGCCAAAATCCACTTTTTATATCAAATTTTGAAAATAATATTGCATCATAAAGTCTTTTAATTAAATCTCGTTTGTTAGGAATGGGATATCTAATCTATTGTAGTACTTTGTTTAAAGGTTTATAATTGATTACCAATCTTGGAACTCCTCTTTCTATTTCAGGTTTTTTATTCACATAAAAGGCTACGCAACTCCAAGGCGATTTTGGTTATCTTATTAATTTTTTATTTAATAAGTCTTTTATTTCTTCTTGGCAATATTGTAATAATTCTTGATTCATTTGAATTGGTCTAGCTTTTGTTGGAATTTGTTTTTCATTAAATTCTTTAATATATGGTAAAGTAACTATATGTTTCTTTCTATCCCAAAATTGATTAGGTAAATCTAAACATACTTCTTTTTTAGATTTATTTTCTATTTCTTCTATGTCATCTTTAATATTAGGCTTTTCTAATTGTTCTTCAATTCTCTTATATTTAATTTCTTTTTGTTCTTCAATTCTCTTATATTTAATTTCTTTTTGTAGATAATTAATATGATTTTGTTTATTAGTTATTAAATTTATTTTTTTAGTTATTGTACTTTGTTGTAATTGGTGAATTTCTCTAGTGTCTATTGATGATAAAAATTTAAAACTTATTTTTGTTCTCATAATTTCTGCATGAATTCCTTGACTATCAACTTTAAATGGATATATTTGTGTTAAAAATAGAGTACCTAAAATGATATTTTGGCTAAGATTTTTTATTAATATAAATGTTGTTTTAAACAATATCCTTGATTACATATTTTGACTTTTGATAATTTATAATTAATTTCTAAATTCATTCCATTTGCTCCACGTAATTTTTCAGAAGTTTTCTCATAATATTTTGTTGGAATAAGGCCTTCTCTAATACAATTTTGATTAGCTCCCGAATCCACTAAAGCTATTGCTTCTATTTGTAAAAAATTATTTATATGTAATAATATTCCTATATATCATTTTTTATAATTAATTTTGTCTACAATTTGCACATAATTTTCTTCTATCCGTGAACTAGAAGCTTGATCACTTTTATTTTGAGATTCAAGTATAGTTAATCTTGTTTGTGTCTGGAGTTGTTCTAATGGTTGATTTTGGATTTCCTACTTAGTTTCTTTTATTTGTTCTTTTAAATTTCTAATTTCTTGTTGTAATTATATATCCTGTAGTACTTGTTTAAATAAAGTTTGTGATGGGTATTTATCCCACATTTTGCTTAAACTAAATGTATCCGGAGTTTTAATTTTACTTTCTTGTTCTAAAATTTCTTTTGATCTCATTAAATATTCTCTTTTTATATTTGGATCTTCAATTTTATCAATAATATCTAATAAAAATTGTTTATCAGTGTTTTTAGTGATTACATTAATTTGTTTACAGTTGTATATTCCTTTTGTACAATTTAAAGATTCGTTACTTTCTGTAGTAGTATCAGTGTCTTGAATATCTAGAATATCATCTTCACTATCACTATCACTAGATTCTTGACTAGATTGTTCACTAAATAATAATTTATTAATTTTATTTTTTAATTCATCTTGATCATTTAAAAGTTTGTTAATTTTACTTTTCTTTTTACATTGTTTTGCTATATGTCCTGGTTGCCTGCAATTCCGACATACTAATTGTCTCTTTGAATAATTCTTCTTAGGTTTATATTTTTTCTTATTTTTCTTGTAATATTGATTATCAAATTGATTTTTAGAAAATTTCTTTGATTTTTTCTTATATTTCTTTGAATATGATGGTGGTTTAAGATTTTTATAACCATATTGTTCATAGAATGATCCCATTGTTTTACTAAAACTCTCTATCTTTCTTTTCTCTTTTTGTTCTTAACATATTGCTAAATAATTGGCCGTATGTTATATTATCCCAAGGAATTGAATTTCCTCCCATTATCTCTGTTAATTTATTAATTATTTTTTTAGAAAAGAATTTTGGTAATCCTGCTATAAATCTTTCTTTCCAGAAAGAAGCATTGCAGTCATGTCTATTGAATATATTTGTTAAAAATACATCTTTATACCACCTAAAATCTCCTAAGGTTGGACATCTAAGATTTGTTAAAATTATTTTTGAACTAGCTAATTCTTCTTTAGGATTTCCTATAAAATGTGTTGAAATTGTATATATTAATACTTCTACAACATTTTGAGTTTCTTGAATAGTTACAAATCCATCTTCATCTTTTACTTGAGTTTTTTCTACATGATTTAAGTATTATTTGTTGATTATTAAATCCTATACAATTATCCCACCAATATTTTAATGATCCTGTAAAGCCTGCTATCAACATCTTAACGATTTCATGATCACTTGTTTTATAAGCTTTATATGCAGTAGATGCCATACCCATTTCTTGTAAAGTATTCATTATTTCATATTCTGATTTTCTATATATGTTCCATTCATAAATTGAATCACCTGAATATTTATTAGAAATAAATTATTTTCTTTCTTCATACATTAAATCTGGTAGAGTAGGTCTTGGATAATATGTTCTTGTAGGGGCTTGTTTCCATTTATTCTTTTTGGTAATTTTATTTATTTCATCAATATCTTCAGATGTTGTAATTGATTGATTATCACTTTGCTAATTTTGATCTATGGTATTAATATTATTAGAGGTACTTGGTAGTATTTTAAGTTTTTGATTAATTTGATCAATTAAATCTATTTTAGGAAGTTTTACTGGTGGATTATTTTATTGAACTGGTTTAAATTATGGAGGAGATATATCTTATGAAAATGTTACAGGTTGTTTTAATTTAATATTATCTATTTGATCTTCTATTCTTGTAACTTGTTTTGATAAAGTATACAATAATTGATTATGAAAATTATTTTGTTCATAAACTTTTTTAATGTCTCCCAAAGTTGTAGTTTCATTATCTGGTTTATTCGATCCTTTTTTAAATGAGGTTGCTAAAATCTCTATTTCATTCATTTTAATCTTGATTTGTTTTAAAGGTGGGTATATAGACTCAATTATTCCATGTTGTGTAGTTTCTCATTTTTTAAATTAATTTGTTTGAACTTCACTTGTTGAATTTCATAAGGTAATTTGATATTATGTTTTGATGCATACGTGTTAAACCATATAAAGAAAGGAATATTAATTTTTAATCTTTTCATTTCATTGTATCATTTTTCTCTAATTTCTTCAGTTTTTTGTTTAGTAAATGTACTAAAATACCATTTTATTTTAAAATTATTTTCTTCTTGTAAAAATTCATTCCTCAAATATTCTTTATTTATTTCAAAGCTTCTTTTTAAATAGTATTAATAGTTTGAAAATCTGATTGTGTAGGTGACATTGGTGGTGATTGGTTAGCTGGTTCTGCTACAGGTGTTGTATAATTTACTGAATAAGCAAGATTATTATTATTTATTTCACTTGCTTATGTACTTCTAATATTAAAACTACTTGATTTTGGTAATGAAAACAAACTCCTAGCAGATTTTTTATCAGAATAACTTGATGAAGTTTCTCATATTCTTAAAGAATTAAATCTTAATAATATTTTTCCTTCTAGATTTTGTGTAATTTGTGCTATTTCTTTTTGAGCTATATTTCTGGGTGGTAATGGATTATCTATCATCCATACTTCTGGTATAGTAATTTCATTCCATTTAAGTAATTTTGGAGTATAAGTTAATGATGGAGTATTTTCTTCTGTTTCTACTGTTAATATTGTAGTTTCTCCTCTAGTATCTTGTAATCTACATCTCGGGTTAAATTATGAACTAGTTTGTTTAAAATATATTCTATATAGTAATAAATACCCATGTCTATTTTGCGTAAAAATTGATTCTGATAAATTTATATTTGAAACTAATGTATCTAATATTGTTGGACCACGTAGACTAACTTGAAAATTTGGAGCACAATTAAAATAAATAGCACCATTACAGAGATTAGATTGTACTACTCCTAATAAGGAATCTTGAAATTTTAGTATTTTTTTATCTCTTAATAACATTAATACTGGAGAATCTATTCCTATTTTTGACAATGGTTTTATAGTTATTTGTATTAATCTAAAATGTATACAATTAAATCCTTTTTGTTTATAATTTTCTATAGCTAATTGACTTAATAATCTAATTTATTCAAATTCATTTTGTAGAATTAAAGTTTCTTCGTGTTCTTTTATTGAATAAGCAGTTTTGAAGTCAAATGTTCCTATTACTTTGGACGTTTTTCTAGATTTAGAATTTAGATATTTTCTAACTGTAGATGCCATTTTTAAATTATTAATAATTTCAAATTTTAGCACACAATTTTCTCAAGACAGGATGGCTATGGGAACACCTAGGCTTACTAACGGCTTTACGCTTTTTCTCTCCTAGCTACCGGGAACACCTGTCTTGCCATGCACAGCTCTCACTGCTACCCTTCCCTATCCTTAAAATTTTGTTTACTAAAATTCTACGTTACTAACAATTCTTAAATGATTTCTAAATTTAGAATTTTCTCTAAATTCTACCTCTATTATTAAGCGTTCAATACTAGATTTTTAAATCATAAATATGATCTTTTAACTAAGCTTGTTCTAATATTAAATCTATCTTATCTTCCTCCGATAAATTATACCAATTTCTTTTTAGAAAGTTTTTAATATTTCTACGTTCAATTCTATGTCTATGAATATGCTCTCTTAATTCTTCTTTTTCAGTTGGCCTACGATCTTCCATAAATTTGATCTAAGCTAATCTATATGTCTCTGACACCAAATTGAAAACAGGATCAAAATAAATATGAAAATAGATAAAAAAATTATAGAATAAAAAAATAACTTACTTTATTGGCAGAGTTTTAATTTAAAAGATTGATGCTAAAAATAAGATTGAGAAAATTATAAATTAGAGCAAGAACAAGAGATGAATAAAAATTTATTTTTTTGAAAGATTTGAAATACAATAAGAGAATAATGTAGTTAGTTTTTTCAGTCGATCTTTTAAATTAAGACTCTATCAATAAAATAAATTATTTTTATTTTATAATTTTTTTATCAATTTTCATATTTATTTTGATTCTATTTTCAATTTTTTCAGCCGATGCCCTCTACTTCAATATAAGAGTTCTTATATAGGTTAAGACACGAACTTAAAACAATTTGAATCCGACATAATGATTACAAAGTTTTACTATTTTGAATAAGACAATAAACTTTTATATATGTCTATTGCAATAAATCTTTCTTTTGATTCTTCTTGATAAGGATAAAACTTGGCTTGGAAAATGAGATACACGTTTGATGATATATAAAATGAACATGCATGCGTGATGCACAAAGCAGATTTCTGTTTTGGGGCCCATCCGTCCGGAATTAAGGTCATCCAAGCTATCTTATTTTGTTTTGTTTTTAAATAGTGGTCCCACGATTTTTTTTTAACACCATTAAAAACATTACCATTGCTCTCGATTTCTCAAATTTTTGTCGTTACTTAACAAGGGATAAGGAAGATAATTTGTCACAAGATGATGGAAAGGAATTTACCACTTGTCAACCATTCACAAACTGACGATGACTATAAATTAATGGTAGGTTTAAAAATTTTTCAATTTACATTGCCCAAAGATCAAAATAGATCAAATCTGAGTTAAAATATCCTATTAACTCGTTAAGATAATCCTATATCAGTTGTAAAAATGGTTAGTAATCACTGGAAGTTTTTACCTTTTGATCTAGCTTTTGGAGTTGGGAATGTCTAATGTCATTCAATACCGATATTAGGACCAAAGTTAACTAATAAATTGATGGTTATCCGACTCAAGGCCATTGTTATTTTATAACTATGAGGAAAATCCTCATCTCTTAAGCTAGTTTTCCTATCACAATGTTCATGTTAATACTTAAAAATCAAATTCACATTTTAACTCTTGTCACATGATTGTATTGTGGAGGATTTATATTAATTTAATGCAAGAGAAGTGGAATGAGAATATTACATTAGGGTGTTGATCGTGATTTTTGAAATTATATAGGTGGCTGTATGTTTTTCCAAATCTTAGAGAGTGGGTTGTAATTATTTTATTTAAAAACCATAAAAATATTAGGAAGAAATTTTAACTTTAAAAAAATGAATAAGAAATATTTCTACATATTTAAAGAATGCAGTGGGAGAAATTTTGTAGAAATGAATATAATCCTCTGAATATTTAGAATAATGCTAAATTTATAAACTTGGTGTATAAACTATATATTATATATAAATTGATGTTTCATTAGTTAATCAACAAGGAAATAAATAAAAGTCAACTCATTTAATGTTATATTAATTTATATACAACATTTGTAAATATAACATTTCTCTTCTTTATTTAATCACTGAATGAGTCAGCATTTGTTAGTTGAGTCAAGTAGAAGCACGTTAGTCCATGTGTGTGCATTTAGTCGTTGCATCCCATGAATTGTGACAAAAATGCCAAAAGCTTGGTGGTTGATTCAGAAGAAACGACTCCTATCATCAACATCGTCGAGAACCCTAAAACTCGAAGGTCGAAGTTCAGTGACTTCTCAACCTCACATGACGCCAATTAAACCAAAGACTTTATTCTTGATAACAAAGAATGTTATCAGTACATAAATTAACAGCGCATGTTAATTTATATAAAATTGTATTTCACACACAACGAAGAGAATAGTCCTTCGTTTGCGCAACAAAAGCCAAAAGCTTGGTGGTTGGTGCACAAGAAACATAATATATTTCCAACAATCAAATAATTCTCTAATATTTAAATGGCATCACAATAATTCGCTTTTTTTTTTAATTAATTGTGGTTGAAATTTGACCACGCTTCCTTGTACGTTCTTTCCTATTTCCTAACGTCATCTTTCTTTCGTCATCATTATTAATTAATGCTTTATGACTGCCGAGCTTCCTTGCTCTTTCTAATGTCATCGTCATATATATATATATATATATATATATATATATATGTATCAAGATCATGCTTGATTACCAACCAAAAACCGATCGCTGATATATACTCTCAAGTGAAGTGTTCGTTGGCCTCCAACTTCAAGCTTCGATCTGCGATGGGCAATCTCAGTACAAGTAAGTAGTAAATATTGGCTGCTTAGTTATGCTTTAGATACCATTCTACAGATGAAATTACATATTTACAGTCAGTCGCATTTGCAATCAATTTAAGACGTAGAATAGATTTATTGGTTTGGTTTGACAATTTTGGTGTATGAAATGGCATTACCAGATCTTTTTCGTTTTTAGTTTCTCCATTGAGATAGTTTATTTATTTACTATTACTATTGTTATTGTTATTATTATTATTTACAAATATAAATTAATTTCTTTCCCCGAAACTTAGTTAGCTGGAGTACTGATACAAGAGATTTAATTTCCTTTTTAAAGCGTGTGATGACTGATTTACTGAGTAACGCTCTTGTATGCATCTCAATGAGCACTGCAATAATACTGGTTTATATTTTGATTCAGAAAATTCTCTTCCTTCCGATCGCTACACGTTGGAAATAGAGTCATTTTCCAAGCTATTGAATTATATAGAGAAAGGAAAATTCGAATCGAGTCCTTTTCAAGCTGGGGGCCATCAATGGTTCGTTCTAATTAATATTAGTATTCACCTCATCACAAGTCTTAATTAAGTACTCTTTCTCTCCCTTAAATCCAGTAATACGCAGGTCATCATGACTTACGGATGCATGCTTATAATTTTCAAATCAGAACATTAATACTGATTTATATTTATATAAATTCATGTTCGGTGGCAGGAGTTTGGTTCTTGGTCGAAGTGGAAACGAGAACAGGGGTGAGAAGGGCCATATTTCCCTCGACTTAAAAATATGTGAAAGCGAATACATTAAGAAGGGCAAAAACGTTTCTGCCAGCTTCAAACTGTTTTTGCTTGATCAGAAAGACTATAAAAAACATTTAATCAGGAAAATGCCACAATCAGGTAACTATATATACACATCTGTGTGCGCAAGCGATGATTCCTTTGATTTCCAATTTAATTTAATTAGGGACAACAAAGATCCACTCTTCATCTCATTTCTACCTCATGTTTTTAATGCATATATTAACTTTTATATTTAATTATTGCATAGAAGCTGACGGGGCAACGACACAATTTAACAATAGACAGAGAACGCATGGTTTCCCCCAATTTATTTCTCTTGAAAAATTTCAGAAGAAACATAGCAGATACCTTCGCAATGATCGCTGTATATTTGAAGCTGAGGTCTATGCTAAACCGACTGCCAGAAAAGAAAAAATATTCTTTATAAAGAATCCTAACTCTCAAATTGTGGAGTTCGAAAATTTTTCAAAGTTACGTGAACATGGAAATTCCAGCAAGCCTACTGGTGGTAATATCAAGACGATTACTTTTGACGGCAAAAAATGGTATTGTTATCTTAATTTACACTTTCTCCCTCACAATTACAATACATGCCCCAATCCTAGTTATATATAATTTAACGAAAAAGTTGAAATAATGCTTGGTTTCTTTGAACAACTGTATATATTATAAATATCAATCTCCGATTCTTAATTAATTTCTCTTAACTGTAGGCAAGTTGTGCTTGAATTCAATAAAAATCAAGCAGGGGAAGCTAAGAAAAAATATCTATCTATCTACTTGCATCTATGTGAGGATCGTGATCTACAGTATGAGGAATTCTATGCAAGCTTCATGCTGAAAGTGCAGGGAAATCCGACCGCCGTTGAAAAAAGAGGTAGATATATGCTTCGGAAACTTTTCATTGCAACATTCTTTATTTATTTAGTTATTTTTTCTGTTTTTGCTTTTATTGAAACTCTTGATAATCTATTTTTCTGCACGCATGTACGGTATAAAATATTAAAACAGATAAAAAAAAGTACAATAATAATACTCCAGAAAAATTAAAGTTATTAATGAGTTAATTAATAATTATCTGAAAAACAAACTCCATGATTTTATGATCCTCTCTTAAAAACATGATTTGGAATGAGATAAGTAGATTATATCATCAATTTCTACTGTCAAAAAATTGTTTTCCACTGCTTTTGTTTTTATTTTTATTTTTTTATTTTATTTTTTTTATTTTTGCAGAGACATGTTGGTCAAAGCAGAAGAGAGTTGGTTTTGTTGACTTTATCTCGCAAGATAACCTCTATCAGAGGAATGATGGATTCATCCAAAATGATATTTTAAAGGTCGAAGTACAAATTGTGCATGTTTCGGTACCTATCGCCGGATGAGAAACCAAATTAGTATAGTAGTTTATTTACCGCGGTTGAAGCACGGATGAGCTGTATAATTTTGTATCCAATCTGAACTTTGGTAAGTTTTCCCATTGGCTGCACGGGCTTTTCTATTTTCCCTTTTGTTTTGTTTTGTTTTGTTATTTTACCTTTTGTGATTGATCACTGAACAGTTTCATTGTCTGAAAGAATAAAAATATTTGGCTTTTATTTGATTTCTTCGATTAGACATCTGTTGGGATGCTTAGGAACAGTCCTTTTTTAGAATATTATTATCTCTTTCTTATTTATATTATGATTCTCTGAAATTCTTTAAAGTTATTTTATAGTCACCTCACTAATTCTCATATTCAACTTCACAATTAAAAATAGTGTTTATAAAACTATACATATTTTCATAAATTTAACCCATAATCTTATTTATTAATTGTCAATATTTTAGAAAAAATAATCAAAATTATAATTTTTTCTAAAATCAGCCAAATATAAACCAATTTGACTCAAAAGGAATAATAAGTTAAAAAAAAAAAAGATGTCAAATGAACTGTGACAATAATATAAAGATAGATTGTGTTAGGCCACAAACACGTTAACATGTCTAGGCCCAAGCAGCCTACTAATTTCAAACTAAGTGAATAGGGCAAACCCGAATAAGGTGCAACAGGCAATATACAAATAAGTTGTTTTATACAAACAGGTCGTCTTGGTGTAAAACCTTTTGCGACGAAAAATTTCATCATACAAAGTGTTTCTATCATCACTGAAATCGTTCTCCAACCAGAGGTTCAAGTTTTTTGCGATGAAATAGCAATTTATCGCAAAAGGCAACATTTCGTTACAAAAGTTTTGTTGCAAAATATCCTTTGTTTTTCTAAATACTAGTTTTTGTGACCAAATGAGAATTCATAGTAAAATGTTACTTTTTGCGACAAATTTTTTTTTTGTCACAAACAACTTCTTTTTTTTTTTTTTGGTTGTAGTAATTAACTACTTGACTTAGAACCAAATTTGTGGTTGTTTTTCTATAATAACAACTCAAGGTATTTGAGGTTGCTTTTTAACCTACTTCGAAAGAAGCTATTACCAAAAAAAAAAAAGATTTCACAAAGGACTGCAAAATAAAAGTAATGGTTTGACTACTTTTAAAGACCTATTTTTACTTTTGAAATGTAAAAAAATTTAAAGTACTATCACTAGAAAAATAAAAATAGGAAATGATCCTTATTAAAGTTTTTTTTTTACTTTATACTAACTTAATAAATATTTATTGATTTAATTTAATAAATTTTATTTATTTTTGTAAATTATTATTTTTTAAAAAATATTTAATTATTTTAAAATTACACAATAATTTATTTAATTGAATAATTATTTAATGAATATAATATTTTGAAATATTTTTTAATTTATTATATTTATGAACAGGGATAACAATTGGCCCCCTAAACTAAGGCTGAATTCAAATTCACGAGTCCAAGTTTAAGCAACAACTTTTTTGTCCCCTGAGGTTTGAACCAACGTCAACATTAACAAAAAAAATGATGTTGACCATAATTTGACTATACAAATAGAGCAAATAGACAAAAATACCTTTTTCTTAACAAACAAAAAAAAAACCAAACAATACCAAACAAAAATTTTATTAAGAACATTAAAAAAATAAATTATTTTACAAAACTAGGTAGTTGCTACAACACCGTCACCACAATCTCCTCCTGCTACATCACCAACACTAAAAGCACCATCACCAGAATCTCCTCCACTAGAAACACCACCACCACCATAAGCTAGTTTGGAAACAAATAGTTTTTCACTAATCCAACGCCATGCATAGCAAAAAAACTCACATCATTCAACTCCCACATACAAAATTATCGCCACAAAGACTTATAATTGTTCCTAAGCTACAAGTTACAAACTCCATTATAACCCAAGTCATAATCTGAAGATTCTTGTCTTGTGACCATCATTTTCTATATTTTGTATTTGATCACCACAAGAAAAATTCTCAATCTTGTGGGTTTACAACGCCTAAGAAAACTACCAATAAATATTCCTTATTTATGTGTTGGTCAAACTCACGAATAAACTTTGCAAAATATTCGTCACATATGAAGCCACAAGTATGTTTTATTATGTCTAATTAATAAAAAATCTTTAATTAATCCTGTTAATATCTTTTATTATTTTAATTAATAATAAATCATAAACTTTTTTTAGCTCAAATCTATATTATTTATAAGTTTATCCTTAATTAAAATAACTTAGAAACTATTATTTATATGAATGATATTATTAGTTGTTTAGTGAAAATCATTCACTGCCTAGTCGTGAATTTAAAACAAAAAATTAAAAGTTAACCACCTGCATAATGTGCCTTGCTTGCTAGTGCAAAGTCTCTAACTTGGCATGCTTCCAGACCTTCTGTTGCATGCCGGCATATAACACTTTGTGCACCAGCACAAAATCATGCTCACTAGCTCAATACACCTTGCGTGCAGGTGCAATGTTTCTGCCTATAATGTCTGAAGCTACATAATTGGCACTCCTATGCAACCCTATTGTCTACACTATACAAATTGAGCCATTTTTCCACGAATCTCCAACTTAGATCAAGCTTGTGTTTCAAACTATAAACTACCATAGTGAATTATTAGCCACTTCCATCTTCAAGCTATATCAGTCCATACATTACTTGTATCAAATCCAAACAAGTAGTGTTGAATTTGATTCTTCTAAGAGGCTTAGTGATCATATCAGCCAGATTCCTTTCAGTATGAATCTTAACTACTGAAACCTTCCCTTCAGCAACAACATCCTTGATGAAATGCCGCTTGATGTCTATGTGTTTGGTTCTTTCATGATACATTTGATTTTTGGTCAAATGTATGGAGCTTTGGTTATTACAAAACTCCTTCACTTGGTCTTGTCTCGCACCAAATTCTCCTACAAGCCCTTGTAGCCACAACACTTCTTTACCAACCTCAGTAGTGGCAATATATTGTACCTTAGTTATTGAAAGTGCAACAACTTATTACAAAGCAGCTTTCCAATTGATTGTGCAACCAAACAACATGAACACATAACTGGTTAACGACCTTCTTTTATCAAGATCACCAACAAAATTTGATCCATATAACCCATTAGCTTCTCATCAATGTTTTTGCTCCTCTTTTACACCAAACCATAGGTTGAAGTAACTTTGAGGCACTAAGATATCCACTTGACAGTCTTCCAACGATTTCAATCCGGATTGGCCATGAAATGACTCACCAAACTAGCTGCATATGTCAAGTCAGGCATTTTATAGACCATGGAATACATCAAACTTCTAATAGCACCAGCATAAGAAATTTTGGCTATCTTTTCTTTCCCTACATCTGTAGTTGGAGACTGATGAAAGTTTAAAGTGCACTACCAAAGAATTTTGAACCTTCATTGCACCAACCATGTCAAACTTTTCAAGTATCTTGAAAATGTAATCAATTGAGACAAAAATAACAAACCTCTATCTCTATCTCTACTGATTTTAATCCTTAAAATCTTTTTTGAACTTCCCAAATCTTTCATCTCAAATTCCTTACTCAACTGAATTTTCATCTTTCTAATTTCCTTCATGTTCATTGATGCAATCAACATTTCATCAATATACAACGACAAGAAAATCCTACTCCATTGCTAATCACTTGACATCAACATAACTATCATATTTACTCTTAACATATCCATGTTTAATCATAAAGTCATCAAACTTCAAATATCACTACCTTGGTAACTGCTTGAGGCCATACAAAAATTTCTTCAACAAACACACTTTTTCTTTACTTCTTACTTTCACAAAAACCTTCAAGTTATGTCATCACAATCCTCTCCTCTAAATTTTCATGAAATAATGTGGTTTTAACATCCATCTATTCTAACTCCATGTTAAATTGAGTTACTAAAGGAAGTGAGACTCTAATGAAAGTGTGTTTCACGACGAGAAAATAAATTTCATTGAAATCAATACCGTCTTTTTTAGTGAATCCCTTTGCAACCAACTTAGCCTTATACCTAGGCTTTCCATCTCCACAGGCATTTTCTTTTCGTTTAAACAATCATTTACAACCTATTAGCTTTTGCCTAACAGTATTGTTAATCAAAATCCAAGTATGATTCTTATTCAAAGTATCCATTTTCTCTCTTATTACCTACTGCCAAAGACTTCTATTTTTACTAGACATTGTTTCCTTATAGCTTCTAGGTTCATTACCATCAATCTCCTTAGACATTGACAATGCAAAAACTATAAGATCAACATAATCATACTTCACAGGTGTAACTCTAGTCCCTCTATCACGATCCCTTGCTAGTTGATAATTGTTCAAGTCTTCAGACCCATCAAGGACTTTATTAGTATCATCATGTTCATTTGCTCTACTTGCCTTTTCATTTTGAGAATTGCTAGTGTCATATAGCTCTACCTTAGTCTCAACTCCATAGGCATTTGTAGCATGTTCACTAGATCTTGACTAAGGTTTCAAAAAGCCCCAAAAAAAACTCCGATTATCAAAAAATGACATCTCCGCATGTAAAGCACTTTGGAACATTCAACTCTTGCCACCACAATTTGTACCTTTTCACATCATCTGGATAGCCAATAAATATGCATTTTCTTGCTCTTGACACCAATTTTTCTTGTTTAGTGTGTGCATAACCCACACGACCAATTAGCCTCAAATGAGTATATAGCCCAAAGGCGAGTTGCTCCACACTTTTTTCAATGTCTTGAAATCAATCATCGATGATGGACATCTATTGATCAAATTGACTGTTGTGTTAACTGATTCCCCCAAAACTTCTTGGGCATATTATCACTCAACAGCATACATCTAACCCTTTCTAGAAGTGTTCTATTCACCCTTTCAGCCAATCCATTTGTTGCACTGCCCCAAACACCATTTTGTGCCTCACAATTTCTTCATTATTTCAAAACCAATTGAATTCTTTATTGAAGTACTCCAAACCATTATTGCTTCTACGCTTCTAAACCTTTTTATCTGTTTAGACTTCAACCACCTTTTTCCAATTCTTAAACATTTAGAGTGCCTTATCCTTCATCTTCATGATGTAAACCCCTACTTTTCTTAAATAATCATCTATCATAAACATAAAGTATTTTCCTTCACCTAAAATTGCATGCTTAGTAGACCCCATAGATCAGAATGAACATAACTGAGAGTCTCTCTAGTAATGTAAGTTGAAGTAAATTTTACCCTTGTAGCCTTGCAAAATACGCAATGCTCATAAAACTCCAATTTCTATAAGTTGTCTCAGCACAGCAAACCTTAGTTTTGAAACTCATGAAGTCTTCGTTTACTCACATGGCCAAGTCTCTTATGCCACAAGTAGGCTTTATTATTTGTAGTTGAAATTGTTTCCACTTCTCTAATAATAGTGTTGTCTTGGTGAATATACATGTTATTTTTCCTCACACCTTTCATCACAAGCAAGGATCCTTTTATAATTGTCAAAGTTTCATTCTCTCCTTTATAACAACAATCATTGGAATCAAATGTACCAAGTGAAATTAAATTCCTTTTTAACTCAATGTGTCTCACAACTGATAAAACTCTTTCCATACCATCATGAGTCTTAATCCTAATTGTGTCTATGCCTACCACACTACAAGCCTTGTTATCACCCAACAAAACTTTTTCAACATCAATCTTCTTATAAGATTTAAACCAGCTTCTATTAGGCGTCATATGAAACGAATAACCAAAGTCTAGAACCCATTGCCTATCTCAGTTTTGAGTTGTCATAGCAAAATATCAAAACTCTAGTATCCTTTTTTTTTGAAAAAGTTACTATTCACATTTAAAAAAATATTGTACAAGATACGAGGGGCATACCTCAAGAAGAGTACCTAATACTCACAAGTCTAAAAGGAAATAACAAAGTCCAAAGGTTCTAAATAAACAAATGGGACATAGAGTCAAAGGCCCCAAACAAAACATAGGCACAAAACCAACCACAAAGAAACTAACATCAACGAAATAACAAAATAAAGGGGCGCAATTGTCCAAACAAAACAAAATCCAAGAAACAAAACTAACGATGAAGGCCTCATATAACACAAAGCTGAGGAGTGATCACATGCTTGGCCTCCAAGGTTAGAAGTCGAGAGCAAACCAAGGCAAAAATCTCATTAATCACCTGACGATGAGTTCGACGACGGTGTTGATGCACACGATCATTCCTCTCATACCATAAAAAATAAACTGTAGTAGAAAAGACCAATCGTGCAAGAATATGCCCAAGATTCTTCCTGCCCTGAAGATGAAGAGAAGCCCAATGAAGTAAAGAGAGCCAACTAGAGAATGGCCAAACAATGAAAGTCTTAGCTGAAATCTCCTCCCATACAGAAGACGAGAAAGGACAACTAAAGAAAAGATAAGTGTGAGTCTCATTTGCTAAAGCATAGAGAACACAAATCGAAGAAGATAACATGCCATGACATCGTAATAGGTCCATAGTACGAAGACGACCCAATGACGCAAGTCAAAGAATAAATGAGTGTCTGGAATCATGACCAGGGAACCACAGAAGATGGTGAAATGATTTTACCGATCTCTTGCTCCCTAATAATTCCCAAGCTGAGGCAATGGAGAAAACACCAGAGGTGTGGCCCTTCCAAACAATATGGGCAGAAATCTCTATCATAGGCCGGATGCTGATAGAGTCCCAGATCCGTCCAAGGACCGGTCCACCATCAGAAAAAGCCCAATCCCCATCCTGAATAATAGCTGAGACCTTTACATCTGAGGGAAGACCTGTGGAAGAGAGAGTCCTGAAAGAAAACAAATCAAAAAGGCACCCCTACGGTAACTAGTAATCCTGCTAAAGTGAGATATCACGTCCGTCTCCTATACAAGAGACAAATTTACCCCTACACCAATCTCGACTTTGCAAAATCTTCCTCCAAGACCAAGAGGCTCCAGAAGTAACCCGAACCTGCCAAAACGAGCGACCTCGAAGGAGCACCTTATGAACCCAAGAAGACCATGGGGATGACTTGTCAGAAAGAAGTCTCTAAATATGCTTTAAATAGTAGCACGATTCCACTCCTTCACTCGCTTAATTCCCAATCCCCCTTCCTTCAACGGATAACAAATCGAATCCTAAGCTACTTTGGCCTCAGAACAAGACAAAGAGGTCGCTTTCCAGAGGAAAGTAGCCAAAATACTCTTAATCTTCCGCACCACAGCTACCGGTAATATGAACATAGAGGACAAATATACATGGATGGAAAATAGTACAGACTTAATCAACTGGAGACGGCCAGCATAAATCAGCACAGCAGAAGTCCATAACCTGACCCTCGACAAAATCCGTTCTATTAAAGGAACATAATCTGAAAGGCGCAATCTGGTACTGATCAGAGGTACTCCTAAATATCTAACCGGCAGACTCCCCACCTAAAAACTCAAGATGGTCTGTAACACTGTTCTGTCCTCATCATTGACTTCGGAAAAGAAGACATGACTCTTGGACGAATTCGTAACTAAACCAGAGAGCTCTGCAAACTCCTACAAAGCAGCACGAACCACCCTAACAGAGTCCACATCTGCCCTGCAACAAACCATCAGATCATCTGCAAAACAAAGATGAGTAAGAGAAATTGTTGACATCTCCAATGATATCGAAAACCAGGCCGCTGAGAAGCCTCCCGAAGAATATCACTCAAAACACTCCATGGTCAACACAAAAAGGTATGGTGACAACGGATCTCCCTGTCGAACACCTCTGGAAGTGGGAAAGAAACCATGAAACTCTCCATTTAAAGCAATCGAGAAATGTGTAGAAGACATGCATGTTGCAATCCAGCGAATCACACACTCTGGAATATCGATCGTCCTTAACCCCAAAAGGATGAAATCCCAACTGACAGTATCAAAAGCTTTCCGAATATCCACCTTTGAAGCACACCGAGGAAGTGTGCACCCAAGATGGTAATTATGCATGAATTCTTGAGTCAATAAAATGGCATTAGAGATCCTCCAACCTGGGATAAAAGCAGACTGCGAACTCCCAATAACATCAGGTAAGACTGCTTTGAACCAATTCACAATCACTTTGGAGATGCACTTATAAAGTACATTACAACAAGAGATTGATTGAAAGTCACTCATAGTCCTCTGAATCTCAACCTTGGGGACCAAGGCAATCCTAGTGGCATTAACACATTTTGGCATTCGGCAAGTCACGAAGAAGTAACGCACAGTAGCCTTAAACTCCACACTAATAATGTCCCAAGCCCTCTTAAAGAGAAGAGAGGTGTACCCATCCGGTCCTGAAGCTTTATCATCAGGAATCGAGAATAAAGCTGACCTGATCTCATCATCGATAATAGGGCATACCAAAGAAGGCAGTATCTCCTTAAAAATTCTGCCAGAGAAAAATCGAGAAGCATCTACAATAGAAGGTCGAGCAGCTGTAAGCAATTTCTGAAAGTACCTTACAGCCAGATGACCTAAGTCACCTCGATTTGTAACGATAGTGTCATCCTCATCCTCGAGCTGATAAATCTGATTCGTAACCTGTCTATAGATCAAAGACTTGTAAAAGAACTTAGTATTCTGATCCCCCAAAGAGAGTCATTGGATCCTTGACCTCTGCCGAAAGAAAGCCTCCTCATCCCTACACAACTAGGAATACTGCTTAACAAAATCCCTCTCAGCCAAAATACAATCTAGGGAGTAAAGGCTGTCATCCAAAGCAGCCTGAGCCGCAGCCCACTGAGCCCTAGCCTCAATGACCCTACTAAAGATGTAGCCAGAATTCTTGGCATACAAAGTCTTAAACTCACGTTTCAACAAGCCCAATTTCTGTGTGACTCGAAACATAGGATCCCCGTGCATAGGTATAGACCATACTCTCTAAACAATCTCTAAGATATCCTCTCAGTCAGCCCAAAGGTTTAAAAATTTAAAAGGACTGGAGGTCTGCCTATGTTGATCTCCAAACTTGATGACCATAGCACTGTGATCAGAAACATCCCGTGGTAGAACCTCAGAAGTTGTGCTTGCCCAAGTCAAGAACCATGAAGCGCTGTCAAAACTCCAATCAAGAGTCCTAAGAATAGTATGCTCTCCCTGCTGCCCATTATGCCAAGTATACTGAGGCCCAAAAGATGGTACCCTGATCAACGCTACATCATGAACACACTGACCAAACTTATCCATGTAACCATGCCAAGCCTGATCCCCAACAACTCTATCCAAAGAGCGTATAATCGCATTGAAATCACCCAATGCCAGCCAAGGTAAGTCACCAAAACCCATGAACTGAGCTCTGATAAAGTCCCACAACTTTCGACGAACACCTGATCGTTAGAACCATAAACAAATATCAAACCAAAAGAAATCTCATCTAATAATTTGATAGCCCGACAAGCGATCCACTATAGAGAAAGCTACAAACCACTCGAACTATACAAAGTAAGATCCCAACACGCCAAAACTCTACATGCAGTTGACTCAGTGGCATTGGATAAGAACTTCCAAGAAGGACAAATATTCGATACAACTAAAGCAAAGTGCTGCTGGTTAACCTTAGTCTCTAAGAGACCAATCAACCCTAAAGAGTACTTAGAAATCCAGTTTTTAACTGGCCGTTGCGTAGAGAAGCCATTAAGACCTATAATATTCCTACTTTCTATCATAGGAAATTGAAAAATCTCATAACTCAATAAAGAATCATCGGAGGCATATGCCCTCTTTACCCCTATTGTCACCATTTCTATCTAGAGACTTTTTATCCTTAGAAGCAGAGACTGTTTGTCGATTATCCAAAGACATCATAGTGGATTTTGGAGGATCCGAATCAACAAACCTTTCTGGAGAAGCAGTCCTTGAAGAATCAGACAAATCTGCTCTAGGGCTATAAAAACGCTACAAAATCTGATCCTGATGTTCCTCAATATGAGATATTGAATCAGGTTCAAAATCAACCTTAGAACTCGAACCATTGACAGTAATCTGATCGAACTTATATAAGAACATATCAGTTGAATTTTCCCCTGTAATTATTGGATCTGGTGTGGAATCATTAGCAATACCTTTACCTTTATCTTGTATAATTGAGGTTACTTTAGCAGCGATAATCTGATCCTAATTTATCTCAATATGAACTGCTGCTGCAACAACAAGGTCATCAGTCTTTCTCTTGTCTCTCAAGACGAGGGCTATAGTAGTAACTAGTGTCTCAATCTCTTTAGGAACAGAATGCACAACTGGCACATGACAGGTATGTCCAAATAAGCAATACTTGGTACAGCATTTCGGTTTCCATTCATATTCCATTCTGATCTTGATAGGCTCAAAAGATAGCTTACACCGGATCTCAAAATCCTACATTGGAGAATGCTCCGCATCTATCTCAACACAAACCCGAGCATAAGATAATCGAGTCCATTCATAAGTCATCCTGTCACATGATAGTGGTCGACCAACCATACTAGAAATAGCGTAAGTGCTTTGACTGACCATAGTGGAAATGATAGTCCATGCAAGCGAACCCACACTGGGATCCTGAAAATCCTACTCTAGTCAAAAGAGAAATGAGGATTCCACGATTGGAGAATGATGTGCTTCCCACCAAACATCCAAGGAACTCTCTCTAAAATATCATAAACCTCCTCTACAATCCTAAATCTGAATATCAAGAAACCCGTCCCAGTAAAGCGGACATCCTCCAAACCACTAGACTTCCATACACGCATGGCAATGGAACGTGCATCATGGAAAGACATAGTATATCCCGAAAAAAATCCCACAATACAACGCAGCCAATCAGCCCCAACATCATCAACCAAATCATCAAGGAGTTCAAAAATTGAACCCGGGACCTTCCAAGCTATCGAGTCACGATAAAATCTAGTGTTAGCCTCAGTAACCCGAATCCTGTCAGTCCAAAAACTGGGTGGTTTAGGTAAAAGCTGTGTGTGGGTGATGTTTTGAGTAAGTGGACGTGTTTGAGTGTCACGAGGTAGGCGTTGGGGCTAGTTAAGTTTGATAGGGGCAAGGGTGGCCATGGTGGAGATGGTATGGTGCAGGCTAGAAAAAGTGTGGTGAAAATAGTAGAAAAAGCTCCAACCTATAGCAATCAACCCAAGTCAACTCTAAAACTCCAAATTATCCAACCAAAAATCAAAGCAACCAAATGTACGTAGAATAACAAATTCACAACAATTCAAGAATATAAAGTGAAATTGCAATGGAAGGAGTGCATACTAGTTACCAGAACGGGTATGAAATATATATTGATGAATAGTTCTAGTTAGATGAATAGTAAACAGTGGCTTGCAAGTTTTACGTCATTCTCTGGATTTTGATGATCCGCAAGTATTCAGGAGGACGTCCACGAAACAAAGTTGTACGGTTTAACCCAATGAACAAACTGATCAAGTCTATAAATAGTAAACACCGGATGAATAATGCTATCGGAGTGAATAGTGACACACCGACTAAAAAAGAGCAATATGACCGAATTCTGATAGGAATCTAATGATGATAAAGAACAACAGATTGATCAGCGAAGGCTGATCTACAAAACGGTGAAGGCAGTGCGCTACCACTTACCGTTCGCCTACAAGTGGCGGCTGTGAATAGTATTCTCCAAACTTTGAAGAGGCGGACGGAGGTGATGCTGTTGGAATTAGGCTGCAACTGTGAAAGAAAAAATGTAGATCGACTCAAAACAAAGACTCTAGCAGTGGCAGTGACTCTGCACGTGCCGGTCGGCGAGCAATGAACAGTATTTTCGATCACTGATTACTGCAATTTTGAGCACTTTCCGGCAGGAATTCGATTAGGGTTAAGAAGAAAAGATTACTCAGGGTGTTCCGATCTATAACATATTTAAATTTCATAGGCTATATCAACAGATGGTTGGAGTGAACAGTAACTCCGGCAAGAGAGTTGAGAGAAATATATATACACGCTAAAATTTGTATCTCTCGCAACTGACGAAAGGGCATCCCATTGCATACGAAAGCCGCAAGCTCAATGACACGGAGTGTCGATACACGGTTCAAGAGAAGGAAATGACCATCATCATTCATTGCCTATGGGTTTGGCGACATTACTTACTTGGCTCACACTTTGTCATCAAAACTGACAATGTGACAAGAAGCTACTTTCAAACTCAAAAGAAACTAAGCCCAAAGCAAGCACGATGGCAAGATTTATTCGTCGAGTTCAACTATAGGCTCGAGTATAAAGCAGATAACGCAAACGTTATGATTGATGCCCTAAGTCGCAAGGCAAAACTTACCACCTAAAGTGCAAGTCGTCCACAAAGTGTGCTCATCGGCCGCATCAAATAAGGCCTAGAGCACAACCCCATAGCCAAGAACCTCTTAAAGTTGGCAAGTGAGGGGAAGACACGACGCTTTTGGCTTGACGAAGGCCTACTCCTCACAACCGGGGATCGCTTATTGGTGCCAAGACATGGAAACTTGCAAAAGGAGATCATCAAAGAATGTCATGACTCCAAGTGAGCTGGAAACCCAGGTACGACACGAACCCTTACACTCGTGCAAGATTCCTATTATTGGCCACAAATGCGGGAAGACGTGAAAGGCTATGTGAGAACTTGTCTTGTGTACCAATAAGACAAGGTTGAACACCAACGTCCAGCGGGGTTACTTAAACCCCTACCTATTGCAGAAAGACCATGGCAAAGCGTTTCGATGGACTTTATCGTGGCCTTGCCAAAATCTGAGGGGTACAAAAGCATTATGGTGGTAGTCGATCGATTTAGCAAATATGCCACCTTCATACCCGTCTCCGCGGATGAAGCCGCTCGAGCGTTCCTGAAGTACGTGGTGGAGCTTTGAAGAGTTCCACAAAACATTGTGAGTGATCGCGATCCTCACTTCACGGGATGTTTTTGGAGAGAACTCTTCAAGCTACTAGGGATGGACTTGAGCTTCTCAACAAGCTTCCATCCCCAAACCGACGGACAAACCGAGCGTATCAATGCCTTACTCGAACTATATTTGAGATATTACGTGAGCACTCATCAACACGATTTAACGAAGTTGCTAGATATCGCCCAATTCTCATATAACCTCCAAAGGAGCGAGGCAACGGGTAAGAATCTATTTGAGATTGTGACGAGCTAACAACCCATGACTCCATATGTCTTAGCGTCGACATACGGAGGGAAAAGCCTAACGGCCTACAAGCTTGCAAAAGAGTAGCATGAACAAGCCGACATCACACGAACATGCTTGGACAAGGCCGCCAAACGAATGAAGAAATGGACAGACACGAAGAGATGACACCTCGCATTTCAAGAAGGAGACTTGGTACATGTCAAGCTTCTGCCCCGACAATTCAAGTCATTTCGCAAAGTGCAGAAAGGGTTGGTGAGAAAATACGAAGGTCCCTTCCCAATTGTCAAACGAGTGGGTGAAGTCTCCTACAAGGTTCGATTGCCCCCTAACCTCAAGATTCATTCGATATTCCATATGAGCTTCCTCAAGCCTATCATGAGGACAAGGAAGTTCCAAGTCGAAGCGAGTCCAAGAGAGCACCCACAGCCGTCATCACCGCATTCGTCAAAGACGTGGAGTACATCCTTACAGATAGAGTGATTCGAAGGAGGGGAGTTCCACCATACACGGAATATCTAGTGAAGTGGAAAAACCTTGTGGCAATTTGGCGAGCACATCCAATGCTATAAGGACGAGAGCGAGCCGAGGACGTCGCGGAATTAGATGGGGGAGGATGTTACAACCCGCCCAAAATGCTTGCTAGAATGACCCAAATATGTGCATAAGACTTGACCTAATTTCTAGAAACCATGCAACCCAAACCCATTTTTTAGAAATTCTAGCAAGTCAAAGGTAGTTCATCTACCACATGTAAATATCTAGATATTTAGTTTGATGATTCTAGCTAGGCATTTGTGACCATCGGATGTATTAAATCTTTGCCATTCATCTGAGAGATGGTTCACTATAAATACCCTTCCAAGGTTCACTTGTAAGGCATCCAAGCTAATCCAAGCAAATACAGGCAAAGTTTTAAACAAGTATTCTTGTGTAATACAAAGCTCTATTATTTAGCAATACTTGCCTCTAAGTTCCATCTCTTCTCTTATTGCCTCTAAAGCTCTTTAGCTCAACGGTCCTAACTTCTCCTTGAGCGAGAAGCAAACATCTAGACTTACTTAGCAACTTTCGGGTTCAAGTAGTCTAAGTGCCGCACGAGCGTGCTGCGCAAAACTTTAAGCTCGTGACAGTTGGTATCAAGACTCAAGTTGCAAGGTCCTTTTATCCCTTCTCTGTTCGTCTTCTTCTTCTTCTATTTGTCTTCTTTTTTTTTCTTATTTTTTTTGAAATCAACTTCAAATGCATATGAAGTTGATTTGAATTTTGATGAGTTTGGGATTTTGGTTCGTTTATATTGAAATGAGATAAAAAAATTCTCTCAACTCTCTTGCCGGAGTTGCCGGAGTTACTGTTTACTCCGACCACCTGTTGATATAGCCTATGAAATTCACATATGTTATAGATCGGAGCGCCCTGAGTAATCTTTCCTTCTTGACCCTAATCAAATTCTTGCCGGAAAGTGCTCAAAATTGCAGTAATTAGTGATCGAAAATACTGTTCATCACCCGCCGACCGACATGTGCAGAGTCACTGCCACCACCAGAGCCTTCATCTTGAGCCGATCTACATTTTTTCCTTCACAGCCACAACCTAATTCCAACAGCATCACCTCCGTCCGCCTCTTCAAAGTTTAAAAAATACTATTCACAGCCATCACTTGCAGGCGAACGACGAGTGGCAGCGTACCGCCTTCACCGTTTTATAGATTGGCCTTCAATGATCAATCTGTGGTTCTTCATCATTATCGGATTCCTACCAGAACTCGGTCATATTGCCCTTTTTTCCATTCGATGTGTTACTATTTACTCTAATAGCACTATTCATCCGACGTTTACTGTTCACAAACTTGATTAGTTTGTTCACCGGGTTAAACCGTACAACTTTACTTCCTGACGTCCTCCTGAGTACTTGCGGATCATCAAAATCCAGAGAGCGACGTAAAACTTGCAAGCCACTGTTCACTATTTACCCAACCAGAACTATTCATCAGTATATATTTCATGCCCATTCTGGTGACTCGTATGCACTCCTTCTATTGCAATTTCACTTTATATTTTTGAATTGTTGTGAATTTACTATTTTACGTACATTTGATTGCTTTGATTTTTGGTTGGATAATTTGAAATTTTGGAGTTGATTTAGGTTGATTGCTACGGATTGGAGCTTTTTCCACTATTTTCACCACACTTTTCTTAGTCTGCACCACAACATCCCCACCATAGCCACCCCTGCCTCTAGTAAACTTAACCAGCCCCAACGCCTACCTCGTGACACTCAAACACGCCCACCTACTCAAAACACCACCCACACACAATCCTTACCTAAACCACCCGGCTCTTGGGCTGACATGATTCAGGTTACTGAGGCCAACACTAGATTTCATCTTGACCCGATAACCCGGAAGATCCCGCATTTGATTCTTGAACTCCCTCATGATTTGATTGATGATGCTGGGGCTGATTGACTGCGTTGTATTTTAGGATTTTTTTCGGGATATACTATACATTTCCATGCTGCACGTTCCATTGCCATGCGTGCATGAAAGTCTAGTGGTTTAGAAGATGTCCGTTCTATTGAGACGGGTTTCTTGATATTCAGATTTATGACTGTAAAGGAGGTTCATGATATTTTAGAGAGAGTACCTAGGATGTTTGGTGGGAAGCACATCATTCTTCAAAAGTGGAATCCTCATTTCTCTTTTGACCAGAGTATGATTTCCAAGATCCCAGTCTGGGTTTGCTTGTATGGACTACCATTTCCACCGTAGTCAGCCAAAGCACTTAGTGCTATTTCTAATATGGTTGGTCGACCACTATCATGTGACAGAACGACTTATGAACAAACCCGATTATCTTATGCTCGCGTTTGTGTTGAGATAAAGGCGGAGCATTCTCCAGTGTAGGACTTTGAGATCCGATGTAAGCTATCTTCTGAGCCTATCAAGATCAGAGTGGAATATGAATGGAAACTGAAACGTTGTACCAAGTATTGCTTATTTGGACATATCTGTCATGTGCCGGTTGTGCATTCTACTCCTAGAGAGACTGAGGTACCAGTTACTACTACAGCCCTTATCTTGAGAGACAAGAAAAAGACTGATAACCCTATTGTTGCAACAGCAGTTCATATTGAGACAAATCAGGATCAGATTATCGCTGCTGATGTAACCCCAGTTATACAAGACAAAGATAAAGTTATTGCTAATGATTCCACACCAGATCCAGTAACTACAGGGAAAAATTCGACTGATGTGTTCTTATATAAGCTCAATCAAATTACTGCCAATGGTTCGGATTCTGAGGCTGATTCTGAACCTGATTCAATATCTCATATTGAGGAATACCAGGATCAAATTTTGAAGCGCTCTTATAACCCTAGAACAGAATTGTCTGATTCTTCAAGGACTACTCCTCCAGAAAGGTCTGTTGATTCAGATCCTTCAAAATCCACTATGATGTCTTTAGATAATCGACAAACAGTCCCTGCTTCTAAGGATAAAATATCTCTGAATAGAATGGGTGGCAATAAGGGTAGAAGGGGCATATGCCTCCGATGATTCTTTATTGAATTATGAGATTTTTCAGTTTCCTATGATAGGAAGTTGGAATATTAGAGGCCTTAATGGCTTCTCTACGTAGCGGACAGTTAAAAACTGGATTTTTAAGTACTCTTTAGGGTTGATTGGTCTCTTAGAGACTAAGGTTAACCAACAGCACCTTGCTTCAGCTGTATCGAATATTTGTCCTTGGAAGTTCTTATCCAATGCCATTGAGTCAACTGCATGTAAAGTTTTGGTGTATTGGGATCCTACTTTGTACAGTTTGAGTGATTTGCAGCTTTCTCCACAGTGGATCGCTTGTCAGGCTACCAGATTATCAGATGAGATTTCTTTTGGTTTGATCTTTTTTTGTGGTCCTAACGATCCAAGTGTTCGTCAAAAGTTGTGAAACTTTATCAGAACTCAGTTCATGGGTTTTGGTGACTTACCTTGGCATTGGGTGATTTCAATGCGATTATACGCTCTTCAGATAGAGTTGGTGGGGATCAGGTTTGGCATGGTTACATGGATGAGTTTGGTCAGTGTGTTCATGATGCAGCGTTGATCAGAGTACCATCGTTTGGGCTTTAGTATACTTGGCATAATAGGCAACAGGAAAAAGGTACTATTCTTCAGACTCTTGATTAGAGTTTTGGTAACGCTTCATGGTTCTTGACTTAGCCAAGCACAACTTCTGAGGTTTTATCACAGGATGTTTCTGATCACAATGCTATGGTCATCAGGTTTGGAGATCAACGTAGGTAGACCTCCAGTCCTTTTAAATTTTTGAACTTTTGGGCTCACCGACTCGTATCCATCTTCTACTATAGTAGCATCACCCTTGTCTTACTCTTTTCCTTTCTCGTTCTTCTTCCTCTTAGGAAAAGGCCTCTTAATTGCCCCTTTCTCATGACAATAGAAGCTTTTATGGCTTTCTTACTCTTTGACTTAGACCTTGAATATGACTTTCCTTGGTAATCTCTCTTATCACTCCTACCTCTAACATACAGCCCTTCACTCGAGTGTTCACTTAATTCATTCTTTAATTGGAGATCTTTCGAATTCAACACATCAACAACATCATCGAAAGACAAAGTTTCCCTACCATGCTTCAAAATATCTACAAAATTCTCATGACTTCAGAAGAGAATGCAATAACACCAAAGCTTTGTCTTAATCATCATATTCAATTTATATGTTTTCTAAGTCTAAGCATAGTTTATTAAACTCATCAATGTGATCTTTTAAATTCTTATCCTAAGCCATTTTGAATGTAAAAAACTTAGCTTTCAAATATAACCTAATAGACAAATTCTTATTCATATAAATGCTTTCAAGCTTTAACCACACCTTCGCCACTATTTTCATCTATAAAACTTGCCTCAACACCTTGTCACTCAAGTAGATAACTAACATGTTGTAAGCCTTCTTTATGATGTCTTTCTTCTTCTCGACATTGTAGCTATCCAACCTCTTGCTTTACCTCCAAGAGTTTCATCTAATCCTAAGTTGCCAAGTAAAGGCAACATCTTCATTCTCTAAATAGCAAAGTCATTATTACCATCAAACTTCTCAATCTCATGCTTAGTAGTTTATGTAGCCATCATACAAATTTCGTCGAACACCTTTCGTACTATGCAAATATTACTTAAGACTTTTATCAAACACTTATTGTACTAAGAACTTAACCACCAAAGAACTCTATGAATGAGACTTTCATCCCACAAGAGTGTTTGCAACCATGACATTCACTATAAGAAAATTACAAATATTTGACTTTTTTTAGCCATAAAATGTAACAATTTTTTACGGTTAGCAACCGTTAAATACACCATCAAACATACTTGACTCCTCCATGTGAGTCAAATATATATGCTATAAGAATGGAGAATGAAGTTATAGTTGACTCTTTTTTGCTAGAATTTTTTACTGATAGGCATCAAATATAAAGGATGTAATGGTCGAATTTTTTCAAAATTTTGGACATATTTGACTGTTTTTGACCGACAAGTTTAGTTGAACAGTATTTTATAAAACTCATTTGACTGTTTTTGATTGGCAAGTTCGACTGAACAGTAATTTGGTTGCACTCATATAAAATAATTTGGTTCCCAACAAATACAATAAGCAGTTCAAATTTATTCAATACACTTAAAAAAATTTAACATTCTCTAAACTTGTACTTCTACAAACAAAGAAGCAAAAAATGTATTCAATAAAGAATGTAATACAACATTGTCAAAAAACACAATCAAAAGTTAATATAAATCCTTCCAAATTCTTGCTTGTTCCCTAAATATAGATGAAGTTTTGCTTGTGCCTAGTGGTGTGTATAAGAGAAAGAGAGAAGTGAAAAAGCTAAAATATAGTGTACCTAGCTAGAAAGTTTAGAGCAGAAGTAGGAAGGCTCATAATCACATGATCAAAATGCTCCCAGGTCTTAGGATTACGCAACTCAGACCCTCTCGTCCTTTTAACTTGTCTTCTTTCCTTTCTTTCTACTTTCATTTCTTACCGTTAGCGACAGATATATCAATAGTTCCATTTCCATCTATAGATGAACCAAAAAAAAAAAAAAAAGAAAATTCGCCCTAAAAAACATAATGATAAAAATTTACTTACTCTTATTTTAGTATTTAAGAAGCTAAATATAGGAGATACAATATTCCTATGATAACAAAATACTCCTTTCCAATAGGATTAACATGTCACCCTAAATACTATAATATATTTTATATGAGAAAGCAAAAAATATAAATAAGAAAGAACTAAGGCAAGATAAATTAAAGTTAGACAGTCCATTTAAAGCAAAGCAAATACTGAATAAAAGTTAAATGATGTGAACAAGACATTTATAAATGTAATTAATTAAGCACGCAAGCGATAAAGAAGAATGTTTTAGTTTTGACCTTTCAAAATATCAATTCAAAGTTTTAATGACTTGTAAATCTTAAAAATCATGATTTTGATGAAAATTCTCAAATATCTACCTATTCTAGAATTTCCCCTGCAATTCTGGAATAGTTTTAGAATTTTCAGTTTCACCTTGCATAGGAACTACTCCAGAATTTTGCAATTTCACCCCTACAATTTCAATGGTGCCAGAATTTTGAGTGTCACCTTGCAGAATGCAATTCGCATTTTCATGGATTTTCTCTAAAATTTTTGTAAATTGATTTGGAATGGAAATCAAGATAAACATTTTAGCAAATACTATCTCTTTCTAACAGGCAAATATTATATTTTCCTATTTGTTGTCATCTCTAGAATAAATATTAATGGAGTTGCTTCTTGTCTTTCATAAGGAAGAACTTAAACAATTAAGGTCCATATTTTCAGCCAAAAATATGCAATAAAATATTAGTATGTTGTCTTAGGTTCTACAACCTATAATATCAAATTCATCTTCTAATCATTACCCACTACCTATAGTTTACCAATCCAAAACCAATAATATAAACAATATAAAAAGAAGACTGCAATCAAATCTCATAATATGTGAGAAAGATATATAGAAACCACAAGAGAAACAAAAAAATATTAAGTCAAAATGAGAAATAATCTCATGTTAAAGAACAAACATTCAATAAAAATCTATAAAACAATATGATAAGCACAAAATAATACCTTCCCAAAAATCATGTACATTACTAACAATTAAATGCTACATTAAATAAATGTAATTACTTAATGAATTTACAATGAATTAACCTAAGTACACTTGGCACCAACTGAGATAAATATGTATTTTTTCTCCTATATCTAACACTTACTATAATTAAATTATTTTAGAGAATTTGTTTGAGTAGTTGGAGATGACAGAAAATAACCTATTGTCATTTATCTGAATTTATTCCAAGGCCATACTCTCAATATCCCTTCCATTGCCCCCCTCTCTCCAAAGCTGTCCTATAAGCCAGCCTCTTTAATTACATAGCCTTGGTTACTCATCATCTCTTATCCAAAACTTTGCCACATAGTTCCTAAGCTTTTGTAACCTTGACACCTGCCATCTAGGTGCTAACACATTTACAAATGAAGCTCGACTGTAAATTGAGCTTTAGTGATTCTGCTCTACAGAATGAGCTTTAATTATTCTTTTATAATCTAATATGTAGGAATAAATAAATAACTAATTATTTAATTTTAAAACATTTAAATGGTGTAATATTACTTTTAACCCTTCAATCAAATTAACAAACCCACAAGCAAGGTCTGGAAAAAAATATAGCATACATGAGAGGAGAACATTAAGTCTAATTATATAATTAAAGAAGTCAAAGGACAAGGAAAGTACAATATGAGATGATTTAGAAAATCATATCATAAGGATGTTGGAAGGAAAAGATATTAGAAAAAAAAATATTAACTAATATTTTAATCATAATGTCAAAGAGACGTTTTTTACATTATCAACTAACATTAAGTCTAATTATATAATTAAAGAAGATTCCCTTGATACCATACACTTCATGTTTATAGGTCATTAATAATATATAATAGATTTTCATTTTCCTAATAATTTACATGGCCGACGGGCTTAATACTTTATACACACACAACTTAGAAATCAAATTTCAGCCATTTATAACTCATGGATAATAACCCGTGAGAGGGACTTCATACTCATTAATATTTCCGCGTGTGAGAACCTTGAAATATCAGTTTCTATAACATTTTATTTCCCATTTATCACTTAATCTATACCAGTAAATTGTAATAATAAATCACAAGCTAAGACCTATCATTATTAATCTAAAATATCATATTCCTTTTGCCCTTTCTTCTAACAGTTCCGGTGGAGATATACACTAACTAGCTTTCTACATGCTCTAAAGGGTATTTTATATATTCGACCATAGATTCATAAAATGGACCTAATCAATAATATATACTGATAATAAACTAACGTTTGTGAATTGTGGAACTCGATACCATCTATTTTGTTATAGTGGAAGACTAATCATTGCACAATCTACCATTTCACTAAGAATGATAACTTTGACCAAATTAATTAATAACTCGTTAAATTTGGAAAAGATTACTTTAATCATTACTTATTTGTTTGAGGATGTGTTTTGTACGTATAGTTCTGATGAAACAAAATTACATCCTTATCATAGTTAAAATATGGTTTACATATATAAAATCTCAAACTCTATGTCAAAATTACATTGGAAAGACTAGGAGAAAAAAAAGGGTATATAGTTTCATGCATGCATTTGGTATCATAGGTTAAGGAATATAGTTTCTAGTAGGCTCCATGTCACCTGTTTAATTGAATTATATATATATATATATATATATATATATATAAACAATTAGTGTACTATCATACTTGTCATATTCAACATCAAATTAATGTGGATAGAACATAAACTACATACATAAAATTATCAATTTGATATATATTTACATATGACAAGTGACTTCTAAGTTGTAAATATTACCATTCCGATCATTTATTTGTTGATTTGGTAACAAGAATATGTAAAAATTATGAATATTTGAAATTAATTACCTTCTTGCTGCCTGCCTTGGTTGTGATAAACACGTTGGCTTGACATTTAATGCTAGGCTTCATACTTCCCCCAATGGCATACTATGTCCATCCTTGGTAGAGGTTGTTGACTACATGTGCAAATCAATGGCGGAACCTGCATATAAATGATCAATGATTATATAACGATATACTTAATTAGTGACTTGCTTATTCAGCTAAGATTATTAAACTCTTGTTCTACCAGGTTTATTAATATATATTAAGCTAATTAAGAAAAAGTGTAACAATATTAAGCAATTAGAGGCTGCAGTGGAGTGCAAGGGGGAAGGCTCTGCAAGCAAGTAATGAACATTAGCAAGTACAATCAAACACCTAACTCTACTCACAACTTAGAAAAAATAGTGTTAACCAATATACTCTGAAAAGAGAAATTCAAACCGATATTTTTAGATCAAAAGAAATATAAATCTAGTACTTTCATCTGATAATTATTTTTATATTCCATTGAGCAACTTCTTCCTAATCAATTAATAGAAAATCATGCATGAAATTCACTATCAATTCAACTCAATACGATACATAAATTAAATAGAAAATTGCAATCACAAATCATAATATTAAAAAAAATTAAAAAAACTAACTTTTTTCCCGAATTAAACACAATAACCAAGAGATCCAAAATTTCACTCCTTTTCCTTCTCCAATTCACCAAAGAATGGCAAAAACTAAATAACATTAGAAAAAGCACCTTTTTGGAGGTAGGGGCCGTGCCCAATGGCGGAGAGGTGCATCTTGCTTTTGTTCAAGGTCTTGCACTTGCAGAGATTGTTGCAATCGGCTGCGGCCAAGAGGCCCACCCTATAGCCCCTTAAGATTGCCTCCAGGTAATCTCCATGTATGTTGAACGTCAACACCTCCAATCCATACATTTTCTCAAACTCTTTTTGAAATCAAATGCTGCAAGAGAGAAATGCTTTGTTTTGATCTTAGTCAAAGTGAAATCACGGATCAGATTTGTAACAGAAACGAATCTGCTTCATAATTTTTCATCCCATCAGAACTCAATAAACCCACCAATTTTTATTATCGATAACAAAGCCAAACATGCCCACAAAATCTTTCTATTAAAAAAAATTAAATTAAATAGAAGAGAGTGTGAGAAAGAAAGAGTACAAGTTTACGAATGCCATCGTAGTGAGAGAAACAGAGAGTGAAGGCGATAAAGAAGACAACATTAGATGAACTTGGAGCGAACGTTTTATGAGTCGGTGAAGCACAAACAAGCCGATTGTCTCGATGCAGTCCTCCATGGTACCACTCAGCCGTTGAAGGCCATGACGGGACTTGCTGGTCAAGCCCCAAAGCTGAATCGACACTTGATTGCTCACAATTCTAGCAAAACGAAGTAATGGAAGTGATAGTTGCGAGTTTAATTCTACCGAGGAGTGAGGGACTGAGGGACCTAGGGAGAGAGCAAGCGAGAAGTAGAGATCGGTGAAGGAGTGAAGTTTAGCAATGGAGAGATAGAGAGGGAGCGGCAAGGGCAAAATAGAAGGGGGAAACAAAAATAGAAAGAGGGAAAGGGGAATTTTTAAGAAGTGGCTATTTTGTAAATAAGATATATTAAAATACTGTCGAATAAGTTAAAAAAGCAAGTTGAATTTCTGCAGCTACATCGTATTTCAAGCTTTTAAAAAAAACAGAAAACTCTCAAACATGTTAAAGCTTATGTGTCAAATATTTAAAAACTTATTATAGTAATTATGTTAAAGCCTCTTTTAAGATTCGAGAAAATACAAATAAGTGATAGGTATGTCTAAAGAATAGAGTCATTATTAATTTTCTGTTAACTAAAAAAATAGATAATATCAAATCTAATCTCTCATTTGAAAACCTAAATTACTCTCATCCCTTCTAAAATGGTTTGAGAAGTTAGACCGAAACCTTCAACCCACCAAACTATACTTTCATCTTCTACTAGGGTATACCAAATAAAAATATATTTATTTTGTCACACAGTCCACTTAAGTTGTCTATTTTATACATATATTATTCATTTTATCTTTATTAAAGCATGTGAAGTATATTCAACCAATAATAATTGCATATTTATACAAAGAAATACAAAGAAAAAGATGAGGAGATTAGAGTTATAATTTCCTTCTAACATGGGGGATAGGGGATAGGATATCCATCTTTTTATTTAACAATTAAAATAAACTACTTCCAATACTTTAAATATCATATTCATTTATTCATAACGTTCAAAGCATACTTATGCATATCAAGCATTCAATATAAACATTCAATTCAAAACTTGATAAATAGTAAATTTCTCACTACCATATGTCAGTCTATTAGATGCTTATCAAGCCTCTTCAAACATACATTTATACATATTTATCTAATCATTCATTCTAAGTAATGATCTCTCAATAATGTAAGTCCACCATCACTTCATGACATCATACATTCATATAATCATTCATATTTCTAATCATAGCAATTATTCAAAACAAATCAATCAAAATCATAAACAAGGCTATAAATTAAAATCATGGCACTTCTATCTAATTTGAGAATTCTATCATTGTAATTCTACTTAGTCATGACAATTCTAGTATATTCACAGTATTTATAGTAAAATATGGCAATTCTGCCTTGACATAACATTTCTAGCCTAATTCTATCAGTTATGGCAATTTCAATCAATCAAGACAATTATTGTATAATTCTATGCTATTTTCCAACATGCTTAAAAAGTAATCATAAGTTTGATTCTTAATCATGATTTTGATCCTGTGCTCTTAAGCACGATTCTAAGCATTAAATAAGGAATAAAATCCTCATTCATATTTCTAAATAAGGAAACGATCAATGACTTACCTTAATATGCATTTCCCCCTTGCAAAACAAATAAAGGCAAATAAATCCTAAACATGCTTATTCTAAGTGTATACAAACCTAAACATGCTTATTCTAAAGTAAGAAAATTAAACAAGAAAAGAGAAGGGAGAAGAGAAAACTACTCTGAGGACATACTCTTTATGAGCTTAGAGCCATAGAAATGCCCAAAAAATATTAAACGAGAAAAAACTCTTTGAATTCTCAAGTGTGTCTTAGAGAGAGAAAGAGGAATGAGAGAGATCTTATATGTTAAGAGGCATGAAGGAGAGAGGTTTATATTGTCACAACCCATACTGGACATATAGAAAGTAATATTTTATGCAGTCATTTAAATGTGAACTCTAATATTTCTTTCAAAAATTAATATAAGTATAACCCAAATAGAGTTCCTAATGACAACCACCTCATTCTACTGCATTTATGTACATTCAAAAATCAAAAGAAGTTCTACAGTATGGCTATGCTAATATAGAGCAGCGGTCTATGATTTCCAAGAGAACTCTGTCAGCAATGCCAAAAGTCCTCCATCCCTAGCTCAATCTACTGATCACTTGAGGTACACAACAACTTTCATGAGTAAAACTCAGTAAGTAAGCTAAGTGAATATACAGCAATAAACAATAACAATAGAATTCAATCCACAGTATGAAACTATCCATTTTTAACTACACAAGCATTATCTAAATTGTTAAAGAAGAAATGCTCCGAGTTCACTTCGGTTACATTTGCGCTCCCACGCCAATTTTCTTTCTAGACCTCTATAGGTCGATTCAACCTCACATAAGTGAGTTCACATTTCTCTACTCATTGCTTTTTCATGTACAATCACAATCACATAATGAGGAAGCTTCCACAGTATCAGTTACAGTCACCTAGGGAAAAAGACTCTCTAATCAAGGTAAGACTTTTCATTTCACAGTCAGTTCCCATATAATAGCTTAAGGCTAGTCTGACAATCCGGGTGATACCAGACCCATGCTACTGAATCTCGTATAGAGAAACACATGGTCCAGACCTCCCCTCAAGCCATGGGAGTACGGAATGCTCAAGGCTAGTTTGACAATCTGAGTGATACCGGGCCCATGCTACCGAATCTCATCTAGAGAAACACATGGTTCAGACCTCCCCTCAAGCCATAAAACAGTACAGAACAGTACAAATACATTTAAATGCCTACACTTGAAATAGATCGAGGCTAGTCTGACAATCCGGGTGATACCGGGCCCATGTTACCGAATCTCGTCTAGAGAAACACATGGTCCAGACCTCCCCTCAAGCTATGAGAGCTAAACTTCCTAGGTCTTGGCATGCCAATCACGTTTCATCATTCACAATCAGTCACATAAAAGAAGCTCTATATCAGGCTTCCAAAACAGTCACAATATCTCACATTCAAGCATCAAGACGCTAACAATTAACAGTGTTACAATCCACAAAATTACATACATACAGAACACAATTTATTGTGGCCTCAGAATAGTTAGCTTACTTACCTTGTACAGCTACTTTTCGATGCTTGTGATTGACCTAAAAATAAAACAAAAATATCTTTTTAGGTCACCATACACTTGTAAAACATTTCCCATTTTTGGCTCTATTTCTATACTTACTTTGACAAACAATTCATAACAATAATTGTCTATTTCAAAAAATTCACATAATTGGGTAGACATCTTTTACACTTATATATCATGTCTCCCTAAAATTTTAGGGCCAATTGGGGTCATTTGGCCACTCAAAATAATCAAATTTGTTACCTCAACAATTCTGCCATTGTATTTGTTTCACTGAACAGTATAGACTTAAAAATTTGTAGGAATTGCAATCCTACTCAATTGGCTGTAAAAATTTACAGGGTGCTATATAACACATATATATACCTCCATACCAAAAATCATGGCTTTTCAAGGTGTTTAACCCATTCAAATCCAATTATTTCTAACTGCCCTGTTTTGGAAACTAAAAATTCCAGTTTTAGCAAGCCAACTTTAAAAATCTATAACAATTCACACAAAGCTTAAATCTTAGTGAAAATTTACAGTCTCATATATGACATATAAAAGGACTTTCATACCAAAAATCAGATAATTCTATGAAGATTTGGACCTTCAACTAAAATCATCTTCTTCTACTCTGTTCTAAGATAGGGGAAATGTGCAATACCATACCAGAAATTCAAAAATTCACTACAAATCACGTAATTGTAATTTTTGAGTGAATCTAATTGCTATACACTTCTGGACATGTCTATTTTCATCCATAAAAATTTCAGAAAAATAAAATGTCCCACTAATTTTTGATAATTTTCGGAACATGCACTGCTCAGTGTAACAAAATTTCCAAGATTTGAACTAAACTCTCAGTTCTAGCTTATATCTTCATCCTCTTACTTAGATACGTTCAAAACTCATTTAAATTCATGTTTCCACACAAATTTTCAGTAGCACAAACAACAATTCACATACTTACATCACAACCCAAAAGAATTCTTGCAAATACATACACAATAGCATAAGAATTCTAAAGGAGAGAGGAGTTCTTACCACTTGCTTGCTTGAATTCTTGGTAAAATTATGTGTGTGTAGCACTTAGAGAGAGTGAAGATCTGGAACGTGTGTTTAGAGAGCAAGGATGGAAGAAATTCTAGAATTCTTCCTATTTATTAGATACCATAAAGCACAATTTCCATTTAGTGCTCTCTTCCTTTCCTCCTTTCCACTAAGCCCATCTATTACATTACAAATCCAACACATAACTAATACATTAATACATATATTACACATGTAACCATAACACATGTTATAATATACATTATAAAAAAAAATAGGATATTACATATATAGTCAAGGGTGTGAGTTGAAAAAGGAAGCAAAAAACAAAATTGAAGGATTTTAATGAAAATTTCCAACTACAAGGGGGAGTGCCAATCGGCCATGGGAGGATCACAGACCAATGGTGGAATAGTAGATCAGTTGAGATGAACTGTTGGTTGGTAGTTCTACTCACTACTGATCGGTGGTGGCTCACCAACCCTTCATCTTTCTTTTGTTTTCAATGTAGTCCCTCTCCGACCTTCATCTGTTCGATTACACGTAACTCTTCAAATTTAACTTTGATTTACAATCCATAAAATTGTATGAAAACTAGATAGTTGTAGCTTCACAACGACACGTAGCTCACCATTAGATTCTTTTTGGCTTAAATTCTATGAATTTTTGAACTTAAGACTCAGTTTCCAAAGCTTTTTCCTCAACTCACTTCTCTTACATCCAAGGTCATTTTGGTCATTTCATTTGCTCATCACTCATCAGTATTTCATCAAACCTAAAAAATCAAGTATCTATAAAGTCCAAATCATCCAATAACTAGGCTCTAATACCAATTTGTTGTGAAAATGAAAGGTGTGCACACTCACAAGTAGCTTATGTGGAGTTAATATACGAGAAAGAAGCACACATCCAAGCAAAGTAGTAAAAGAAAATCAATAAGAACACAATGATTTATACCAGTTCAGACCACTAGAGTGATTCTATGTCCAGTTATTGATGATGAGCATTCGACTATAAGTAAAAACAAGAGAGTACAAGAGATTTACAAGCTAAATTAGTAAAAATTAGGTTGACTTTCAATCCAAGAAATCTCTAATTTCTCTAAAACCTTTCTTTGTAATCTATCTCTCTTCTATATATCTATTCGGAAAGAAAATCCTCCATGATTTTATAGCCTTTGCCTTTCTGTAATCTATTGCATAGTTTATTACTCTATATTCTTCAATATTTACTTTCCTTTTATGTATGTGTGGCTTTTATATAAATTTTGTACTAATGATCAATACAATATATCTCTTCTCATTCACAAAAGCATATCCTCTGTTTTTTCTCTTTATGGTATCAGAGCAAGAATAATGTGTATGAATGGACAAGCATGAAGAGGAATTAGTCAATAACAAAGCGAGCATGTTTCAGTGTCAAAGCCACTCTGATCGCCTTGGTCACCCTTCTTCCAAGGTTCTTAGTCATGTTATTTCATCAAATAAACTTCTTATGCAATTGAGTCAGTCCAAATTTCAATTTTGCGATTCATGTCTTTGCAACAAAAGTCACAAATTATCATTTGGTGTGTTTAGTTTAAAAAGAGAAAATCCTTTAGAATTCTTGTTAAATGGGCTACCTCCTCCCCATCACTATGTTCTCTTCATTTAAGTGATAAACATTTTCAAAATACATTCAACCAGATTCTTCTTCTTTATAATGAAAATAAAGAAGCAGAAACTACCACAACCATTCCTTTATTTTCTCCACTACAAAATGGAAAACATTGTTTTCCTAAAATTAATTCATGCCCTCATCAAGTTGTTGAAATTAATTCTCCTAATTTATCATAAAAATCTTGCAATTCTCCTCCCTTAACTCCTCCATTAGATTTTTCCTCCTCAAACAAAATGTCTTCACCTCAACACTCATCTTCACTGTCTACATTTGACTCCAATTCTAACAATCACTACAAGAAAACTTAGTTTTTGTGTCACAATTTTTATGTCACTTCTTAAAAGAACGACATATAATTAGATTTTCATATTAAGTCAAACTCATATATGTCATTTTATTAAAAAGGCGGGTTAAATTATCATGACACAATTTTTAAAAGTGTCACAAATTTATCGACTATAAAAGAAAAGATAAAGAACCCTAGACCTAATTTGTCTCTCTTTGCATCGCCTCTCTCTTTCTCTGTGTAAATTCACTACTCTTCTTCGTCTCAACTTCTTCTCTTCTTCACTCTTCACACAAGCAAATATGCCATGACGCTTCGATTAATAATAAAACGCTAACTTCAAGCTGTCGACGGCGATCATGGATTCGTACACTTACAGTAGCTTCGATCGGGTGGTGGCGTTCGATTGCTCGAACAACTTCTCGTCGATTCCGCTGCAGCCGATTCTGAAGAATCTGATCAACTCGGGGCTGATATTCCCGGGGAACTTCAATTTAGGGCCGCTGGAAAGCGGGTTCTTGTCGGGTCCGATTGAGAGAGGATTCATGTCTTATCAATTTACTGGTTTGTTTCTTGTTAGTAATATTTTTTCAAAAGCAATTAATTTAATTCACGTGCTTTATAGCAGTTCTGCCTGTAACTGGTCTAAATCTCTAATGATATATGCTAAATTAAGGAAGCAAGATCTGGATTTTAGAAAAGCCTTTTGGGAAATATAACGATGATTAAGTGGGCTCTGTTAGAAATGGTAGCAATAGCAACTATATTGTTAGATAATGCAAACAGGGTTTTTTTTTTAGAGGCTTGGGGAAATACAGGTCTGGTGAGTTCTTGATGGCTATGGTTTAATCCAAACAGGTGGTCAAAGATTAGAGCCAAATTGAGTCAAGACTATTGGGGACCTTTTTGGTGTCTTTGATGGGCATGGCGAGCTCGGCGCATCCTGTTACAAATGCTCGGCGCATCCTGTTACATTTGTTATCATTTGTTTAGACACTTTCAAGGTCTGTGTATGGCTTTGATTTTTTATTTTTTTTATTATGATTTCGGGAATAATGATATTAATGGTTTAGTAGTTACGCAAATATTTTATTTTTGTGCTAAAAAGTTTGTCCTTTTTGTGGTTTTTAACCTAGCTATATTTGTAATTTTGTTATTGATTTTTTGGGTTTCCGAGTCAAAAGCCATGATTTTGATACTGGTTACTTTAATCAGTAGGCATTTTGAAGTATCAAAAATCTTAAAGAGTTATAATTTATTTAATAAATTAGGTAGTGCTAAGATCAATCTGAAGTCATTTCTTGCTTCTAACATGCTTATTGTATTTTATTTTTTTCTAAATTTTTTAGTAGAGAAAGCGGCATATTTTTGTGTTCATTGTGAAGGGTCTTTTACATAGATAAAAAGAATGTAGAAAAGTGTTGCCTTTTTCTAGTTCTAGTTGTGGAAGATTCTTGTTTTTGACTAGGGATTTTTATGAGATTGTAAAGCATCTATGCAGTTGCGACTTGTTTGTAATGCAATAACATTTGTTTTAGTAACCAAAATCAAATGGTTGATATTGAAGATTTTAGTTTGGTGTATGGGCTTGCTTAGCATTTAAGAAGCTTCTGTATTGGCATATAGGAGATAAATCAGTTTGGTTTACCCCTTTTTATGTTAGCTTTCTTAGGCTTTGTGTTTTTTCAGTAATATTAGCTGAGACCCAAGAAAATGTAATGAGGGATACCACTAAAAGAGTTTTTCTTTTAACTAAGGAAGGATTTATTGCTCTTACGTTTGAGTAACAGAGCACTTGATCCCAAATGGCAACAATTGATTCGTGCTATCTAGTTGGAGTGATATATCAGTGGATGCTCTTTGTAGCAAACCTTGGAGATTCACAGGTTGTGTTGGGCAAGAAAGTTGGCTACACTAGGGCTGAAGGGGATGAGTGAATATGTTTTACTGGTTGAATGAATTAGTAGTAAGTACAATGTAGATACAAAACCTGGATAAGTCATTTGTTTTAGTTAGTTATTTTTATGTTTATTTGGAAAAGATTTTTAGACTATAATACTTTATTTGTTGATATTCTAGCTAGTCTCTCAATTTCAAATACATTTTCATTCGTATGGGCTCATGTCACCAACTTCGTGATTTTTTTTTAATGCCATGCAGAGTATAACTAGGAACCAATAAATGCAAAATTGTGACTTGCCTATCTTGACTGCCAATCCAACTCATTTGCTACGAGTGCATTAAGCAGGTCAATACCTCTTCCTCGATTTTTTTTTTTTAAATCTAAGTGCTCAAGATTGCTTATTGCTTTGATTTTTGAAGGTATTTGATTTGTCTCGATTTGCTTTCTGAGAAAGACCACCCTGGCAAGGCAATTAAAATGGTGTTCTTGGGGAGTTTTCAGGTCGTATGAGGAATATAAATCTTATTGATCTTCTGACAAGGTTATACCTCTCATTATGTTAAAAAATTTGGTTAACTCTGTATTATGAGTGTAACTACTAGGGAGCTAATTTTCTTCTAGATGATGAAGGGATCTTGTCAATCTCATTTGTAACCACTTGGAGCTTTTTTGTGCCACTCAAGCTAAGATTGAAAGCAGCAATCGGAAACTCCTAAAATTGAATTCAGGGACTTGGAAATAAAATGCATCTTTGCCGCTCAGGACAAGTTGCACCCTGCTTTATTTTCTGCTGAAGCTGAGCACAAGGTTGTTTTTTTTATAATTTGATCACCAGATATCTGTAGGGTGAAATTATTGTTGTATGGGTATTTCTGGTTCTGCCAATGCTGCTGACCAAACTTGTTGCACCTTATGTTGCAGGTTTTACAAAGTTTAATTGATAGTCTCATTTCTTTCACATTCAGACCTGAAGATCTTCATTGCTCTTTCTTTCGTTATATTGTCAGGGAGCTGCTTGCTTGTGCTGTGATGCGACCAGTTTTGAACCTGGCCGGTCCGAGGTAATATTTCCTTTGATTCTTCACCCTCCTTTCACCCCTTGTTTTCGTGGTTCTTACTTTTTTGAGCATTATCTGGCCGGTCCGACTAGTTTTTTGATGCGACCAGTTTTGAACCTGGCCGGTCCGAGGTAATATTGTGAAGGGTTGCTCTAGAACATTTGTTGTTTATTGCATTTCTGTGACAGATGCAAACAATAATAGTTGGTCTATCAAAAGAAGGTGATTAGGACTTTTGTGAAAATTTTCTACATTCTTTTATCAATGCATTGTATGTTAGTCATTCTTCCTTGTCTTGTTCCAGTGCTTGAATTTTCAAGTTGTTGTTAGATTATAACTGTAAAATTCTGTTAATGTTTCTTAAGCTCTTCTGTGCTACTGGGTGTTGTTGCTATCTTCAGGTTCCATCGACGTCTTAAATTTTTTCCAGAGTACAATCTTCATTTGCCTCCGAAGCATTTTCTGTCAACCGGGTTAGATGTACCTGTCATTCGTGAAAGGTGTAAATTGCTAGATAGATATCTAAAGGTCAAATATTTTAACTCACTTGTTCGGTTTTCTAGTTTTATGACTGTTGAACTACAAGATCAGATTAATGTTTACCTTTGAAATATTCTTACGAACGGCAAAAGTGAATTAATGTTTGAGATATTTGTCATTTTACTGTAAATTCTGATTAGAATTCTTTATGGCATGGTATTTTATATTTTAACCTAAATCTGATTAAGATTCTAAAAGTCTTCTCCTAGATTGAGTGAAGAGCGAAAGCAGGAAGCTGATGGACGTGCGAAGTTTGTATACGAGCTAATGATTGGTACTGTTTTTATTTCCCAACCTAGTCAGTTTGCATTCTTCATTAATGTAGCATATATTTAATGCTGTGGCCAATCTATGAAAATTAAAGATTAAATTAGTAACTTTGAATAAATTAAAATCTATATACAAATGACTATTTAATCTTTAATTAAGTTATTACAATACTAGCCACTCCCTCGTTCCAACTCTGGACCCACTTTAGTCACTTTCCCCGAATTTTTCTTTCTCGATTGTTATGTAGCTTTCACGAAACACCACTTTACTTTTGGTAAAGTTGATTTTTTGTTTTTATGAATTTGCTTTTCCCTTTTTTATTTATTTTTCTTTTATTTTTTTGTTTTATTTCATGGGCTGGGCTACCCACATGAGATGGACCCAGGAAATTGTCACGTGTTGTGTTTTGATTTAGCTGTCAAGAAATAGTCAAAATTAAAGGTTGTCATCTTTGTCAGAACAATAATTTGTATGAATTATATTAATTTCTATAGCCAGGAATGGTCTATTCAATTAACTACCATAATTAATATCTACAGCTATCTTCCATTATTAATTATAAATAATTTTCGTGGCCACAATTATAATCTTAATTAAAATTGGATATAGATATTTCAACTGTTTAAAGCCCGCACATTTACCAGATTGATAATTACCTTTCCTGTGATTATAAATTGAATCATCCTCATGCACTTGTTGGCAACAATAATTTTCTTTCAATCTATTTGCTGGGAAGATCGTAGTTATAGTAAGCGAGCAAAGAATGTCTTCAAATATGTAAGTTGCTGGCTATTCATAATATTATATATATAATTGTTGATTAATACATGTTTGAATTTTGAAGCATCGATTGATCCTACTTCACGCATAAATTAGGTTTTCCGAAATATGCGCTTCAACATTTTAAAAAGGGAAAGTACTACTGAAAACATTATTTGAGTGTTTTGTAAAAGATATATTTCCTGTTAAATACAGAAATATAATCCTTTTAACACCTAAAAGGAACCTGCTAGAGCGCAAACCGTATTATGACGCATAAAATGAGTTTCGACTGAGTCGAGAGAGAGGTCTTGAATGAAATCAGCTTATTATGAGTCCTCTTAACCAAAACGTACTGACAATTCTGGGTTGGAAAATAACAAATTTCAAATGGAGAATACCAGTTTCATCGTTGTTTTTGGAACCCTGTCCTGTATAATGACTTCTCCTTTGCATTTAATTTTGGTAACATTTATATTTTAATTACTAAGGGGAAAAAATCGATTTTGCAGGGAATATACAGAGGAGTGGTCAAACTAGATACCATCCGGTAAGTTTAATTTAATTCTACTTCATTTGTTGTATTTAATGATGGCTGTTATAACACATTATGCTGGGTATTATGGATCTTGAGAGCAATGAAGTCGAGTATTGAATAACAAAACTAGTGTTAAGTTCACTTATTAGCTTAAGTTGTTAGACAAAATGGTAAACTTAACATAGAATCAGAGTTTTGACTTAACGGTCTAAAGTTAAAATCATAAAATTAATGTTAATCCTACGTTTACATGTTTAACCTTTTAGATAAAGTGACAACTCCAACATTATACTCTTAACGTCTAGACTTTTGGAAACCTATTACAAGAATCCCAAGTTTCAGGTTGGGTTTAATTTGGCATTCAACTAAGATGCTTATTGAATTGCATTAGTCATAGATACATAGTGGAATGATATAATGATTAATGTATTATCATGACCGTAAAATAATGTCTATGTTATTTAATATATATATTAAACAGTTAGTAGTAAAATATTAGAAAACTAGCAAAAGGAAATGGAGAAATTAGCTAGTGAGATCAGTCCATATGAAAGATTATTAAGTTAATTTTCTCATAAATTTCCTTGTATATATTCAGCCGCTAGATTTTGTGAAATAATTTCTATATGAAATATTATTGAATTTGTATTTTCTGGACTTATACTTAATTATAGTTAAAACGCAAACATCCTTAAGATACAAAATCAGATATTTTAGAACTTAATAATTCATAACTAACATAAACAAGATTTATATAAAATATTAATGATAATCAAGATTCTTAAGGGTATATATATACTAATGTCTAAAAATTTTCTCTAGCCTAGTCGAGAATATTTTTCTAGATATGCTTTAGTATCCGCTAATATCATTCATGGAGATGGGTAGTATTAGAATTATCAAAATTACGGGGATATCATGAGGGATTTTTCTAAACCACACAAGGGATATGTGAGAATTATCCTTACATTGAAAATGTCATATTGCAAGAGGTTGGCAATAAACAATAGTTTTTTTATTTAAATTTGTTTATTATTTTATATTATAATTATTAAATATACTAATATTTTATTTTAGTTCTCTTTAATATACGATTTTAAATATGTAAAGTTAAATTATTTTAACTATCACTATTAATATCATAAATATTTTTACACAATGATCTCTATTTTAATCTTCATATTCACAAATGGATTTTGAAAGTTAAATTTAATAAACACAAATGAATAACTTTAAATACACAAAATTTTAAAAAATATTTAACACATGTAGTTTTTACTAAAAGTGAGTTCTAGAATTTTCTCGTTGTTTGTTACTCTCTGTTATTTTTTTCTTATAAACTTTATTTATTATATATATATATAATTATTCTTTGCTTATTGACATACTGTGACTCCATTCCCTTACCCTCTACAATTTAAAATTTTTTCATTTGAGTTTAACAAGTGAAACAACTGTCTGATTTATTCAGCGTAAAACATTTTATACCATAGATGACCTCATAGTTTAATTCATTAATTTTTTTAATGATACAATAATTCATTTCACATGGATATATGTCATGTAAAATTGATAGAGTGATATATATTCATATAAATATGCAAAATTCACAGAATAAACTACATGCTTTATAACCATGTAAAACCATAAATTAAGTATATAAACTCACAGAATAACTGTCATGTAAAATAGATAGAGTGATATATATTCATGTAAAATTCATATAAATTTAAACTGCATGTATAACCATAAATTAAGTATATAAACTAAATTATATATGCAAAATTGATATAGTGATATATATAGCAACATGACTTTGTACTTTATTTTTATTTTACTTGTCTAGCAACTTTATGCTACAACTGTATATTAATGTAGTTAGCTTGTAATTCTAATATTATTTAATAGTAGTTATTTTTGTTTAATAGATTTGGGGTTCCTAAATATAAAATTTCAGTTTGACTTCACAGAATAAACGGCTATGGAGTCTCTTCTGTATAAAGAGGGGCAGATGAAAGCTTTACAGAAGGTATAATTTTCTCTTGTTGATTTACGTTTAACAATCCGTACAATTAATTTAGTTGATATCTTTGACCTGTTATTTGTTTTACTTGTTGGCTAATTTGATTATTTTGGACGTGGTAATTCAGCCTGGATTCATTGGAACAAGGTTGCTGGCGCTTAAATTTTTGGAAATGTATGTTTTACTTTTTACATCAGACACAAATGATTCTGAAAAGTTTAGTACGGAAGGTATTGCTCTCTGACTTGCCAGGTCTATGTTTTCCTTAAGATTTTCGATAGTTTTCTTTGATCCTCCTTTATTTTGTTGTGGATTGATGTCTCTGGGAAATGGGTTCTGTGGATATCATTGTGGCTTTTAGCTACAACAGGAAGTAGGCGGGCTTTTAATATATCACAGCTGGTGGGTGGACACCCTTTTCTAGATCCAGTCAAACTTATGTCTGAAGCAAATAGGACAGTCGGCACCCTGTTGGATTTGTTGCAATCAGCTCATAGTCTTCCTGGTCCAGTGACAATTACTGTTGTCAATTGGTGAGTTTTCACTTAAATAGTCAAATTTTCCTCACAGATGATTTACAGATATATCTCAATTTTAACTTGTTTGTGTGATTTTCTCATTTTCCTTGTCTTGTGGATAACTTGTTTTTGCCCATGTACATGACCTTTTAAGGAAACATAAAGATGTCAGCTATGACTCATGAGCAGGATCTGATACTTGACCTAATTTGAAAATGTTAGAAGGAAAAAAGAAATGGAAAAAGATTTAAAAAAAAAAAGTGACTGTGAAGTGTGGAGATGATTTTTATGCTTTCTGTATATTTAACATTAGATCAAAACTTCTCTTATCTTCTGCTAAATGAGGAGGAAATAATATTGATCCACAGTATTTGTAAATATATACTAATTCAGTATGTATTTTTATTAAAAAAATTAATTTTGTATATGATTTTTATTTTAGAATTCCAGTCAATGAGGCTCTATTTTAGAAATCAAATCAATAAGGCTGTTGAAATATTTTCTCTTTAAACCTCTGGGTCGGACGATTGTATAAATATTCTTTCTTATCAAAGTAGTTTGGCTACACTCATTTAGATTTTATGTTCCTGTTTCTATTTTATTTGACATCATAGAATTACTGAATTTAATTTTCAGACTCCTGTTTCAGAACTTGGATAAATATGACTGAAATTTCAACTAATGCATTAGCTTAGAACATTAAAATTAATAGGTCTATGGCCGGTTTAGATTTGCCCTCTCAGTAGTAGGCAGGAGATGATTGCTAAGAGAGATTGTTTAATTCTAGTTGTGTGAAATACTAGTCCAGCTGCTTTTCGTGTGCTTTCTGCTAGTTGTATTATGTTACTTGCACTTGCTATAGTTGTTGTAAAATTGGATATCAAGAGCTTCATCCTTAATCATTACCGAACTAAAACTACTCTGTTTCTTGAGGGCACATCTTTTAGCATGATTATGCATTTCATGTGTAGTTATTGATGAACTTTATATATTTTTGCTTCAGCCTAGAGAAAGAAATCCTGGATCGGTATCTTGAAGTGGTCCTGAAGGGAAATAAAGATGGATTAAAGGTGAGATCTGAGTTCTGCATGTATATAAGTTAGACAGAGAAACAAATACCAAATCAATAGTTTTCTGTTAATGTAATTATAATGATAAAGTTTATTTCATATGAATAGCTTTGAGTATTATGTGAATCACTTAACTAAATAGACGGAATCTAAATGAAAAATAAGTTAAGAACCTAAATTTATTTTCCACCTGATTGTACAGAAAATTATGTTCAGTTGCTTGATGAAAAACCACAATCATAGTCGAGGTTTAAATGCATTGCAGTTATGATTAGCTGTCAAGTATCATAGTGTGGATAATGTTTTGATGTTTTGCCATCTAAATGCTTTCCTGGGCTTAGTTTTACAATTTAACAGTTTAGCTAGGAATTTCTATCAGAGTTACAAAAGCATCATATAGCAAGGAATTTTTTTGGTGGTCATGATTCGCTCAATACTTGATTCTCATTGAGCTATTTTCTTGGATAATGTAGAAAACTGGGAAAACATTCGAGGTATTGAAACAGTAGGCAAGAATCAATGTTAATATATGTAGGTTTAATGTTATTGTAGACACCGAAAAAATTGGAAAACAATTGCTTCAAAATGGTGATCTTCGGAGGAGCGTAACAATTATACCTTTAAATAAAATTCAATCCAATACTGTGGAAATTATTGTTGTTTCATTGTGTGGTGATAAATGGATGAGTTGAACCATAATAGCTTTTGTGTTTAGATTTTGGATTATCAGAATGGAATCAAAAAGTTCCATGGGCCTGAGGGCTTCGTGTGGGCTACTTTTATGCACCCTAAAACATAAATGAATTTGTTGGATTATCAGACACATTATGCGGGAAAACTATAGATGCAAGAGTGCAGCTACTTGGTTGCTATATTTTGTATGAAGTTGCTGGCTTTGCACAGATTTTTGTTGACTTGCATAAACTGCATAAACTGTATGAAGACATGCATAAACTGCACTACTCTGTTAATGCAATATTTTTGTTGACTTGAACATGTGGCCCAATCTCTCTTATATAAAATAGTTTTATTGGTATGGGAAGATATATGTTAAAATGTTGATTAATGATGTAGAGCCAGGGCCAAATACCGGAAAGACAGTGGCTATAATTCTCGAAGTAACTGCTGGAGTTGGGTTTGTAGTTATTTGCTTGATGTTTGCCAGGAATCTGATGAAGAAACGGGATAGTATACAACATTATGTAGAATTGATGAAGAAACAGGATGCTTTTGTCTGCAAAAGCATTGATGCTGCAAAGACGGTATGGCCATTTTGACAATGGGTTAGTTCTTGGTCTTTTATTGTTAAGTACGGACATGTTTTGTTTGATAGAGTGTGAGGTAGATCCTCAAGTTAGTGCTATTTTTCTCTTTTTGTTCTGGTTAATGAGTTGCACTGATAAATGCATTGTCACATATTCCATTTTATATATTTTGACTACAAATCCTAGTTGCTCTATTGAGTTTTATGTATTATTGCTTATTTGGTTTCTTGTATGCTTATTTATAAGTTTTATGTACTTTTTAAAATAAAAATATATATAATACGTGTCAGGATTGCTGATCCTGACACATATTATATATTTCTACCAGTTACGTGTCGGCCAAAAACTGACACATATAGGACACGCAAAAATGGAATATGTGTCACTTAGTAATGAGGTATATGTCGGTCAGAAACCGACACGTAATACATTTATTTCTAAAATAAGTGTCGGCCGAAAACCGACACATAATAATATACAAAATTGTAGAATATGTGTCACCTAATTTATGAAATATATGTCGGTCAGAGAATGACACGTATTAAATATTTTAAAACAGCGTGTCGGCCAAAAACCGACACATACTGTTTACAAAAATATGGAATGTGTCACTTAGTATGAATTATATGTCGGTCGTCGAATGACACATATGTTTCAGGAGTTAATATGTGTCGGTCAGGGAATGACACGTCTGTGTCGTTTTTTGACCGACACAACATATGTGTCATTTATTGACAGACACATATTTAGTCAATTCGAAACTTTGTGTCGTTTTTTGACCGACACAACATATGTGTCACTTAATGACTGACACATATTTGATAAAATCTGTTACTATGTGACACATATTTGTTGATACATGTCTGTTTTTGAACGACACGTATTCTTGTGTCGGTTTGACCAAGTGACACATATAGAATACGTGTCAGGGCCATATATGTCGCGTGAAAACCGACATGTATTTTGATATGTGTCAGTTTTCGGCCGACACAAAAAACCATTTTTGTTGTAGTGAATTCTATGTCGTTCCCTTTGTCCTCAGCTTCCCTTGGCACTGAACAGCAACGCAACATGCAATTGACTAGTGACTAAACCATGGCATGTCTATTGAGTACCACAATTTCTACTCCCCCTGTCCAGCGATCTCCCCACTATGTTTGATTCTTCTCAATCTCTCCTTCCCAATGTCTCATCCCTACCTACACCTCAAAACACCCATCCCATGACTAATCATTCAAAAAATAATATTTTTAAACCCCTTACGAAGTTCTCTCACTCCACAATATGTCATACCATTCCTCAAATTCTTGAACCTACTTCGATCGCCAAAGCTCTTATAGATAAAAATTGGAAGGATACCATGTGTGCTCAATTGTTAGTTGTTGCCAAAAACCATACATGGGATTTGCTTCCTCATCAAGCTAATCAAAATATTGTCGGGTGTAAATGGGTTTTTTTGTGTCAAAAGATATCCTAATGGCATTGATTGCTACAAACCTCGGCTTGTAGCAAAGGGGTTCCACCAATGCCCGAGGATTGAGAAAAGTCAAGAATGATTGAAGCAAAGAAAAATGCAATTGACGCTCATGGGTGGGCGTTGGTTCGAAGAGATGAGGAAGATCAAAGATGAGGTCGAGTAATTGAAAATTAAATATGAAAATTGACGTACCTGAAAATTCCTACTTGGAGAATTTCCAACTCCCGAATTGGTGAAGCTTGGTAAACAAATAGTGAAAACAACTAACAAAGTAATTAACCTGATTGTCTTCTTTTTAGTTTGTTGTGTTGTTATCTTGCTCTTGAATGATAAATTTGTATTCCTCCTACTAGTTTAGCTCTTCAATTAGGAGCTTGCTCTTTGGTGGGCTCATGGAATACCTAAAATGCCAAGTCCCATGTCTCACTTGTATTAAAATCCATATCAGCTTCTGCTTTGCTTGCTTTAAATGTCCTAATAAGATTTAACTTTGTTTGTATGCTTAATTTCCTTTTATTTACAAGAGCTATTAAATTCTTCTAAAACTCCATATTTTTGCTTTTTTATTTTTTTATGTGATACTTTATAAATATTCTGTGTGAGAATCTGCACACGTAGTGAACTTGTCTTGTTGGCTTTCCTGTGAATTCTCAATAGTGAAGAAAAAAAATTTTAAACATAGTTGTGCACAACAAGTCAAATATGGAGAGATTTGGGCACACGGTCACAAGTCAGTTATGAACAAAGATGGCAAGGGAATGGAAGTTTCTGAACGCGCGAGTCAGGTAGGGCAGGGAATGTGGGCCGGATCTTACAGGTGGGACTGTATAATACAACAGAAGTTAATATTATTAAATAATTGATTAAAAATTTTATTAAATAATTGAATATTAAAAAGTTTAATTAAATATTTATTTGAATAATAAGATATTTAATTAATTATTTGATGAGTGGTAAAATTTGATACAAACATAAGATAGTAATATAAATGTCATAAAATATTTAATTTTATTTAAATATAATTAAACAAACATATGAAAAAAAGAATATTTAGAATATATAGTTTATTAAATATTTAAATTAATTTTTTAATATATAAATATAATTTATTAAATATTTAAATAATTAATTTAATATAAATAATTTTTAAAATTATTATAATATAAATATTTTATTAATTTTAAATTAAGAGATATTATAAATAATCTAATATAATTTTATGTGGTGTTTTATTAACACAATATTATCTAATATTTAATAATATAATAATAAATTAAAATTTTATTTAATTTTATATAATATTATTTAATATAATATTATCTAATATAATTATAATTATACTATTCTATACAGCGTATCAAATTTATCCTATATACAGACCTCGTGTCTCAACCATTGAAATGCATCCAAAAGGGGAGATCAACCAACTTAAAAAAGGAAATATAGAAAAAGCAATCTACTCTGTTTCTCCGTCGTATTAATTATTGATTCTTGTCTATTCTAAAAATGTGAGACTCCATGTTTTACTCTCTCTCTCTCTCTCTCCTCTCTCTCACATACTCAACTCTTTCGCTCTTCCTTTTCTCTAACTCAGCAACTTTCTCCTCATTTTTGTTCATAGTATCTTCCCTTTCTTCTCTAGATTATTCTATCCTCTCATGAATCATTTTTATCTATATCTAAATTTGTACAAGAGACAATTTCCTAGTTTCTTTCTCTCTCTTGATGCAGTGTTTTATGTAACTATCATTTTCCAGCTTAATCCAATGACTATTAATGTTAAGCCACAAAGTATGTTGGCAAGGAGAATATATATATTGACGATTAGAGGTTTTACACAAGCACAAAGAATTGAGCTTTAAGGTACTATTGTGGTTTGGCAAGTGATATTTGCAGTCAAATTAAAAGAGGGCTGGAAAAGTGGTGGCAAGCAACGGATAAAATCTAGAAGCATGTACCATTTATAGTACATAAAAGCATAGAAAGCACCAGTAAGATTAGAAAGAGAAGGTAATGAGAAAATGATGAAGGAAGAATACAGGTACAATAGGCATTACAAATATGGATGAAGGAGAAAACAAAGTGGAGAGATAAAATGGGATATAAATGCTAGGCGAGAGACAAACATGGGATAAGAAAAGCGAGAGTAATAATTAATAGAGAAAGAAAGAGAAAATACAGAACAAAGAGGAGACATATAATGGGATATAAATGCTAGCTGAGAGACAAACATGAGATAAGAAAAGTAAGAGTAATAATTAATAGAGAAAGGAAGAGAAAATATAGAACAAAGAGGAGAGATATAATGGGATATAAATGCTAGGCAAGAGACAAAAATGAGTTGAAAAGTGAGAGTAATAATTAATGGAATAATGACACACGCCTCCTCTATCTTTTCGCTTAATATCGTAGAGATGGCACTTTTAGATTTTTTTCTAAAAAGAGTCCCTATATTTTAAAAAACACGTCGTAGACATCCCTTCTGTTATATCTGTCGTTAAATGATATCATCTTTCCATCCATTTATATTTCAATGACTGAAATACCCTTATCCACATTTAAAAAAGAACATTTGAATAATATAAATAAACAATGATATCATAAATTACGATTTTATCCCTAAAAAGCTAAATAAAAAATGGTTTTACCCTTGTCATTCATCTGTTGCAGGTTTTGAACAGCGTATAATGACTTGCTGTGGGTATGGAGGTTCACCATTGAACTATGACAGTCGGATTGCCCGTGGTTAGGCAAAAGTAATAAACAATACCAAAGTCACAGGCAAAGCATGCAATGACAGTGAAAAGTTTGTTAATTGGAATGGAATTCACTATACAAAAGCAACAAATCGGTTTATTTCATCACATATACTCATGGAAAATATTCTTATCCATCTTTCCCTGATAAAAAGCCATTACTTAACAGAAAGTTCTGAAGAAATGTTATGGCTACCTCTACCAATTTCATTAATCTTATTGTTTTTTTTTAACTTTATCTACCAACCTCAAGCAGTACTTGCCAATCAATAATCAATTTAAGTTTTAAAAAACTAGTTTACTTTGTGATTGGAAACCTATAATCGCATATTACATTCATTATTTGTTTGTTCTCTCAATATAACATCATATTGATGTACCCTTTTCTGCAATACTTGAAAAACTTATTTATTTGTGTAGTTATATGGATTTAAAGCAATTGAACACCATCGACCTAATCTGCAATTTATATGCACTTTTGCAACTGAAACTTAATATTGTTTTATGTATTTGCCAAAAATTTTGGTAAGTCAGAAAATCTTATCAGCTCTTGTAGCATAGACAACACAACTCTAAAATTTGGGATCCAATTTTATACATGTTGCTTTTTAAGAAAAGCTGGAAAATGAGGATCCCAAGAGTTCAGCATTGAGCTATCATAAGGTCTTGGAATACTTCCAACAAAATGGCAGTATGTACTCAAACTCAGAAATAAATATTCTATTACACAAGTTATAGCTCAAACCAAAAATCTGTACTTATCCTGTGATTGCAAGGTTCTCGATCAACAAATTATAATGCAATCATTTGCAGTCATTTGTAGAACTGTGTTATACAACTTCTTTCTTAAGAATGTAACTTAAAAGATCTGAAAACTAGAAATTTTCATTTACATCTTGGAGACATATGTTGTGTCACTACCATCATGAGAGTTGCAAGTGGAAGATGACTCATGAAGCTTTAAGAGATGACCATGTCGATTTGAGGTAGCCTATAAATAGATGAAGCTAAACTGATGAGAAGCAAGCAAGTTAAAGGGAGTGCAAGCAACGTCGGCAGCCATGCAAAGAGTGAGTGGCTTAGAGTGTGTCTATGTGTGGGAAGAGAGTGTTACTGAGGTAGTGAGTGAGTGTAGTTTTGCTTAAGTTGTAAAACTCAAAAGGTGTGTGCTATTTATTATATTATGTGTGAGTGCATGAGTTTAGGTGAGACATGCAATAAGAATGTCTTGTAAGAGTTGCTAAGGTGTGTCTTGCGTATACACAAATGTTCAGTATAAGCATGGTCTTGCATGAGTTTACAAGGGTTTTGTAGTTAAGAGTAAATTAGTCTAAGGTGTATCTATCTTATACACAAGTGTTGTGCATGAGCTTGGTCTTTGTTGGTTGTGTTATATTACTTGGATAGTGTTCGAGTATGTTTGCAATTTAAGTTAATGTTTCCATCAGTTCTCATGTCCAATCTTCTACAACATAAGCATAGTATTATGCCATTGGAACAACAAAAGCAATCACTAATAGGCCACCAACCACAAGACTGAATTGTCCCCGTTTTTCGTTTGTCTCTTCCCTGGTTTTGAAGTTGGATTCTCATTTATTATCCTTAATCTTAGGGCCCCCAGGATCTAGAAGTCCATCAATGGAAACTACTATCCTCTTGGTAGTGTTATAAACTACTTCATTGTATTTTTCTTCTATGGCCAAAACTGAAAATATGAACAAAAGAAACTAATTATCAACAGTGCGATATATTAACAGAATCATAGAGGAATCTATCCATTGGCATGTGCTTGCATGCCTTTGAAGCAGTATAAGAAAGACCACTAACCTAATTTGCATAGTAATGACATAGATTCAAATCCTTGCTATAGACGCAAAGCTTATTCTACATATCTATAACACAGCTTTATCTTATCACTAAAATAACAAGCAATCTCTCTTTGAACTGTCACATCTTCCATGCAATCTGGACAAGCTATAAGCATTTCATTTACTCCATGAACTCTTCCTTTGCTAGTTGCAGAATGAAAAGGAGTATTTTTCTGTGGTCCTTGCAGCTGACAAAGTTTGTGGCCAACTTTTAGTAGCTCCCTTACAATCTCAGAGTGCCCATTACTCACGCCATGTGCATAAGGCTACATCCTTCGTGATCAACTGCTTTAGCAAAATTTGGTTTTTAGCCTTATGATCTCCTTTACAAAATCAATGTGGCCGTAAGCAGAAGCTATATGTATGGGATTTCTTGCTGAAGCTAGTGTAACAGTACAGAGTAGTAAAGGATTTTCCACCAAAAGCTGGTATAAGTTCTTGACATTTCCCGTCAAAGCTGCCTCAAAGAGTCTTATATCTATAGTGGTTGCAAATGCCATAATTGTGTCTCTTAGTTTGTTTCTCTTAGACTTTTATGTTTAAAAGACCGACATACCCTTATTACTTCAACTTATTTATGTAAAAATAACGGTAGATGTAACAGAAGGGATGTCTATGACGCGTTTTTTAAAATATGGGGACTCTTTTTAGAAAAAAATCTAAAAATGCCATCTCTATGACATTAATCGAAAAGATAGGGGAGGCGTGTGTCATTAACCCAATAATTAATAGAAGAAGAAAGAGAAAATGTAGATTGCCTTCTCTATACTTCCTTTTTAAGGTTTGAGTAAATCTCAGCCGTTGGAAATGTTTCAATGGTTGAGAAAAAGGTCCGCGTATAATGTTAAATACACACACACACACACACACACACACACACACATATATATATATATCATGGGAAATATGGTGGGTTTGTTATTATTTTTGGAAAAACATATAGACATGGAGTTCCTATATTTGACTAAACCATGGTTTTTATAGTAATTATCCCATTTCAATAAAAAATATTTTTGTTGATAATTTATTAGATATTTATTTCTCTGTTTAGCCCTCTACTTATCTTATTTTTCCTACTCATGTCGACTTATTCAAACTCAAGAACTTCAATTAATGTAAATATCTTTAACTTTGACTACAAAAGAATGATCTTTTTATTAATATAAAATTTTTAACATAATATTAGACACAAATTTTTATATATCTACATAAACAAATCCATTAACGGAAAAACTTACTACATTGGCCTTATTTGTCAAACCTAACCCCTTCTTATAATATAAAAAGTATGTGCTCCTTTTTAAAGAAAGCTCTCTGTCACGCCCCGCGTGACATGAGAACGATTTCATGCAAAGCTTGCTCGGAAGAACACCAAAAGATGGGATTTTGAGGCAAATGTTATGATGATTTGGGATCCTTATGTCAAGAGGATTCCAATGGCGTGAAGAATAGACGTGGTGTTCCAGAAGCTTCTAGAAGGTTTCCCAATGTTCCGGGATATTCCGGAAATATCTGGAAGAATGCGGAAACCATGAGATGCATGCAGAAGGCTCTAAAAGACTCTAGAAGACTCTAGAAGATTGCGGAAAAGCGTAGAAGACTATGGAAGGTTCTAGAAGTTTGCAAGGCCTAGCCTATTCTAGAATTCTCTAGCCAAGCCAAGGTGCTAGATCCTCCATTACAAATATCCAAGATATTTTTAGGATGCCCCGTGTAAATATCTAGATACTTTTGTAGAAAGATCTAGATAGTGAATTAGAATCCTTAGATGCATTAAATCCTAGCCATTCATTGAGGAGGTGGTTTACTATAAATACTCCTTCAAGGTTCATTTGTAAGGCATCCAAGCCAATCCAAGCACATCCAAGCAAAGTTGTAATCAAGCCATTGTAAAAGAGTTCTTGTGTAATAAAAGCCTTCTTACTTAGCAACACTTGTCTCAATCCTCCATCACTTCTCTTCTTGTTTAAAAGCTCTTCAGCTCAACGGTCCTATCTTCTCATTGAGCAAGGAGACAAACAACTAGGCTTATTTAGTAACTTTTGGGTTCAAGTTGTCTAAGTGTTGCACGAGTGTGCTGCGCAAACTCTACAAGCTCGTGACATCTCTCTCTCTCAGCGTATGTGGTATATCCGCATATTAGGTTATTAATTAGCAATCGATTTGACCTGTACCTCGACTTCGTGGGATGAGCAGTGGTGCTGAGATTGACTTGGTTGTAGGGAGTCTTGATTTCTTCATTTACTAAAAAAATTAAAAATCATACATTTTATTATTTGATGAGAGCATTATAAATATTCAAAATATGCGACAAAGGGGATTAGATTAATTAAAAGAAACAGAATTCAGGCTATGCGTAATTATTAATGATAATTAAATATGGCTAGTCTAGTTTTTAGTGTCAAATTAACGATAATTATGATTATGGATTAAATCAAACAGTTATGATGAAAGGCTGGCATTTGATCACCGGATCTTGATGTATTTAAAAGTTTCAAAAACAAGTTCTTGTAATTTAACTATTATCCTTATTAAATAGCCAGAGTACAAATTTATTCAAATAATTTATCAAAGTAGTTCTAATATTTTGTCATTTGGACATTACATAAACCCAAAACACAAAATTATATATCATTTTTAAAACAACTTTTAAAATATAATTTTTATTAAACACCTTATAACTTATTCTATAAAATGATTATTTTTGCATTAAAATAAAAATTGATTATGTTGTAATTAAAATTGGTTATTTTCTAAATTACAACAATCACAAAGTAAACTCAAAAGCTTTTCATTTTTGCTTATGTTTATAAATTTTAGATGCGCTGATTCCATATATTAATAATGCATATGGGTGATGAAATTAAGTAATTAACTGAATTGTTAGAGGATGAAAATTGACAAATTTAAACATGTTTCTATTAAATTGATTAAATACTGTTGTTAATTATATTTGTGAAGATTTTGTTGGATTAAATCCCACATTGTTAGTAATAAGGATTCTTTAATAGTTTAAATATTGCATAAGCTACTCTACATTGAAGAATGATATTAACAATTAAAATACTGATATTCTTCCCATATTATTTGGGATGCATGACAATTTAATTTTATATTATGTTATTTGAGGTGCATAATTTTCTAAAAATTAGTCCCTTCTTAAGATAAAGAAAATCTTGGACATAAGAATGGGTTTCAACAGAAAAGACAAATTATTAAATGATCCAAATTAAAAAATTCCATATCCATAAAATTGGATCCCACCAAACTATTGCATTACCAAATAAAAAGGAGAATGAGGACAACTAGATCGATGAGACCAAACTATAAAAATGAGAATATAAAAATGAGATCAATGAGACTAGATCGGAATAACAATATAAAAATGAAAGTTAAATCAAAGTGAACTGATTTTGAATTACCAAATAAATATGAGAATGAGGACAACTAGATCGATGAGACCGAACTATAAAAACGAGAATGAGAATATAAAAATGAGATCAATAAGATCGGATTAGAATGAGAATATAAAAATGAAACTGAATCCAAGTGAACTAACGAGAATATAAAGACCAACATTAAATGAAAATGGGTGAGTCCCATTGGCTGTCATGCCATCCTATAAAAGCACTAAAAGGACTAAATCTTTCTCTTCTCATCTCTCTTTCACTGTAATCTAGCCTGTTGAGGCGTTTCCTCTCTCACTCTTCTCAAACCTTAATGTTGAGGTAGAACTAATTATTAACTAAAAAAAGTTCTCTTACTTAAATCTTAATGCATGTGTTTTTGCTGGTTGTGTGTTGCAGAGCTACTCCTGCTTTTATTATTCTTATATATATATATATATATATATATATATATATATATATATATGCATGTATGTATGTAGGTATGTATGTTCACTTTCTTAACATGCTAGTGTGTTACAGGATTTAGTTGTATGCATGTACTTCGCTCAACATGCACTTTAGCACTTGATGGTATATTGCACAAAAGCTAAAAACAAAACCAATAACTGTGCATTACGCAAATTTCACATTATCAAATTTGATATTCAGAATTCGATATTCACTAAATATTCTAATTGGGCAAAACTTGATAGTGAAATCTATGTGATGAACACTTAATAGTGAAATCTATTTGATCCAGAGGAAATGAAAATTGCACTTGACGCCCATCAATGAAAGCTGGTTTGAAGACTTGAGGAAGATCAAAGATGACGTTAAGGACTTAAGGATTGAATACCAAAATCAAAGTGGCCGAAAATTCATGCTTGGAATATTTCTTACTTTTGAATTGGTGAAGCTTGACCTAATAGTGGAAAAAATTAAAGAGGTAATTTCTCTGAAAAGTCAGATTAAGGAAATACCTATGATGGTTGAGTAGGCGCCAACTTCAATTCTAGGGAAAGTTTGGAAGTTCATAAAAAAAAATTGACTATAGTGGTTAATACAGAGAAGTAATTTTTTGGCAGAAAGATTCAAGTTCTCTTGATTTGTTTGTAATGAATAAATATACATAATAGGTGAGATATTTACAGGAAGTACAAATATTAAGTAATCAAATTTGATTGCACCAAATTATCGCAAGCTACTAATTCCTGATTTTAAGTAACAGTTGATATCTTGGCTTGATTGATGGAATGAGATTTTGGAGAAGACTCTTCTAGACTGTCATGGCTCCACAAGATGGTACTCCCATTGGAGAGACCAATCTTGCACCAAGGTGAAGTGAAGGCTTGTAGTGATAATGGTTTGGTTAAAATATTTGCAAGCTGGTCTTTTGCAGATATGCAAGAGACCCCAAAAGAACCAGAAGCAACATGGTCACGAACAAAGTGATAATGGATGGCAATGTGTTTCATTTTAAAATGAAAAACATGATTGATGGCGAGATATGTGGCACCAATTTTATCACAATGAATCTTTGGTTAAAAGGAAAGAGATGCACCATGTTCTCTTAACAAATTTTTGAGCCAAATAATCTCTGTAGCAGTAGAAGCAAGAGCACGGTACTGGTCCTTGATAGAGGAACGAGAAACTTATTTTTGCTTGTGAGAGCTCTAGGAAATAACATTACCAAAGTATAATTTAGGCTATAGTCGATGTCTAATCATCTCTATTACCAGCCCAGTCGGCATTTGAGAAGGAATTGAGTTGTAAAGGTTGATGATGCTTAAGATAAAGCCCATGATGAATTGTATATTTAAGACATCGAAGAAACCATTTAGCAGCAGACCAATGTGCATATGTGGGCTGATGCATAAATTGAGCAAGTTGATTGACAACTGACACATCCAAAAATAAGACTATCTCCAAAGTATAGGAGTATTGAAGTAATAAACCTGGTAAGACTGGGGTCAATCCACGAGAAAAAAGATTTAGCACTACAAACCAAAAGGTAAGCAAATATGATATGAATAATTTAAATGAATAACAAGAAGATATTAACAAATAAAGGTAAAGATGGTTGGCAGTACTACTGACCATTCAAATATAAAGCAAAAACAAAAGGTGATAAAACCATCCATGGAAATAGGAGATAAAACCTATCATAGCAAATAAAAGAACAAGTTCATAAACAATAACTGAAAATAATTAAAATACAAGAGGACTTAACACAATAATAATGAAAGCTAAGGTTAGGGGATCCGCCCTTGATATATTAAAAATGGATAGACAATCCAATTACAACTCAAATGGAATCCACATATCAAGGAGTTACCAATCGGATGGTATGTTATTTAAGCGCATTTTAATTATATGAATTATATTTTTTTCATTACCAATATTTAAACCACTTCTTGTAAATAGGTTTAAGCATCCAATGTACCAATCACCATATGTTTACCACAAATTAAGGTTCCTAACTGGACTTGTGTCAGTAAGGAAGAAACATACGATACCTAGAAAGGATCCAAGTATTTGATGTGCCAAGGATTATCCACAATGGATCAAGACCTCTACTTTACGAGTGGTGTCATGATTGATTAGGAAAATAAATATAAATCATATAAAATAAATAACAAAATATTATGATTTTTAAGCACATATTAAAGGGTTAGAGGATCTTTATTCTCATATCAAGGGTTTCACCCTTTCACCTTAACAAAAAAGAATTTAGCAAGATATTATGAAAGAAAGAAAATAAATGGCAAGAAAAAGAAAATCTATTAATAAAATTAAGAGAACAAAACACAACAGAGAAAAACACAATAATAAGAGATCCCAATCGAAGCCATGATGTCCTAATAGGTCACAATGCACCTCTATTTATAGATACATTTAGGGGCAAACTTATCAAATTACAAAGAGACAATTGTAAAATATATTGTTGATAATTTGGATCATCATGTGTACCGACTTTGACCACCAATTTCAACACATAATTATTTAGAATTTTGATCACATGTCTTCATGAAAGTTGTAGATATTTCTCTCAACTTTCTTAAACATCTTGATTCATATGATTTGGATACGTATATCAAGAGATAGGGTAAAAATACGGAGGCATGGTCAGGCTAGGCCGAAACTACAGATGGGTTCACTTCAAGCCCATTTTCGATCCACTAAGAGCCCAACACTACAACATTGAAGGATATTTGCGGCGGGCCGAAACCGCCGCAAAAGCACTTTTGCAGCGGTTATACGCCGGTTTACAACCGTCGTAAAAACAACCACAGTAAAAGCTTTTGCGGCGGTTTCAGCCCGCCACATATGATTTTATACGGCGGTTTGAGTGTTCGACGCAAAAACCTACGACGAAATGGGATTGGCATATAACACACCCTTTTACAGCGGTCCACAAACCGCCGTAAATATACGGCGGGCATATAACCACCGTAAAAAAGCCTTTATACGGCGGGTAGGAAACCGCCTCAGAAAGGTCTTTTTACGGCGCTTTATTAACCACCTCATAAAGCCTCTTATACGGCGATTTTTAGACCGCCGTATAAAGATATTTTACGTCGGTTCTTGAACCGCCGTAAAAAGTCCTTTATGAGGCGGTTTCCTGACCGCCGTAAAAGAATTAATTTATTTCAAAAATTATTTTTGCGACAACCAGTAAACCGCCGTAAATGGCTTTATTGGAGGAAATTCGGTTCCTGCTTCATATAATTTACTGTTTAAAGATTAAATAACCTGTCCAACAAAAAAATTTTGATATGTTTCTCCAATCATTCAATAATGTTTCTCCAATCATTCAATAACTATAATAGAATAAAATCAACTATCAAAATATATCACATAAATAGTTTAATCGTAAACAAACCAAACATCAATCAATCATCATTCAACTTGTTCAACATCATTTAATCAAATATTTAAACATCTGATCAGTTACATAATTCAACAGCATCCACAAAACTCAGTCATTTGATAAGTAGCCGTAAAACTTGACAAACAACCTGCAAGAATATTTTTGTAATCAAGATTATAATCATTAGGTAACATTATGAAATTTAAAACAAATTGTATAATTTCATTTACATACCTATTCATTGTTGTGATTTGAATCACGATCTGTGAGGTTGTTTGTTCCATGACTATCATATTGGAAACGGCTATGATGTCCACTTGAAGCATCTGGGACCTATTTGTGAAAAAAATATGAAACATAAGTAAAACATATGAGTCAATTGAAATCACATTTTTAACTTTAAAAATAAGCAAATACTGGTCTTGTAGCACGCCACTCAGCAAACTCTGGAAACCTCTCCTGTAGGAAGGAAACAACTTTATCATACATCATTTTCATATTGTTGTGATCTTGCTTCAAGTTGTTGTGTGCTTCATTCAAGTTTCTGTGTGCTTCCTTCAAGTTGTGGTGTTCCTGCTGCAAATTACCCAACTCTTCCCTCAAGTGAACATCCGATGAGCTGCTGCCGAAAACGTCAGTCGGAGATGGACCAAAACCATATGTCCGGGCATAACAGCGATGATCAGGTCCCATCACATTCCCAAATACTTGTTCTCTCACTTGTTAGGTTTGTTGGTCTTGTGAAAATTGAGACAAACCTTCATTAAATTGACTCTACAACATAGTGGAAAGAAATAACAACTCAATAAAGATAATGTATTATGCAAAAATTAAATTACCGGTAGTGGATGAATAAATAATTCAAAAGATTAAAGAACTTATAATTATTTCTGCACTTTCATCATCACCTACTTCGCCATTACTTTTTGTTCTTGTCTTGACAAAGACACTAATGCGATCAGTTTGCTCTCCATTCCTTATCATCTAAACAGTAAAATAACAGAACTACAATAATACAACTACTAAAAAGATATAAGTAAGTCTTGATAGCCAACAAATAAAGAGCGTATAAACAAACAGATGTAACTTACCTCTTCTCGTTTTTGAGCAAATGACGTGCGGCCTGTTCGATGAAGTGCAACTTGTTGTGCTCAATTAACCTTATTCTTCTCTGCAGCTTCCTACAATACAAACAAAATTAACAACAATTATATTATATGACTTCCAATATAAATAAAAGAAAATATGAAATCTACACTTTTGTTATTATGTTAAGCACATACTTTAGCCTGTTCTGTTCCCCAGTAAGCTACAAGAATAGGCCACTGATCTGGCTGAACTCTGGGAGGAGTGAATTGTAACCACTCCTCATCCGTATCATATTTTTTGTAGTACTCCCTCTTCACACGAGATTTCCAATCCCGCCAAAGGTTCCCAATATGCTGTAAACAATGAGGTCTGTACTCATCTGGAACATCTGTATTATCCTACAAAAACAAATTGCAATAGATTAATCCAGGTACAAACTCAATATACATGTTATCTTATGTATTTCTTTTAGATAAATAACCTTCACTTCTTTCCAGATGGCATCCAAAAGATGTGATGGCATATTTTGCCACCGAGGACAAGTCAATGGAGCCATGTTCCCATTTTTGGCTATGATTCCAAGTTAGGTGGTTAATTTGTCTTTGTTTGCGTTTATTGGTTGCCATTGAGAGTTAAACTGAATATGCAACCTTTGGCCTGTACCCCACTCATGAACAGTACGAGCTGCTCCACGTCCTCTCACAACACCTGATGTACCACCCGTATCTATAAAAAAAGAACAACAAATGTTTAAACAATCTTAAATTTTAGGGTATTTAAATCAACATGTATATACCTTCATTATTCGTTTGAGTTTGAGAAGATGTTGCCGCTTGTCGTCGAGCTTCTACTTCTCGTTCTATTATACTCTCCATGGAGGTGTCCCTTGGTCTCTTTGGCGGCATAGTTATCTATTCTAAAAACATTCACAGTCAAAGAATGCTAATATATTTGTTTAAGTTCCACGATAAGTAATATATGCATATAATAAAATATTAGAATCCATATAAGTTTAATTGAACAAATTATTGCTGTTTCATTCATAAAAAGTAATGGTTACACATAGTGGAGGGGAAGTCACATAATTGGACAAAAGAAGAATGCCCCTAAAACAAAAGCCATATTAAAAATCATGGAATCCAAAAAAACATGTCGAATGAAGTACTGTCAATCAACATCATCATATCATCATCATTGTCTTCTCGATTGATGACCACTGTTGTTCCCTCAACTCCTTGTCTAACCCATTGAACATCTTCCTCACGAAAATAACCCTTTTCATCTAGTTCTTGCTATGTATATAACTCAACTTGAGGCACCATGTTTGCAATAGATGAATTTTTGGACGTAAGATCAAATGTGTCTCTTGTTGACATTTTCAGGACAACATGCCAATCTTCATCTACCGGATCTTGGATGTAGCAAACTTGCTCCGCTTGCGCCGCCAAAATGAAAGGTTCATCATCAATACTGTTATCTTTGTACAACAGATGATTAAAATTAACCATTATGAAGTCGAACTCATCACACTTCTTTCCAGTCCGATTATCAACCCAATTACACTTGAACAAGATAAAAGTCATGTTATTGACATATCGAATTTGAATTATATCGGTTAACACTCCAAGAAATGTTACACTGCCGAAAAGAGGGTTTTGATCTCGTGCACTAGCATAACTCATGGTATCGGCCTTCAAAATAACACCAGATTGTTGCGTGCTTTTGTGTTTATCTGCATCCTTGGTACGAAATTTGAAGCCGTTAACAACATAAGATTTATAGCTACGTGCACCCCATTTAGGGCCATTAGCTAAATGAATGATTTCCTCAGACAATGATACATTTGAGGTCTCTTGCAATGAGTGAACCTATGGAAACACATATAGTTAGCAACAAAAATCTCTATAACAACAAAATGTTAACTAAATTTCTGACACTTACATGATTTCGAAACCATTCGTGGAATTTTCTGTTATGCTCTTTTTGAATTTCATGAATAGAAGGACGTGGCATTTCATTACGAATTTCATTAAGATGCTTTCTGTGCGAGAAGACATTAGAAGATATCAAAATGAGATAAAAAGTACCTTAACTTAGTTGTATAGAACTTAGTTGTATAGCAAAAAGAACTGAGGCAACGAAGGAAAATTATACGTATCTTACTCTCGAAATGGATCAATAGAAGTTGTATTGACTAGCACATATCTCTATGCTTGAACCCAAGAGATATGATCAAGTTCGAATTGCTCTCCTTCATCAGAGGTACCATCTTTGTTCCGAGGTCCTCGATTGAGTTTGGTTTCCACTTCATCAAGATATCTTAAAAAAAAGTTTGTGCACTCATCCATTAGGTATCCTTTAGCAATAGAAGCCTCAGGATGTGCACGATTACGCACATATCTCTTCAAAGTTAGCAAATACCTAGATAACCCCATGAAATTTATAAGTACTATCAATCAATTCATTTAGAATTTATGAAAATTAAAAGACATTAACATGGTAGTTCATAGTACCTCCCAATTGGATACATCCATCTAAATTGAACTGGTCCCGCTAATGATGCCTCCTCAGCAAGATGAACAGGCAAATGCTCCATAATATCAAAGAATGAAGGTGGGAATATTTTCTCAAGATGACATAATGTAAGCACCATTTTATCTTGAATATTATTTAAATCTTCTTCAGTGTTCACTTTTGAGCATAATTGCTTAAAAAAGTTAGCCAACTCAATCAAAGTGGCAACAACATTTTTCGGTAATGCCCTTCGAGCAGCAAGAGGAAGCAGTTGCTGTAGCAGTATATGATTGTCATGACTCTTCAAACCTGAAATGCTTCGCTCTTTCATGTGAACATGACGAGAGATATTTGATACATAACCATCTGGTAACTTCACTTTTTTCAACACCTTAAGAAAGACGTCTTTATTTTCTTTGGTCATTGAGAAACATGTAGGATGTAGATATAATTTGTTAGCCCCCCGTTCTTGAGGATGCAAGGCTTTTCTCATTTTCATATCCCTTAAATCATAGCGAGCTTTCAAATTATCTTTTGATCTCCTTTGATCCCCCAACAATGTCCATAGTATATTATCACAGACATTCTTCTCAATATGCATGACATCAAGGTTATGTCTAATCAAGTTATGCTCCCAATATGGTAGTTCAAAGAAAATACTTTTCTTCTTCCAAATGTTTGCATGATTTTGGGGATTATTCATTCTTCGTTGAAGATCTTCTATCTTATATTTAGTTAGTATATCTTGTACTTGTTGTTTTATATCAAAACCAGATAACCGAGATGGAGCAGGTCCCATATCGACTCTACCATTGAAGGAAATCCTATCCTTTCGAAATCTATGAGTAGTAGGTAAATATCGCCGATGACCCATATAACAAAATTTTCTACTATGAGACAACCATTTGGAGACCGTATTTCCTAAACAACAAGGACATGCTTTCTCCCCTTTCGTACTCCAGCCCGATAGATTCGCATATGCCGAGAAATCATTGATAGTCCACAACAATGCTGCATGTAGCTTGAACATTTGTTGACACGATGCATCATAGGTTAGAACATCTTCACTCCATAATTCTTTCAATTCCTCAATCAAGGGTTGCATATAGACATCTATTTTATTCCCAGGACCTTTGGGACCATCAATGAGTACTGACAATATGAAAAAACTTTCTTTCATACATAGCCAAGGAGGCAAGTTGTACGACATTAACACAATAGGCCATGTACTATGGGCTATAGACATAGTCCTAAAAGGATTAAATCCATCAGCTGCCAAGCCAAGTCTCACGTTACGACAATCAGCAGCAAACTCCGGATTTCTTTCATCGAAAGTTCTCCAACAAAGACTATCAGCTGGATGCCTAAGAACACCGTCTTTAATGCGATGTTCTGCATGCCAGCGCATAAGAGAAGCAGTTTTTGAGGACATGAATAGTCTTTTTAACCTAGAACTTAATGGAAAATACCTAACTTGCTTTGCAGCTATCTTCCCATGGGAATTTGATGCATCATTCATCTCGTCAAAGTTTTTATAACGAGACATTTGGCATATGCAACATCTATCCAAATTTGCTAACTCGCCTCTGAACAACATGCAATTGTTAGGACAAGCATCCCAAGTTTTGTACGTAAAACCCAAGTCAGTAGTTATCTTTTGTGCTTCATAATATGAAGAAGGAATTTTGACTTGATCAGGAAAGGCCTTCTTCAAAAGTTCTAGTAACTTTGTCACTGATTTGTCCATCCATCCGTGCAACATCTTCAGTTGCAAAAGTTGAACAGTAAATGATAGGGAGGTAAAATTTTCGCAACCTGGATACAAGGGACACTCTGCTTGTTCAAGTAGCTTAAGATATGTTTTAGTTTCACTATCTACCGGGCAACTACTACCTTCACCTAAATCATTATTCGGAATCCCCATGGCCTCATGTATCATTCCAACCATATCATCACCCCTTGTAGAATCAGAACCAACCTCAAAATGTTGGTTAGGTTGGTCAGACTCTATAGTTGTATATTGTTCACCATGTAAGGTCCACCTCTTGTATGTTCTTAAAAACCCATTACATATTAAATGCTCCCTAGCTGTGTATCTATCCATAAGATATCGATTGTGACATTTCTTACATGGACATAATATTCTATTGTCATTCACCAAATTGCCAAAGGTAAAATTTAGAAATCCCTCCACCCCAGTGAAATATGCTCGACAACATCGATTTGGTAAATCAATCCAACTCTTATCCATGAGAATTTTCCTTAAAAGTAATAACAACAATGTTTACATCAATACAAATTTATTCATGCACAAGGGAATAAATATAATATGAAACCTAGTTGCAAACATTTATCTAAATGGTTGGTGGTCCTATCCCATTCAAGAATGCATAAGTTTGTACTATAAAGTAGCAGTCACAAGTTGCTCCATCTATAAAGAAAATTCGGCAGCATTTCCTTATAGTTCTCCAAGTACACATAGATATAGATGAATGTATTCATGTGTCATTTCGATGTTCAAAAATCCACACAAAACAGACAATCATCTATTATGTACTGAGAGAACATGAGGAAATGTAACCAAATTTTCTGATAAGATGGAACAAATCATGACCAACTAATTTACAATACAAACTTATGCATGCTCGAACTGTCCGAATCTGGACAATTCAAGAATCATTACTAGACATACACTCTTCGTTGTCATCTTTCGATGAAAATGAAGACAAATATATGTCAAATAATAATTCTTGAATGGGATCTAAGCTTATATGCATGAATGGCAATTGAATATAACAATAGGAATAAACTTTTCAAAGAACATAAGAAAACGTAATATTTATAACAAAGTATAGAATCGGGACCCAAAGTATATGTGAAATAACTTGTGGCACCTTCTTGTTTGGGCTCTATTGATTTGTGGTAACTACAATGCCCACCTAGAAGGCAACGTATTAATTTGGGATAATGAAAACTCTATCAGTTTACAAGTTGTTGGGTTGGTTTATATTGTTATTTAGTGGGCTGTTGGCTATATACTGTCAATTGTTATTGGGCTACTTTTGACATGTTTGGGAGAGGTGTTGGATGGTTTAAATGGGTTGTTATGTCATTCTTTGAGTAAGCGTGGGTTGATAGGCCTTCTTGGCAAATGATGGGCTGGTCGGGTTGCTTTTGACCTGTTTGGGGTAGGTGTGGGATGGGTTAGATGGGCTGTTATGTCATTGTTTAAGTATGGGCTGGTTGGCCTTCTTGGCAAAGTGTGGGCTGGTTGGGCTACTTTTGTGATCTAGACTTGTTTCATTTGCTCCTTTTATGGAGAGTTGATTCGTATTTAACGAATTGTTATTTATGCATTCATCTAGATTGACAAACTATCCAATTCTTGAACTCCACATTCGCTTGCAAGAGAGTTAAAATAGCCTCTCATTTTTTGTTTTATTTTATTTTAGTAGCCAATTAAGTAGAAATAGATAATCACTTCTTCAGGCATGGTGTAAGGTTCAATGAAATAAGGGATAGTTTATGTGTTTGTTGGGATGGTAGATTGCCATGAGGGACTAAGGGATGGTAGATTGCCATGAGGGACTAACATCTGTATGAGGCGTCATACGCTTTTATGTTAACTGCGGCTGGTGTGGATGTACATATATTCAAATCATACACTTTTTACTACTATACTCTAACCTTGTTCAAGTATTTCCAAGCTAAAGTCTATTTTAATAAGAAAAGCTAACAGTTCACAGCATTCATGTAGATATAGCAAAAAGAAAAGATAAATAGAGCAATTAAAATTAAAACAAGACCATGAAAGAGCTCAGTTTTTCTTACTACTCTCTTCTGCAGGGATAAATATAGCTCCAACGGCTGCTAAGAACTTCACTGGATCACAATAGCCACACAAAGTTCTGAGACGATCTGCGCAATTGAACAACAACAAAATAGCTAAATATCAGAACATAATGAATAAAAATCTCAATCTGTTACGCATACCTTAATAAAAATTTTCTTTCTAGAAAATTAAGCAAATTTAGGAAAGTGAAAGCGGGAGAATTAACATTTATAGTCTGGCGACAATCTGACGAGCAAAAGTAAATTAAATGAAGAAGTTTCAAAGAGCAAAAGTAAATTTGTGAATTTTGAATTATATTTAGTTTTTAAAACCGATTAATCTCAAATCTTTTTAAGTTGATGATAAATAAACCCAAATGTACCTAGTATTTCCGCTTTAATAGCTTTCTGGTATTTGTTACAACTTCTTAAATCTTATTAATCAATCGAATGAAGGATTTCCTAAATCTTCTAATTTTTCAAATAAGCCTTGACCCGAGATCGAAATATATTAAACCATCTTCCCAAATGATTAAGTTGGACATTACGAAAAAAGGAAGCTGATCAGCCAGCTGCCTTAGCAATTCTGTGAAAAAAATATAGAAAATTGCTTATCATTGCTCAAACAAATAATTTATTATTCCATGATGTTGCATATTCATTCATCCAATAAACTGAAGTGTTCTTCTTCAGACATAGTAATAAATGCAAAACAAAAATTCAAAAAAAAAAAGCATTATCATAGCATTTTACGAACATATAAGTTTTGGCATGAAAAAGTAAATAAATATGAAATTAATTAAAGAGTGTTGGTTACGTGTTCTGTACAGTTGTGATTTACCTAGAATTCTGCCCATTTTCACTGGACTGCAATGGGGTTGCACAGGGATGGAAGGTCATGATTAGCCTGCAATATTGCTAGCTAGACTTTTGCTGGTTTTATATATAGTCAAACTCGCTCGATCGTTTAACAAGCAAGCCTTTGCATCTGTCTTTGTAGATAAATTTTGTTAATTGTTAATTAGCGATCAAGCTGGTGCGTACATACAAAACTTTGATGACACGAGTAAATTTTGTAAATTTTGTACTGGCCTATTCCTAGTCATCACGAGTAAAAGATAGAAAGAAGAAATAAATTTTTTCCTGAATGCTTGTCTAGTCTACAAAATAATAGAAGTGAAAGTGGACACTTGACAGCAGTGAATACATCAATGAGCAAAGATTTATGAAGCCCCCACCTTTAACAACTGAAGCTAAGCCCCAAACGTACAGAATACTAGACTAAACAACAGCCTGATAACCCTGATCAGGATAGCAATGACAAGACAAGAGTGAAGCCCAAACCAACAAAGATATCCACCCAAAGCAAATCAAAATGAAAGAAAAATTTTAATCAGTATGGAACTCAATTGCCTAAGATCAGAAGCTATCTCCTGCATCCATAATATTTTAAATCAAGAGAGACAATCCAAGCTAGAAAGTAAATAGTATGTATCAAAGTGGCCAAAGAGCCTTCAATATTTTGCCTTATCAAAACAAGCCAAATCAAGATAAAAATCATTAATTAACAAGTTCTAAAGTTAAAGAAATTACAGTATTAAGTTCCAAGGTTAACAACAAGATAATAGACGAAGCAAGGTTAAAAATAGCATGGGATAAATATTATTAAAAAAAAGAAATGGATGTATTTAACATTGTTACTGTGTAAAGGGCTAACCAAATGTACTTGAACTCGACATGAATGGAACATTCTAGCTAACTCAGTTTGACTGCTAATCACGTGAGCGAAATTCATAATATTGCAAGCAAAAAGAAAGTTCTTTGGCATCATCAATAACCTTCTGATAAAGCTCCACTTTTTCATAAAAGGCGGGCCATAAAATGAACTATTTTGTGTATATATCTTCATAAAGTTAAGTGTGATATAATAGCATCCAAGTCCAAATTTAAGTTGTGAAAAATCAATTATGAATTATACCTGTGCAACATCTTTGGAAAAGCCTCCCTGAACAAGAGCATTCACAACCTCTCGCTTCGAGATAATCTACATTAATGGAACACTATAAAATAATTACAACCACACCCAGAAGGGAAAAATAATATAAATGAGGGAAAACAAATTTTCCAAAGTAAGGCCAAAGTGTCAGAAACCTGAACTATTACCCCCAGGCAAAAAAAAAAAAAAAATAGGGAAAGACAGCATTATAGTAGTAAAACATTGCATTATTAAGGCGAAAATTATTAATACAGAGGTTGTTATTGGATTAGCCAAGGTTCAACATATTGCATGTACAGTTGTCACCAACATAAGGCACATTTGGCATATTTAAACTTGATAAATAAAGTCAAAAATTCAGTACCGTAGCACCACATAAATTAAACTAGTTATATCTTAATTACAGAAAATTAAGTGCTCTACAAATTCAACTTTCCTAACAGGCTCACCCAAAAATAATATACATTTACATATGCTGTGTATCATGGTAGCTATATTCATAAGAACTATTTGATTTCACACCTGTAAAGTATCTGCACAATCTTAGGGTAACAGCATTAATACACAGTTCCTTGGATACAGTACAAGTGCCACATATACATATTTGCAAAAGGGAGAAAAAAGGGGCGAGCAATGCATACGCGAGAGAGATGATCAAAAGCATATTATACAAGGGATTACAAGGTTTAACCAGAGATCTTTCAGCAAAATTTGAAGTGCAGTAAAGTTATCAAAGAAATTGTGGAAACCTCCATTTTTAAAATATAAATTAATTCATACTTTTTTAGTTACGAAACAGAAAATTCCACTAACTAAATATACTGCAGTCATGAAACCACAAAGAAGTTAGACAAAGTTATCAACCACTAATAAAGTTATGGCATACAACAAGAAATCAGATCTCACCTCCTTAGGCAGTTTATTAAGGAATGAGATCAATTCAGCAGGATGGTCCTCTCCATCTCCACCAGCTCTAACTTTTCTAGGAGTAGCATCCAAAACCCATACCTGTCAGAAACAAAATATCAGATCAAGAAAGGTAAAACAAAAATTATTATAGCAACGACAACAATAACAATAATAACAGTAATTAATAATGATCATGATCATGATCAGGATGATAGGATAATGGTCTAGATGAGATTAAAAACCTACCAAAGGTCTCCAGACTCCCCATATATCTGGAGTAAAACATTGCATTATTAAGGCGAAAATTATTAATACAGAGGTTGTTATTAGATTAGCCAAGGTTCAACATATTGCATGTACAGTTGTCACCAACATAAGGCGCATTTGGCATATTTAAACTTGATAAATAAAGTTTACTGGAATAGCTCATTGACATGATTCATTACCCACTGACGCAAAAATTCCCAAAGACATGCAGTCAGACATGGTGCGTATATACAAAACACCAATGCACCTAGGTGCAAAACACACCACAAACCTATCAACGAGGCTTACCTATCAACGACACTCCGTCAGGCAGAATCGAGCGGAAGGGAGACCGAGAGGAAGATCGAGAGGAAGGCAGACCGAGAGAGAGTCGCGGATGGAGGCTCTGTCATGCAGCAGCGATGGTGGATACGGTGGTAGCAGCAGGATCGAAGAACATAATAATGGCAATGGCGGACATAAACAGCATGGGGCAGCAACGGTCGATAGCGATGGTGGATACGATCGATAGTGATTGTGGCTACGGTCGGTTTGCGGTAGAGAGAGACGGTGGGGGAGTCGATTTTACGGTACAGAGAGACGGTGGGGTCGATAACGATTGTGGCTACGGTCAATTTTGCGGTAGAGATAGACGGTGTGGGAGTCGATTTTATGGTAGAGAGAGACGGTGAGGGAAATAGCGATTGTGGCTACGGTCGGGTTTGCGGTAGAGAGAGACGATGGGGGAGTCGATTTTACAGTAGAGAGAGACGGTGGGGGAGCCGATTTCGTTGTAGACACAGACGGTGGGGGAGTCGGAGAGGAAAGCAATTTCAAATTCGCAAATAGGTTAGCTGGAATTTGGGAATTTTATTCCTTATATACGACGGTTTTTAAGTTTCCGCAAATACCTTCTGAGGCGGTTTTTAAAAACCGCCGCAGAAGGTTGAGGTAAATACCCCGCTTTCTTGTAGTGCAAATTTCATGATGCTTATGAATATGATGTTGTAGATAATTTAATCAGCTTTCTAACAAATCAAGATTTGTACCATTCTGATCTATAAATAGAAAGTTATGCCTATTTTATCGAACCTGTAACAAAAACTAAAATTAAGATGATGTTAATTCAAAAGTTGCAAAGACTACAAATATGCTTAAGTTGAGGAATTTAATGACACTATTAATGCAATATCATGAATTAAGCTCTTAGTGCGCATACATATTTAAATGTTCATCACACCTCCCAACTAGCTTATTACTAGTCCTTAGCAATTAAAGCGTTATTATTTAGAACTGATTTATAGAATTTTACATCCAAGGTGGTCATTATTGCACTCTCCTTGATTCTATCTGAATAAACAAACTCTTAACCGATTTCTTTTTCTCTTTTTCTTTTAAATGATTCATGTACCCTTCAGTCAAGATATTAACAAACCTTCTTTTTTGTGCTTAGTCAACACATGACTATGGGGCTTTTTAGAAATAAGCCATATCGGTTCTAATATTTGTTAAGGCTAACATCCTTAGGCAATGGACATTCATTCATCATTACATATATATATATATATATTGAAACAATGCATCTTTAACCCATGTAGCGAGCCTTAGGCTAATGACTCCTAGATCAATTGGCCTCACGGCATTAGGTATTAAGACACCCCTACGAGCTTAACGACTCGGATTGCCGATACTTTATTTTTGCTTAGAAACTTATAGATAGTGTAATGTTCAATCCTCCTAAGCTTTCTCCTTAATCCATGTAACAAGCTTTGGGCCAATAGCTCCCAAACTAGTTGGTATTAGGGTACTAGGTGTTGAGGCACCCCTCGGGCTTAATTGCTCAAATTAAGGAGGCTACAAGACCAAACTTATTCACAATTACTTTTTTTTATTCACTTTTTTCACTTTTTTTTTTACTTTCCCCTTCCTTTTGTTGTTACCTAAACAAAACAAAAGAACTCAAATATTGCAACATTTCATTTTGTAACCCACAATCATGCATCAAAGTATGTGTGTGTGCGAAAAAAGGTTCATGAATACTTGTTTAATGAGTACATAAGCAAACAGTTTATCAAATGACAAAGTTATGAGAGTTCATAGATTTGAATAATTCAAAGCGAAGTGAATAAGACAACCTTATTATAAAATTCAAAAATCAAAACTAAATAATATCAAGTTAGCTAAAATGAGTCTTCAAAAGTGCAAAATCAAAACAAAATGACAAATTAGTTAGAATGGGCTTCAAGAGTTCAAAATAGCCCTATTTGCTCTGTCATTCGTGACCCAGAATGCATCTCAAGAGGATTTAAACTCCTTACATTGCACTCTGAATCTAATTACTAACTCGTTTTTTTTTTGCAAGAAAAAAATATAAGACAGACTTATGTCTACTATCTTCCCCTACCCCCCGCCCCCGCAACCAAATGAAACATTATCCTCAATGTTTAAATGTAGAGAGATAAAGTATAGGAGACATTACCTGAAGCTTCAATTATTAAAAAGAGACGACTTGAAAGACACATAAAACAAAATGCTACAAATAAAATAAAAGAAAAATTACAAACGAAGATTTAGATTCAATTTGCACTTTTTGTTTTGTCCCCCTGACCAATTAATTTGAGTTCTGGCTAGGTCAGGTTCATACTCAACTGCTTGTAATTTGTCAAGTAATTCACTAGTAGTAGTGGTGGAAATAAGGATCTGTCCCACCAAATAAGGATAAAATTTTGTTCTACAGCTGCATCAACAAAACTTATCAAAGGATCAAAGAAATTTTTAACATTCAGCAAACCTATGGGTTTTTTATGGAAATTTAGTTGAGCCCAAGAGACAATTTGAAAAATTCCTTCGAGAGTACCAAAGCCACCTGGTAAAGCAATAAAGACATCCGAATTGATAAGCATGTATGTCATTCGTTCATGCATAGAAGGGACCTATGACTCATTCTCAACCATTTTTCCAATGATGCTTTCTACAGCCAAAGCTTTAGGAATAACACCTAAAACTTGACTACCTCCTGTGAGTGCAGCTGTTGACACATAACCCATTAACTTGAGGCTACCTCCCCTATAAACCACATGAATCTTTCTTTCAGCTAATAGCCTACCAAGATAATTTGCTACTGCTACAAACTTTTCACTTTTTTCAGGTCGAGATCCGTAGAATACACATATCTTTTGGATTCGATGTTTTAAGGTTTCCTCCATGTCTATGCAACTCTCTAATTAAATGTGTGAAGTGAAGAACAAGAGATGTCATATTTATGGAGTGCAAAAAGGTATTCTAATGATGACATCTATGTAGGTAGCTCGGATTTTAGTTGAAAAAGTTTGAAAATAAAGCATAGAAATTCAAAAGAAATGATAGAAATAAGACAACATAAATGTGCAAGTTAATCGAAAGATATAAATTCAAAAATGACAACTTTAAGGTATTAAAATTCAAAAATGATAGCACACATGCATATGTATAGGTAGTTGTGACTGTGGCTTGCATCTTCCTCTAGTTTTACATCCAGAAATAGCTTAAACACCTTTTATGAGTTGGGGATATACTTCCCATCCAGTTTTCTTATAAACTGGCAAATAGGGTCATTTTGAGTCAGATTCCCAAGGCTGTAACGTTCTTGCTCTTCTCGAAATTGTGTCCATAATTTCAAAATTTCACGCTACACAGTTTCACAAGAATATGTCTCAAAAGTCAATTGGATATTATCTAAAGACTCCCTACTCAATCCATTCTTGATGAATTGTTGCTTATCCTCTCAATTATTAGACAAATATCCCAAGGAGTGGCAATGCCAGTTATAAGTCTATCTTGCACATTTTTGACAAACTCGTAATCTTTTCACTCTTTGATTTTGGCGTAAGAGTTTTTTCCTAAGCCCTTGTGCATCAACATCCTTAGTCTTTCTGCATGAGCTTTGTAAATTTTAAGCAAATCATTTTGAGGAAGAGAGGGAAAATGTCTATGCAGATTCGAGAGAATGGTATCCATGTGAAGAAATTAAGAGAGAAGAAAAGAAAATGAATGCAAGATAAGCAACAGTTTTTAGGGAACTGAAAAACTGACTTTAAAATTCACAGAGTACCGTATCCGCCACTTGATTGATAAATAAAAACACACAATAATAACACATAAAATAAAATAAAAACAAACTGAAACTGATAGCAAAAATCAATAATAAAAATAAAAATAAAAATAAAAATATGGCGCAAACAAATAAAATTTGATCGATTGTGATAAGAAAGGCCAAAAGAGAAATCTCTTCGAAAGTAATTTGCCACGGTCAAAAATATGCCATCGAGGTGGTACCTTTCTTTTTCCTTTATTTGTGAGAATGAAAGAGATTACCATTGCCTGAGTTTTGTTTGTCCTTGAGGCATGCATTCTTTAGTGTGGATGTTTCTTCCTGCCTTTTTTCAAAACATGGCTCCCAACTCTTAATCTCTTTCACCTGTACAAAATGAAGTAATTCTTTAGAAGCAATGGGCTCTAGTAGCATACTTGATTCAAATGAACTGGTTAAATTGATTTTTGAAGGACTTGAAAAATTCCCATTTTGAATATAGTCTTCCACATTAGTTTTAATCCTATAGCTTCCTCATTTTCATCATGCCTGAAAAATTCATTAATGTCAAAATTTTGGTTAAGTTCCCTTGCATGATGAAATGAGGGCATAAATAAGGATTCAGTCTTTTCCTTGTTAGGTCTAGGTTTATTAACCTCTTCCTTACGCTTTGGGATTGATTCATCATCTTTCTCATAAGGGTTAATAACATGTTCTTTATCAACCTTACCATCGAGAAGAGTACTGACTGAATCATTGTCTATATATTGGCCACTTGAATTACTCACATGTGGATTGATAGGGTTTGGCTCTAGTTGAGATGGAAACTAACCTTTCTCATGAGTACTAAGTGCAAATGCAAGTTTTCCAAGAACATCATTCAAGTTTGTCATAGTCTGAGCAGTTTAACTATTAAAAGCCTCTTGCTTTGCAATGAATAAATCTAATGTTTCTTCAAGATCCTCATAAGGTGCATGATCATGAGATTTTTTAAAATTTTGATATGATTGAAAGGGAGGTTGGAAAGATTGTGCATGATTATCATTCCTCCAATCAAAATTCAAGTGATTTTTTCATCCAAAATTACAGTCTTGTGAGTAAGGATTAGGATTTGACCTTTGGAAAGTATTTAAAACATTGGTTTATTCATGGAGACTTTTCCTAAAGGTAGGCACAATTGGGCACTCATCCGTAGGATGATCATTAGTATTGCAAACGTGACAAACAATTTCTTGCATCGACCACATTTCTAAATCCTCGACTTTTCTAGCTAGGAATGTAATTTTAGCATGAATATCATGATTCTCCCTAAAGTTATAAATGCCTCTACTAGATGTTCTTGGTACCTCATAGGTGCCAACATTGTTCCAATTTTGGGCTTTTTTCGCTAGTAAGTCTAGGTAATCCATTGCTTCATCAAGGTCTTTATTTTCAAATTGTCCATTACACATTAATTCTACCATTTTCCTATCTTGATGTGTTAGACCTTTGTAGAAAATTAAAACTAGTCTCCATGTTTCCAAATCATGGTGAGAACAAGTATTAAGCAATGCTTTATACCTGTCCTAACATTGGTAAAAGGTCTCTCCTTGTTCTTAAGTTGAAAGTGGTGATTTGCCTTTTGAGAGAATTTGTTCTATAGGGAGGAAAGAATTTTTTCAAAAATTGTTGTTACATTTCATCCCATGAGCTAATAGATCCTGACCTAAGATTTTGTAACCATGTTTTAGCTTTATCTTTTATAGAAAAAGAAAAAAGCTTTAATCTAAAGATGTTTATGCCACAGTTTAGGTCACTATAGGTATTGCAAAACTTTTCAAATTCTCTCAAGTGCAAATATGGGTTTTCAACATCTAGGCCATGAAAGTGGGGTAAGAATTGAATGAAATATGATTCATTTTTGAAATATATTGCATCATGAGGGAAGACTGTGCATGATTGTGCACAAGTTCTTATAAGATCTATGTAATCCATTAATGTTCTTGGTTGGGTATGAGCATGGTTTTTTTCAAAGAAATGAGTGGCTCCTAACAATTCTATCAACTAATGCAAAGAGAAAGAAAGGATGAACACATGCAAGAAAAATAAAAATAGAAATGAAAAAAGAAAATACTTACAATTTTGTACACCAAATTTTATTTTCCCCGGCAACGGCGCCAAAAACTTGACACATCCAAAAAATAGGATTATCTCCCAAGTATAAGAATGTTAAAGTAATAAACCCGATAAAATCAGGGTTGATCTATGAGGAAGGGGATTTAGCACTACAAACCAAAAGGCAAGCAAATATGATATGAATAATTTAAATGAATAACAAGAAGATATTATCAAATAAAGGTAAAGATGGTAAGCAGTACTACCGACCATTCAAATGTAAAATAAAAACAAAAGGTGGTAAAACCATCCATGGAAATAAGAGGTAAAACCTACCATAGCAAATAAAAGAACAAGCTCATAAATAATAAATAAGAATAATTAAAATACAAGTAAGAGGAATTAACATAATAATAATGAAAGCTAAAATTAAGGGACCCACTCTTGATATATCAAATAAGAATAGACAACCCAATTATAACTCATTTGGAATCCACACATAAAGGAGGTTCCAATCAGATGGTATGTCATTTAAGCCTATTTTAGTTATATGAATTATATTTGTTTTATTACCAATATTTATACCACTTCTTGTAAATGGGTTCAAACATCCAATGTGCCGATCACCATATGTCTACAACAAATCAAGGTTCCTAACTAGACTTGTGTCGATAAGAAAGAACCATTCGACATCTAGAAAGGATCTAAGTATTTGATGTACCAAGGATTATCTACAATGGATAAAGACCTCCACTTTACGGTGGCGTTAAGATTGATTAGGGAAATAAATATAAATAATGTAAAATAAATAACAAAAGATTATGATTTTTAAGCACATATTAAAGGGTTAGAGGATCCTTATTCTCATATCAAGGGTTTCACCTTTTCACCTTAGCAAAGAGAATTTAGCAAGACATTATGAAAGAAAGAAAACAAATTGCAAGAAAAAGAAAATTTATTAATAACATTAAGAGAACAAAACACAAGAGAGAAAAACTCAATAATAAGCGATCCCAGCCAAAGCCAAGATGCCCTAATGGGTCACAATGAACCTCTATTTATAGATACATTCAGGGACAAACTTATCAAATTACAAAGGGACAATTGTAAAATATCTTGTTGATAATTTGGATCATCATGTGCACTGACTTTGGACTTATTTTGGCACTGAATTATTTAGAATTTTGATCACATACGTTATAAAAATTGTAGATATTTCTTTCAGCTTTCTAGAACATCTTGATTCATACGATTTGGATACCAAGAGATATGGTCAAAATACGGAGGCATGGTCAGGTTGGGTTGAAACTGCATATGGGTTTACTTCAAGCCCATTTTTGGTATACTAAGAGCCCAAATTTCATGATGCTTATGAAATATGATATTGTAGACAATTTAATCAGCTTTTCAACAAGTCAATATTTGCACTATTCTGATCTATAAATAGAAAGTTATGCTCATTTTAGTGAACCTATAACAAAAACCAAAATTACGATGAAGTTGTTAATTCAAAAGATGCAAAGACTATAAATATGCTTAAGTTGAGAAATTTAATGACAATATTAATGCAATATAATGAATTAAGCTCTTATTACGCATATATATTTAAGTGTTCATCAACAGTAAACAAGATATTTGGACGTGTAACAGCAACAAATTGAAGGCCACTAATTACACTCCTATATTGAGTAGCATCAGATAATGGCTTGCCATTATAATAGCAAGGTGGCTAAAATGTAGATAAAAGAGTAGTGACTTGTTTTGCACCAGTAAGATTGTTCTAAAGGAGCAGGTCACAAATATACTTATGTTGTGTATGAAGGAGTCCAGTTGGTGTAGGAAGCATTTCAACATGAAGGAAGCAGTGGAGATCTCTAATATTTTTTTATTGAAAATCTGCAGGCAATGGCATGTAAAAAATTGGTGATAAAGAAGCCATTGTTGCCTGTGACAAATAGATCATCAATGTATACTAAAAAATAGACAATAGCATGAGTACTCTTATATATAAAAAGTGAAACGTCAGATTTCTAATTCACATAGCCAAAGAAGAGTAGAAAATTCTTAAGTTCATTGTACCAGGCACTTGGTCCTTGTTTGTGCCTGTAAATGGCTTTCTTGAGTTAACAAACATGAGAAGGATAAGTAGAGTTAATACATATAGGAAGTTGTTTCATAAACACTACCTCAGTAAGAGCACCATGTAAGAACGCATTATTAACATCCAATTGCCGAATCATCCACCCACGATATAAAGTAGGACTCAAAGCTAAGCGAATCGTTATTGGCTTTACTACGGGACAAAAGGTCTCTTGATAGTCCAAGCTAGGCCGTTGATAAAAGACTTTAGCCATAAGTCAAGCCTTGTAGCAAGATATAGTACTATTTGGATGCTTTGATACGGAATACCTATTTACACCCAACAACATTTTGAGAGAGTTACAAGGTACAAGATTCCAAGTCTCATTTAATTTTTGATTAAGGCATTGAATTCATCAGCCACAGCAGTTCACCATTAAGGAGTTTTGAGTGCTTGAGAAACACAAGTTAGCTCAATGGATTCAAGTAAAGGATGTCTAGTTATGGTATGATGAAACTGTTTAGGCTTATAAATGTTATTTTGTGATTAAGTAACCATATGGTGAGTTCAGGATGGTGGTGGGTGAGATAATGTCTTTTGAGGTAAGGACGCCTGATAGAAACATTACCTGAGTCAAGGTCAATAGAAGCATTTGACATTGAAGAAGTGGCAGCACCTTCAGATTTATTAGATAGTGGAATAGCTAAAGGAGAGGTGGTGTTAGACGTAAAACTTAGTGTATAAAATGAAGGAAATAATGCAACACGAGAAGAGGACTGAGAAAACCATGAAAAAAAGGATGATACATCGAACTAAATGAATGTTGTACTAGCTGGGAATATATGCTTAAAAAATTGAACATGGCGGGAAGAGAAAAATTTTTTAGTGGAAAAATCATAACACCTATATGCACTTTGGTCACTTGAATACCCAAGAAAAATACAAGGAGTGGATTTTAGCTCTAATTTATTTTTGGCCTAAGGTTTTAGCCATAGAAAACAAAGGCACCCAAAAACTCTTAGCTTGGTATAATGTGGCTGAGTGAGGAAAAGACGTTCAAATGGAGATTTATAATTCAAGATTGGTGTGGGCAAGCGATTAATTAAATAAGCAACTGTTTTGAAGGCATATGTCTAAAATGATAAAGGGAGAGAAACATTATGTAGCAAGCTGAGTCTAGTTTCAACAATGTATCTATGTCATCGTTCAGCATACCCATTATGCTTTGAAGTGTGAGGTAGAGTTTTTAGCTGTTCAACTATGGCTTTAAAACAAGTAAAGATAGAATAAACATCAGATTTTTGAGGTAATGGATAAAGCCAAATAAAATTGTAAAATGATCAACAAATCACATAGCAATGAAAGCCATCAAAAGATATAATTAGAGAAGGAACCCAAACATCTGTGTAAACAACATAAAGTGAACCTCGACTTTGTAATGAAAAAGGTCCAAAAGGTAAGCGATGACTCTTATTAAACTGACAAAACATAATGAAAATCTATAGATAACTGGAATGACAAAGGAACAAAATTTAACCAAGCTAAGTTTTTGGTAGTTTTGCTAGAGGGATGACTAAGCTGGTTATGCCAAATCCGAGAAGATGCTTTGACTCCAATGCAAACTATAAGAGATGAACGAGAGAAGGAAGTTAGTCCCAAGGTGCTAGGGCATTCATAAATGTCATGCTTGTTCAGACCGGGAAGTAGTGGTGGCCTTGTTTTTAATTCTTTCACAACAAAAAAAAAATATAAGGAAAGAAGTCAATAGAAGTTTGACTAGTTTTGCACAATTTTGAAATAGAAATCAAATTCTTTGGTATGGAACGAACACATAACACATTAGTAAGGGAAAAATTATTTGAAGAAGAAGGTGAATGAGAAGATCCAGTGCGAGAAATAGTAAGACCTGAGCCATTCCAATCATAACATTATTGGGCCCTTCATAATTTTGGTGGAAGGATAGATTGGAAAGGCCAGAGGTGACATGGTGAAATATAGCTGAATCCATGAGCCAATTGCCATTTTAAGGTGTGAGAGCAGTATGATTTGCCATTGGAGTAGGACGGAGATACGAAAAAAGTTGATAGCAATGTCTTGCGCCATGACCTCATTTGCTAGAAAATTGGCAAAAGGTAATAAATTGTTCGGAGATATTGTTATGGTTTTGTGGTTGCTGAGGACGAAGGTCAGGACTTGGAGAAGGAGAAGGAAAAGGAAGCAAAACACGATTGCTTTCACTAAACTGCTTGCTATTGCTATCTTTATGAAAGTTGTTAGATTATCGATGTTTAGAGTTATGAGAATTGGCACTTCATGTAAAATTTGATTTAATAGGAGAAAGATCTATGGGCTGCTTTGTATGCTTAAAAAACTCCTTATGCTCTACTAATTTATCATAAAGTTCTTCGAAAGAAATTACAAAGTTGCAAGCATGAACTACAGCAACAATGCCCTTAAATTCAGGACCCAGACCACAAAGTTAATAGATTAGCAAATCATCATCTCCCGATGGGGCACCAATAATAGAAAGTTCATCTACTATAGCTTTTATAGCTTAAAGGAATTTAGAGACAGATTTAGATCCACTTATCATAGAAGACAACTTATCTTTGAGATGAATAATGCTGCTATTTGATCTATTCGCATAGAGTTTTTGAAGTCGATCCTTAGCTTTTTTGCTAGAATTAGTAGTGGACACCAAAGGGATCACTTGTTTAAATAAGGATGCAAGAATTGCATGTAATATCAATTGATCTTGATGCAACCATAAAGTATGATCAAGATTAATTCTTGTAGCATTATTAGAGACAATGGTGGAAGGTAGGCATGGGGAAGAGCCATCAATAAAACAAAGAAAAGCTAGGCCAAAGAGAAGAGAGGTAAACTAGGCTTACGAATAGGAGTAGAGTGGAGGTATGAACTTCAGAGGTAATTGATCAACAACATTGATAGTGATGAGATCTGAGAGACTAGATAAAGACGAAGTAGAAGAGCTAATAACATGTGTTGATTTGCTTGTAGAATCATCAGTAGCCATGAGAAATTGAGAAGAGAAGAAAAAAGTGAATTGCTCAAAGCAGCTATAGATGCTCTAATACCATATAAAGAAGTAATCTTTTGGCAGAAAGATTCAAGTTCTATTGATCTATTTGTAGTGTATAAATATATAGAAATTTGAGATATTTACAAGAAGTACATAGAATAAGTAATCAAATTTGATTATACCAAATTACAGCAAGCTGTTAATTCCTGATTTTAAGTGATAGTTGATATCTTGGCTTGATTGATGGAATGAGATTTTGTAGAAGATTCCTCTAGATTGTCAGTGAAGAAAGCATGAGCTTTAATGTTAGAGGAAAAAATGGTTGGAGATAAAAAGTTTAAAACTTAGTTTTTAAGTAATGAGTTACAAGTTTTAATATGAAATTAATTTTAAGAGTTACAAATCTAATAAAAACATGAGTTAAACTTGTTATTTGTACCATATATCTTTTTTTTAAGAACATTATGGCTTAAGAGTTACAAGAGTTAATTTGCAACTTATTTAAGCCAGGAGACTATTATATAAAGGAGTCTCAAAGGTTCTAACATAATAATAATATACTTTGAGTATTTTCTATGTTTGTGTGCAACTGTAACACATGAAGACAAATTATTTTCTTTTTGGTAATCGTGTTTATCGAGAAAATAGGTTGTGAGCATTAGGTTGTATCTTGGAGCCCTTGTGTACCAATATTACCTATACGAAGGAAGGACTCTTTGGCTTTAGGACAATGTCTTTAATATGACCCCAAGTGCTCAAGCTTTACATTTTCTCATCTCTCTTCTACTTTGTATATGTTATTTAATTTTCAATATTATTGTTTATATGATATTATTATTGTTTGATTTATTGTATTTAAATTAATTATAAATATTCTCAACAATCTAAAGGCAAAGAGTGTCTTTTATATTTTATTGTTTGCCTTAAAAACTTAATTCATCACTACGTCCGTATGACGTGATTAATTTCTAGAGTATGTTGATTGATTGTTTTATTTTGTTTATCAAATGACATTGTTATGTCGATATTTTTTTAGAGGTCCATAAGATTTGATCATTATGATATATTTTGATTATTATACTACTTATATAGTTTAACTATGATATTGTTAGTAGATTGATTTCTATTTCTTTATATTGTGTATATATATTTGTGTGACATTTTTGTGATCTAGAGTATAACATTGATTAAGTCATTATACTTGCATGAGTTAGAAATGGGTGAATGTATAAACATTAGAAATGTAGGCTTGCATAAGTTATGAAAGTGTGATGTCAGTTTTCTATTTCTTTATTCATGTTACATTAAAATCTATATATGTCATTATTATTATACTTTGACATGTAGATTTCCACTTGATATGTTTTTATATAATATTCTATCATTTATAAAAAATGGATAAATGTAGTTCAAACATGGAGATAATTGCGTAGCTTTTTGTGCTTTAAATATTATGGTTTACTAAACTATTATCCTAACCTTGTTTATTTCGATATCTTCTTTTGATCCTGGAGAAAACCTAATGCTTTCAGATCGTGTTGATAACAAAGGGTGTATTAAGAGTTGATGGTTCAACTTGGTATCGAGATTGGATCTCTGTAATCAACCTTAAGAAAATATAATGGTAGTAGAAATTTTTTTTGAGGTAATACAAAATTATTTATGTTATTTCTACTCTTATCTAGTTAGTATGATTATATTTCTATAGAAAAATCTTCTCGTGATTTATTAAATTTTTGTTTATTTGTGGTTATACATATTTTGTTGTAATAAACTATTAGTGCATGATGCTTTGAGTTACAACGAATTGTTACACCTAATTATTTTAATTTATTTTTTAGTGATGGTAGAAGAGATTGAAACAGAGTCATTTCTTCAACTATTATGTTTCAAGGGTGATAATCTTAATAGAAAATTCATGCGTTTATGTATATTATATTACAGTCTTTGTGATAGTACTCGTGTGTACTGTACTAACTACTTTTATTTGTCTTCTTGATATAGATTAATAGATTCTTATAGTTATTAATTCTAGATATTAATAGCTTGTAGTTACTATAATATGATGAGGAGATTAATTATTTCTCTTGCTTTTATATGGATCTTAATTTTGTATGCCAACTTATTTTATTATGCTTGTCTTGAACATGTTGAAATTTTCTTATTGTTTTCAAAGAATACAAATGAGTTGTAAAGTGGAGTGGTTTTTATAACCAAGACCTTTTATTAGTTTTTATGGTTTAATAAATTTTCAATTATGGAAAAATATTATTTTGAGTGTAATTATTGCTTATGATTATAAGAACGTTTTATATATTACTTTAATATATTATTGCATTAGAAGATGCATTCGAGTACATTTAAAAACTTATATATACATGGTATAATTATGTAATAATTATTATTAGATGTGAGTTATATATTATATTTGCTAGTGAAGTAATAAATATCTTATTAATGTGAGAGTAACAATAAATACTTTGTTAATGTAGGGGTTTCAATTTTTAAGAGGTTTTAAATTTTTTACTAATCATTAGAGGAAAATTCCTCATATATGCCGGTTTTCCACCCTCATGTATATGGATACCTGCCGGTTTCAATATGACAGTTATGGACTTGACATTTATTCTACACGAGTCGGTTGGTCAAACCAACATAATTTTGTGTCGATGCCTTTTTGTCAGTCCCTTGCTTGGTAAAAACCGACATGTATCTTGGCTATTTACGTACCTAAGATGAGGGTTTATAAGTGACAAGTTGTCTAAATATTATGTGAGTGTTAAGAACCGACATGTATTTATTATTTAAAAATATATAATACTGGGCTGATACCGGCCCTTTGTATCAGCCTAGTATTATATATATATATTTTTTGAAATTGATTTTTTGGCAATTTAATTCTATAAAAGTAAATAAAAAAGGCAATCAACAAATCAAACAGTACAATGCAAGGAAAGCAGCAAATCAAACAATGTAACAATGCATATTAATTAATGTAAACAAAGCATTTGATTTACAAGCTAAGTACACAGATAGAATGCTTACTTGAAGAACACTATCATCTGTATATGCCTTAATCGATGAATATATATGTGGTCTGTAGCTAAGATGAAAATATAAAAGCACCATACACCTTATCGTTAGTAACTGCACTTAACAAGAACCATTTTTCACTTAACAAACAAGAGACTTTCTTGAAAACATCTCCACCATAAACAATTTCCACAACATGATTTTTCTATTTTCCTACAGTTTCTCAATGACCAAATACGAAAATGATTGAAATGATAGTACTTCTATCATGAGTCTCAATTAGATTAACAAAAACATAAAACACATTTAACTAGTCACATTTCATCAAACAAGATCTGAAACAAAATGAACAATTCTATCTTTTGCTCATGGCAAAGAGAGATGAATACATACTTCATGAAGCAAATTCTTGTTGATCTCTTCCAAAATCAGAACCATGCATCACTGGCACTGCATAAGCCTTAAAAAGCTGTTATACTAGCAAAGAAAAGTTAAATGGTGCATAACCATGCAACTAAATACATAAAAGCATCATATTGAAGCTAAGAAATTATATCAAAAGAAGAAGGCAAAACTTGCCAAGCTCGGTTGTTTACAAATTAGCAAAGTGATAAAAGATCAAATTAATGAATGATAGATTCGACATATAAACATCAACTTTAAACATCAATGTCATAATCTTTCATCCATTGACAAAAAAGAACATTATACATTAGACTTAATCAAGTTTTAATGTCCCAAAAACTATACATTTGAGGTCAATTAAGCACCAACTAACTTTCATGAATAAGGCATTCCAAAACCATCCCAAAAACTACTCCATGAGGTATTTGTAATCAAAGCACACAAAAAATGGTTGTTGACACTCTTTCTTGTTCTGTGAGTTGTTGTCAGCAAGCTATATACAATTTCCAAAAAGTTATGTACACAACTATTCACACACATGTAAACTCCTTCAATCTGCAAAATTAGAATGTCATGTTAGAAAATAACAAATTGAACATTGAACTTGGATGGAAATTCATCATAGTTTGAGGATTTGATGAACCTGATTTTGTAGCCTTCTTCTTTTCATGCCATTCTCTTACACAATTAAGTTAGGCCTAGCCCATTCTGATCTAACCTCATTTATATCCTCCATTGTATAATGGTCCTTGTTGTTGTACTAACAACAAAACAAAAATATGTTAATAACAATGCACTAAAAACTTGAGAAACCCAAATTAGGATTGCTTACATTTTCACAAAGGATCTTGGGGTCTTGCATAATCTCTTTCATGTTTCTTAAAACATAATAACCACATTCCGTACTGCCAACTTGTCTTGGTCCCTGCAAGTATACACGAAAAAGTGACTTTGTAAGCAAAAAACTTTTTTGCACAAGTCATTTTTGATAATCTCATATCAAAATCAATTAAATGTACCTTTACATTTGTCCATTCAAATGTGTACCTTTTATTTTTTCTCCTGGATGATGACTACCATAGCAATAATCCTCTGACAAAACATACAGTCACACATAAATATTGCAACTTAATTAAACATATTAATATGATGTTAATAATCAACATTGAAGGCACCAAAACACATACTGGTTAATGACTTCCTTAACACCTTGCTTGGCTCCTTTTCCCATGGAATCAAGGAAAAAGATTGACAAAAAAGACAAATCAATCACAATTAACGTCCAATGGTAACTATCATATCATGAAACTCTCACAAATTAAAATCTCTAACCTAATTTATAATATGGTTGTGAAATAAGATTGTACACAATTAAGTTTGGCAAGAAAACATACCCTAGGTTATACGAAATTACACTGTAGTTTCTATTGTCAAACCCTTTGATCTTGTTTGACAAGGATTGAGAAATTTGAGATCGTACTTGTTTTTTGCTCAACTGATCAGCAAGTATGGTTGATGGGTTGACAAACCCAAATGTCACTCGGCTATTGTCACTCTGAAATTTTTTATAAAGATAACTACAAGTCTAAGAAAAAAAAAATATTTGAGTTACAATCATGATTTATACAAATTACTATTAAAAGAAATGTTAATAGACTAAATTGTACAAAAAAAAATCATAACCTGCTATATATAGAAATGCAGTTCTGAGTGAGCTCCTTATAGTGAATCACAGTAAACATATCTTCACGATTCAAGAAGGTGGATACAGAGTACCCAAATAGGCCTTCATTAAATGCCACTGTCACATATTCAACAACTCTTACCGTAAGATTCATTAGGTCCTCAAAAACTTCTACAACTTCAGATTCTCAATTGCATGCTTTTCTATTTTAACTACTGTCAACTCTCTGTTGGTGGATTTTTGGGCCGGGACCTATATTGGAACAAAAGTTGTCATTGTTATTACATTTATTTATAAGCAAATTACTTTGAAGAAGGAATTGTCTCATAATTTTTTACCTCAGCTTGTAAAATAACAAGATATGCAGGCCATTCCACGTGTTCTCCCACTGCATCATATACTAAAGATATTTCTTGATCATCTTTAACGATGGGCAACGTCGCTGCTTTATCTAAAAGTAATTCAATGACAACAACCCTTGTTGGGCAACCATAGTGCCCTTTGATAGAACAATGTGAGAGGTTTCCATAAGCAGGAAAGTCATTTATTGTCCACAACGACATTGCCTGCAAGTTAAAAGTTTCTTGGTTATAGGCATCATAGACTTGAACACCTTCCTCCCATAAAATTTTCAAGTCATCAATTAATGGTGCCAAATAAACATCAATGTCGTTACCAGGTTATCATGGACCCGATATCAAAAGAGATAACATCATGAATCTATTTTTCATGCATAACCATGGAGGAAGATTATACATAACCATTACTACATGCCAACAACTATAAGTGCTACTTAGGGTACTATGTGGATTTATCTTATCAGCTGAAATAGCTAACCTAAGGTTTCTACTATTAGCAGCAAAATCGAACCACATATGGTCAACTAGCTTCCAAGATGCTATGTCGGCTAGGTGCCTAAGTTTACCATTAATGACTCTACTATTGGCATGCCAAGTTAAGCTTTTAGCAATCTCAAAAGATTGAAAAAACCTCTTAAACCTTGGACTGGGAGAAAAGTATCACACTACTTTTGTAGCAATGCCCTTGACATATCCAAAAAAGGATTGTCTCCCAAGTATAGGAGTGTCGAAGTAATAAACTGGTGAGACCGGGGTCGATCCACGAGGAAGGGGGTTTTAGCGCTACAAGTTATAAGCTAAGCAAATATAATATGAATGATTCAAAGATATGATAAGATAATATCAACAATCGATGAGAATAATTAAAATACGCAAGTAAAAGGAATTAACACAATAATAATGAAAGTTAAGGTTAGGGGATCTGCCCTTAATATTTCGAATAAGGATAAGCAACCCATTTTAGTTATATGAAGTATATTTGCTTTGTTACCAATATTTATACCACTACTTGTAAATGGGTTCAAGCATCCAATGTGCCAATCTCCATATGTCGACAACAAATCAAGGTTCCTAACTGGATTCGTGTCAGTAAGGAAAAACCATACGACATCTAGGAAGGATCAAAGCATTTGATGTGCCAAGGATTGTCTACAATGGATCAAGACCTCCACTATACGAGTGGTGTCAAGATTGATTAAGAAAGTAAATATAACTCATATAAAATAAACAACATATGATTATGATAATTAAGCACATATCAAGGTTTAGAGAATCCTTACTCTCATATCAAGGGTTTCACCCTTTCACCTTAGCAAGAGAGAATTTAGAAAGACATTATAAGAGAAAGAACACAAATTACAAGAAAAAGGAAATTCATTAATAACACACAAGAGAGAAAAACAAGAGATACACAATACAAGATCCCAGCTAAGGCCAAGATGCCCTAATGGGTCACAAGGCACCTCTATTTATAGATACATTCAGGGGCAAACTTGTCAAATTACAAAGGAATAATTGTCAAATATTAGATGCACCAACTTTGACAATTAGAGTAATTAGGTGAACCGACTTTGACCACCAATTTTGACCTTGAATTATTGTGAATTTTAATCATATGTCTTCATGAAATCGTAGATATTTCTCTCAGCTTTCTAGAACATCTTGATTCATACAATTTGGATACGTATTCTGAGAGACAAGGTCAAAATACTGAGGAATGGTCAGGCTGGGCCGAATCTGCAGATGGGTTCACTTCAAGCCCATTTTTGGTCCACTAAGAGCCCGAATTTGATGATGCTTGTGAAAATACAATCTTGTAGATAATTTAATTAGCTTTTCAAAACATTAAGATTTGCATCATTCTGATCTATAAATAGAAAGTTATGCTCATTTTATCGAACCTGTAAAAAAACCAACATTAAAAGGAAGTTAATTCCAAAGATGCAAAGACTACAAATATGCTTAAGTTGAGGAATTTAATGACACTATTAATGCAATATGATGAACCAAGCTCTTATTAAACATATATATTTAAGTGTTCATCAGCCCTTTTTATGTTTACATCTTTTACGTGTGACTTTCCATCTCGACAACTCACAAGTGGGACAACTTGTGGAAGATGCGTATTCTTTTCTATACAAAATGCAATCATTAGGGCATGCATGTATTTTTTCATAGGACAAACCTAAAGAAACCATTGTTTTCTTAGCTTCATACATGGAGGATGACATTTCATTATTGGGTGGTAAGATATCATTAATGAGATCAAGCAATTCAGAGAAACTTTTATCTGACCAACCATTCCTCCCTTTTGTGTTAAATAGTTTCATAATGGCAGATAATTTTGTGTGAGAGGTGCAACCCGGGTATAATGGTTTTTCAGCATCATCTATCATTTTTCAAACATTTGGGTTCATTATCAACATATTGGAATGCATCCTTGACCATATCCACTGCATCATTGAATGCATTATCACAATCGTCAAATGATGATTTCATAGTGTTAGTCTTCCCATGCCAAATCCAATTTTTGTATTTTGTATCAAACCCTTTCCTAAATAAATGGTCTCGTATTTCTTCTTGGGTGTGAAAGGCTCAACATTGATAGGATTTACATGGGCATTTCATGAGGTTTGAATTCATACAATTCAAAGTTGCAAATTCTAGAAAGCTATCAATCCCATCCTCATAGTCCTTAGACAATCTATCTTTCCATATCCAAGATTTATCCATTCCGATAGTTAAGTAATGCACCTATGTAATAAAGATTTTGTTTAGTAATGTTAACTTTTAATTAAAGAGGATATTAGCGGACACAATTTGAGATTTTTATTGTGAAATTCTTGGCTGTGGCCATCTAATTAAATTTTATGATACCTAATTCAAATATCTAGATCAATTTTTCTGTTTAAATTAAAATATATTCATAGTTATATTCATAGTTAAAGTAAAATTATAATCTATTAATATTAATGTAAACTATTATTAATGTAGCAAGGGCTGAATAGAGAAGCAACAAAATCATATAAACAAAATCAATATAAACTTTGCATGCTAAGAAATTATGTGATAGCGAATGACCATCAAAGTATATAAGGCAACAGGGATAAAAAGAGAAGTCCTTAACCACAATCAAGTTTTGAGGGATTAATATTACAATGAAGCCATTAAGAAGTGTGCACGAAACAAACAAATTTATTTATATACCAGATTTGTGACATTTGATTTCTAACACCATGCCAGACCAATATATTATGACTTGTTTCATTAAAACACCAAACAAGAAAGACAAGAAAATGAAACTAGAATAGCAAGACATAGAAATATAGAAAGAGAATAATTACCTGAAGATGAAGCAAGCAGGCCTAAGCTTAGAAACCAAGGGAAGCTACCAGCAAAATAAAATCAAACACTTGTAAAAAAAGATGTTTTGACCCAAAAAGTTTAACAAATGAACCAATCCAACACTAATTATTATAGAATTTCTCTAATTTATCTATTGTTGGAATATTAAAAGGAGATTAATAGAATATGTTATTAAAAAAAAAAGGATTTTTTTCAACACCATATGAATACCAGTAATATTGTTTAGGAAGTTTACAGCCTAAAAGAATGTTAAGCTAACCATGAACTAGATACAAAATCACTTATTAAAAATCTGCATCTATTAAACATGCATAAATCAGCAATCAAAGTTTTATCAACTTCAAAGGAAGATAACACATAAATAAAAATGAAGTACAAAAGTTAAAAGAATTAAGCCACAAATAAGGTTACCCAAAAAAAAAACTAGAAGCATAATAAACCAATTCTTTGGCAAGTTAATTGCATGCTTTTTCATCTAATAACTCTTTAAGAGCTTTTCAGTAATAGTAGTTAATATTACCTGTAGGTCCAGTATAGAAGGCCAGCTAAGTGCATCGAAAATAAGCCCAAAATAGGTTAGGAACTAATCAAATCATGAACTTATTAACTTCCATATCATCTAATCTTGGTTGGATGAGGCACATAATTTATATATAATGAAAATTTATATTGACTATTAAAAAGGGAACACAACTTTATATATAATGAAAACCCAACACATATATGTAACGAACTTAATTACATATATGTTAATTTGCACATTTCTTAATTGTTTTCACTCCATAATATTAACCAGTTCTAATTTTGAGTACTCAGAACTTTTTTATGACAATGTTTTCTTATAATCTCATAAATCATAAAAGAGAAATGAACCTATAAATTCTTACCTTACAAGATTGTTTATCGTATTATATTTAAGGATAAATGTGACTATAGTATATGCTTTGCAAACAAAGTATCACAACAATTAATGTATACTATTGCATATTAACATGAAATCAGAAAAGTTAATGACATGATATCGGTTGAATTAAAGTAGAACAAAATATTTAATTTGAGTAAGTATTCTTACAATTGCTAGGTAGTATTGGTGGGAAGCTGCCAAAGCAAAGGAAAAAAAGGTCAGTAATATGTTAACAAAACCTACCATGGAAGAAAGCAATAAAAATTAACTTACCATTTTATTTTTTGATCATGTTTAAGGTAAGGATGATGCGAAAAAATAGAGGGAATGCTAAATATTTGTACCCTCAACCTATGTTTTGCCGCTTGAAATAGCTGGTATAGTTGATTGAATAAATCTTCTCTCCAATACCAACATCTAAGACTAAAGAGTCATAAATAATTAAATTAAATTTGAGATTATGATGATGATAAAGGAACAAGTCACTCACAGTTGCTGGTTTAAGAATGCAATAAAAAAGATTGAAAAGGTCTCTGCAAAAGTAAAAAATTAACATTGATATTGATATTAATATTAACATTAATAGAAAAAGAGGAAGTTGATATGAATTAACTGGTGTTAAATTATAAAAATAAAATAAAAATAGAAAAGAAAAGAATTATTGCATAAGTGTTGTGCTCAAGTATCCACATTGTTAAGAAGGTAACAGAGAGAACCTCAGTGGACTTCTTGAAATTTGTGATGAGTTGAGGTATCTTAGCCACAACCCAAATGATTACACTAGCCATCCCAAAGCTTGGTGAAATTCCAGTTGTCACACTGCAAAAGAATACTCCACATACATCCATGCCCATTCCCAACAGCACTCATTCTTTAATAAAAATTTGTTATATTATTTTTTTTATTTATATTGTCAACTTTAGCATCAACCAGAAGCACAAAAAAAAAAGAGATCAAATATCAAAATGTCTAAAATGCTAATTGTTTATTAAAAAAATGTTAATTCCTTTCACTTTATTTGCTTGTTGGAATTTTTTATATGATCATTACCTTTAATATGTTAGGGGATGTTTTAGTACATATTTGAACCGATTTGAAAAATTCTATAAGCAAATGCTTAAGAAACTAAATATGTTAGAATATGTCTACAATTAATTGAGATGGGCCACAAAGGCAACATGTGAGGCATGTTGAAGTTAATCATGGGGAGAAAAGTTTCCACTGAATTCGTAATCAGGCCTATTAAGTCTCGTTTTCAAAATGAGTTCATAAGGTTAAAATTAGAGCAAATTATGAGGCTTGTAACCTATTTATTTACTGTAGCTACTATTTTCAAGTTATCAGGAGAACAAACAAAAACAAAACAAAGAAACGAAAATACATAGATATCCAAATGAATATTATTTATGTTGGCCTTATTGCTGGAAATATCGTCAATTAACTATTTTAAATTCTAGTTTTACTCGAAAACTCTCAGAATAACACACCAAGAAGAACAACCACAAATATGAAATGGAAATTACAAAACAAAAAAAATTCAAAGCAAAACAAACAAAAGTCAACTTGCCCAAAACTTATGTGTGAAACCTGGATAAGGAAATGCAAGAGAAAAGGTGTCTTGGTTTGAATAAATGGCATTGGCTATCTGTCTCTATGTTTATGCTTTCTCACAATGAGCGAACCAACCGGGGTTTTTATTTTGTGTTTCAAGAATGGGATGCCGAAAAAGATGTGAAATGAGCGATTATTTGTGCAGTCAAGTCCTTTTCCGATATGTTCGTCGATGTTCCTCCACAATTGAAATACTATCGACCAACCCGTGAACGATGCTGCAAACATCGAAATGCCAGCAAAAGAACCAACAAAATCACAAAAGAGATGAAAGTTGACTGATTTGAAGAGACGAAGTGAGGCATTAGGGTAAGCGTGAGATGAAAGCAATGAGATGAGAGGGAGTTTTGACTTTGAGTGGCTAAGGCAACAAAAAGGTATAAAGAGGTGAAAAAGTTCGGTTATTTATATGAGTGGCAATTTTTGTAATTTAGGGAAAAATGGAAAATGACAAATATGGGTTGGGCTTTGGGCCTCAAGGATATATGTGACTATTTTTTTTAAAAGACACACACAAACACACACACACACACACACACACACATATATATATATATCAACAAATATACCAAATTTTCTTATAGTGAATCTTTGGACCATAGTGATATGAGTTGAGTTCTTATTTCCATGGTTTTAAGAATTCAACAAATTAGAGCATTAATATTTTGTGGTTTAAATGTTTTCTTAATGTGGAGGTTTTCTTTATATTATGATTGTTAATATTTTTATGATATTTTGATAAAAATAAATATGATATTATAAATTATTAAATGATTATTAATTTTGTGTCTGAGTTTGAAAATATTATTACTTGAGAATTTTAAGCTTCATGATTGAGTGCTCTACAATTTTCTTTATTGTGCCTATGATATTCTTGTGCTCTATAACATTCTTTTTGTGAGAAAGTTAATGCAATTAGATTAAGGGGGCTAGTGGAAGCAATTATCGGATGAAAGACAAGTTTCCCAAGATGAAATAAAGTAGTGCACGTTTGTGAAAAATCTGAGCATGCTATAATTAATTAATTAATTAAATTATCGAGGGGGATGTGCTTAAGCCTGAAAGAGAGTCGCCTAGGGAAGTAACTCAACCTCTGTGATTGGAGATCCCATGAAGAAGGTTCAATGGGTAAGAACAATCCATACTGCGTAACTTGTTAAGCACAACTATATTGACATGTCTTAGAAGAGATATGATCCTACTTATCTCCATGGGAAAGTGCTTGTTATATGTGATATTAGGAATGATATTTATCCTGAATGAGTATAAAGGTTGGATACTCTTGCGAGGTATAGGTCACATATATCTCTTGAGGATTCATCTAAGTGAAAAGATCGTAAGGGTCACGATCGTAAGATTTTGGTTGTTCTCTAAACTCTTATGAGAATCAAGATTATGTGCATGGCTAGTAAAGCGCTAACTTGCAAAAACCAAGTCTTCATCGGTATTATATGTGTGATAGTTTAAAGTTTAGTCAAAGAATCAAGTTCAAGACTTTGTTCACCCAGGTTTTTCAAATGAATGCTATCAACACTAAATATCGATTCAAACCCAAAAGGTACCTACACCTATTGCATAATACAAGGTTGCTCTTTGTATATATATAAATTATTTTGATAAGCATTTTTATCTAAATGTTTTATTTTATAAAGCTTTAAAGTTTTAAACCTTTTGTAGGAAACTATTAGAGATAAAAGTTTAAAACTTAGCTTTTAAGTCATGACTTGCAGGTTTTAATATGAGATTAATTTCAAGAGTTACAAATCTAATAAAAACATGAGTTATAAAAATTAGTATTTATAACGTACATGTTTTTATTAAGAATTGCTATGGTTTAGGAGTTACAAGAGTTAATTTGTAACTTGCCTAAGCTAGGAGACTATTATATAAAGGCGTTTCAAACGTTCTTACATAATAATAATATTCTTTCAGTATTTTCTATATTTTGAGTAACCGCGACACATGGAGATATGTTATTTTTTTCGATAAGTTATTTTCTTCCGGTGAACGTGCTCATCAAGGAGATAAGCTATGTGTATTGAGTTGTATCTTGGAGCCCTTGAATACTAATATTACCCGCATAAGGGAAAGATTCTTTGGCTTTAGGACAATGTCTTTAACATGCCTCCTAAGTGCTTAAACCTAAAATTTTCTCGTCTCTCTTCTACTTTATACATGTTATTTAATTTTCAATATTATTGTTTATATGATATTATTGTTATTTGATTTATTGTATTTAAAATTATTATAAATATTTCTAACAAAAACTTCTTCAAAAATTGATTATAATGGTTGAGAAGGCACAAGCTTCAGTGGTTGAGAAAACAATAGAATGGCTTCTTTTTAGAACTAATTTCTTTATTTTTCCCTTTTGCTGGATTGTTTGCTTTTATAGATGACTTGGTCCAATACTCTTTTGTTTTGCCATTTAGTAGAATAAGTCTTTTTTTCAGTTTGTTTTGTTGTGTCTTACTTTTAATGGTAAATTTGTAGGCCTTTGTTTTTCAATTAGGAGCTTGTATTATTTGTGTTGGCTTGTGTAATTCATAAAAGGCCAAGTCCCATATCTCGCTTGTATTAAAATCCATGTCAACTTTTGCATTGCTTGGTTTAAACTTTAAATGTCCTATTAAGATTTAACTTTGTTTATGTGCCTAATTTCCTTTTATTTACAAGTGCTATTAGATTCTTCTATTATCACACCTACTTTCTTTATAAGCAAAAGCTTTATAAGGTGTTTGGAGGGTATGAATGTAGTCAACATATAAAAATATACAAAAAAATTAGGATGGGCTTTTTTATTCAATCCTAATTTTTACTGTTGATGCTGAAAATCCATTAACCTCCAACGCACCAGTAAAATTTATATTTGTTGTGGAGGATCTGACTCAACCAGAGGGCGATAAGGGAAAATGTGGAGAAAGATGGTGAAAGTGAAGGGTTTTAAGCCATGTGTTTGTCAATAAAGGCCACTATGTATCGGTCAATCGAGGTTCCAGTGATGTAAATTATCTGTAATCAAAGAGAAAACAAGGGTTAGAGGCGTCGATGATGTTGCTAGCGATAATCCTCTGATGCCCAAATCAGAGATTGAACATGGAGTGAAATATCTGGTTTATCAGGGAGAGACGAGATAGAGAGAGAGTTTCAGGTTAGAGAGTGTTCCAAACATTGACTTGAAGCAAATGAGCCTATTTATAGGAGTAATTCTCGTATGGGTGTTGCCATGCATGCTATAAGAGTGATGCCTCATTGCATACAAAGAAGCTAGTGATGACACCTAGTTAGAATCTATGGAAACACTTGGAGAATAAAAGGTTTCTTTAGGAGACACTTGGAAGCTTCTAATGGAGTTGGTGAGAACACTTGGCCAACGAGTAATTTTTTTTAGACACCTAGAAAGAAGTTTTACATAAAGTATAATGCTCCATTATTTTATTAATTTGTGTCATGCAACACCTCTTGTAGTAAAATTGATAATAGTTTTGTTCGACCAAACAGAGCATTTGTTATATAATTATTTGATCAACTAGAAATTCTCAGTAATAGGAGTAATGATGAAGCTTCTGTTGACTAGATGAATAGATCCATCATTTAAGAAGTTAGGCTACCACAGAGGATTAGAGACACATAAATTCTTTTGAAATAAAGACAATCATTCCTTTTTAATGATATGGCTTCAAATATTAATCTTGTTGGTTATTCCAATATTTTCATCCAATAACTAGGCCTCCAAGTTCCTAGTCAAAGCATTGGCATTTGGCTTGAGACTCGACTCTTTGAAGAACACATACTTTAAGCAATACTCCGTATGCATTATCATCACACTCTTCATTGTGTTCTTTTCTTCAAGGTCAAAATACAAACAATTCTCACTATATGCTTGATGTGCGTATTGTGCCTTTTTGTGTTAACCTCTCTTTAGCAAGGAGAGCAAAGATTGCAACTGAGTTTGTCAATGTGTTACTCTAGAATATTAAAGGAAAATAAGTAGTAGCTAAGTTCTAAAGGAGAACATTGTACAAGAGAAATCCTTCCAAGTTATAACCATAAAGAGAAAAAGTTATACAAAGAGAAATACCAATATAATTGTAGAAGAAGAGAACACCACTTTGTCCTCTTTGGTCTACCAAAATGATATACACAATTTAGCTTAATTTTTTGGCTTGTCAACTAGATTTGGATTAGACCCTCTAATAGTTGAAGTGACTTTTGGAGGAAATAATACAGTTAGTTGCGAGACACAAACAAGTAACATAAAGACACTACATTTGAAACTCCTCTGGTTAACCAAGATTTAGATAAAGTCTTCATATATAAAGCTTTCACAATATCCAGCCTACTACCATAGAGTGTATGGAAGGTTTGATATTTCTTCCTTCTCATGAATTGATGATAAAAATAATGCAATAGAGCAAAATCCCCATAATACATGGATAACTTGATCATGTAATCCAGCTACTAAAGCCAAAAAGGGTACACCAGTTGTGAAGGATATGGTGCTAAAAAATATTTGATAGAATGTGTAGCCTTGATATAGCTGGTGTTATCAATCAGGTTGATGATGCCAATATAGTCGATGGCATAGACAAAATTAGTGGTCCTTATGAAGTTGGTGTTACCATTAATACTGGTGGCAGATGTTGCATTGACAAGAAGATTTAATCTTCTATATTGTAATGACTCATCTTTTTTCTTTCATTTGTTTTCGAAGAATACAACTTTATGTTCTTGTGTTTGGAGAATTGAACTCATACAATGTTGCCTTCATTATTCATTTTGAATTTTTTTTGGAGTACTCTGATTGCTCTTATATCTTCATATTCACATCATATGTTTATTTATTCTCAAATAAGAGCTTGGGCAACAAAAGTATATGAGTATATTGGCATTCTTAGGTATTGTGTGTCCGTCAATCATGTTGCCATTTCAAATGGTGATCACAAATAAAGCGTTCTATCAATTAGTGTTGTAACATAGCACTAAGTATTGATCACGGTGATTTATCTGAATTAAGGCAACTTTACCTCAGTCAGGCTAGTATCTCAAATGACAATCATAAACAATGGCCTTGGTTGACCAAATCCATTGAAATAAGATCCCTCATGGTGATTCATTGAAATACAAGGCAACTATATATTAGGCACCAAATGCATATCCATCTTATTAACACTTCAAGTAGTGATCATATACAATGGTCCTAGTCGACTAGATACACGACATGAAAAACCTTATACGGTGAATTATTCAAATAGAAAGTAACTTTACCTTAGATGAATCTTACAATGGTGAAAATATAGCACAATTATACATTAGGCATCACATACCCTATGGTAGCACTAGCATTTCAAATGGAGAAAATAAACCAAAGTCCTAGTCAACTTATTACATTGTGCGAGAAATAATCTTTCCTCGTGAATTCAAGGCTTTACCTCAAGTGTGGGGTCGTCTTTTAAGTTTAAAGTAGCTCTTTAACCTTAAGTACCGAGTACACATTGATTACTCTAGCACTTCAAATGGAGATAATAAACAAGGTCTTCGTTGACCCATCACGTTATGGGAGGAATCTTCGTCGACCCATCACGTTGTGGGAGGAATCTTTCTAGTGAATTTAAGGCTTTACCTTAGACACTCGGTGCCTTTTCAGTTTTAGGTGACTCTTTAAACTTAGGCACTAAATACCCATTGATTGGGCTAGCATTTCAAATGGAGAAAAAAAATCAAGGTCTTGGTCAACCCATTAGAATGTGTAAGAATCTTTCCTTGTGAATGCAGGTAATTGTAACTCAAGCGCTGAATTGCTTTTCCTGGTGAATTTGGGTAATAGTACCTTAGGCATCAGTTGGCCTTTTAAGTTTGAAGTAACTCTACCTTAGGCATCGCGTGCCCATAATTGCTCTAGCACTTCAAATAAAAAAAATAAATAAAGGTCATGGTCGACCCATTACGTTGTGCTAGAAATCTTTTCTCATGAATTCGGATAATAGTAACTTAGGCGTCGGATCGCCTTTCATGGTGAATTTGGGTAATAATACCTCAGGCGGTAGTCTGCCTTTCTTGATGAATTTTGATAATAGTACCTCGAACGTCAGTCCGTCTTTCCTGGTGAATTTGGGTAATAGTACCTTAGACACCAGTCTGTCTTTTAGATTTAAGGTAACTCTACTTTAGGCATCACGTGCCCATAATTGCTCTAGCTGATCTGTTATATTGTGCTAGGCATTGGAGATTTTGATAGAGATAAAAACACACCAATAGGAGAGTTATTAACTTTTAAAAAAGATACTTTCACCATAGACATAATAAAGGCACATATATTTTAGGAATTGCAACTTGATTGATGTACTTGGTGAAGTATTAAAAGAAATTGTTGATAATACACTATTATATATTCAAAATTACATGAACATATTTCATCTTCATTTTTGAAAATGTAATGAGACTTGTTGAGTTCATAACAAGGAACCAACCTTGATTTTCTTTTTTAGGTAGTTCTTGTTGACGGATACAAACACCAACTCTTTAGTTGAAGATCCACCAGCTTCAAGTTATCATCTCTTGGTCTAGATTAAATATTGGAATAGCTTCTTCAACTGGTTGATCAAGAGTAACTTTTTCAAGTGGTTGACCACTATCATCCCTTGGATTCAGAATATGGATCGGGAGAATCTCCCTTGATTTGTTCTTTTATACAAATAGTATAATAGGTCCTTGCCAACTCTTGATTACCTCGCATGACTCTAACACCTTCCTTAGTAAGAAAATTTAGCATTGAGTGATAGATGGAGATTGTTGCCTTAAAGTTGATTAGGGCTGGTTGACTAAGAATAGCATTATAGGCACAAGGAAAATGCACAACCAAAAAAATTCACAAGCATGGTCCTCTTATAGAGACCATCTCTTATTATTACTAGTGACTGGATTGAACTAATAGGGGTTACTAGATCTCATCCAAAATCTTTTAAGGAGGCTTCATTTGGTTGGAGCTGATCTTTAGATAATTCCATGCAAATGGAAAAGCATCTAGAAAAAGTATATCTACAAAACTCTCCATATCCACTTACACTTGTTTTGCACTTTGGCATTGTTACCACCAAGGCATCATGATATCGAAAAACTAAGCCTTTGACATCTTGTTCGGTGAACAGTGATAGAGTATGGGACCTGTGGGGTTGTTTTGCTGCATTTGTTGACGCACTAACTTCTAGAGGTTCTTCACACCTCTCAACTTCTCTTACGTGGGCTTTTAAAGCATGATTGGAATTTTCTCGATATTAGGTCCCCTAACTATTGTATCAAACCTTGAGGTAGAACTAATTATATATTAACTCAAAAATGTTCTCTTACCTTATCTATCGATCTATCTATATCAATATTATAAATGTGTTCTTTCTCTTCTTATTCTTATTCATATGCCTTGTTAACTCTAATTATTTCATTCAGCATGCATTTGAATAGTTCTTCAAGTACTTTTTTGAAGCATCGAAGACAATGGAAGAGATAATGTACCAGTTTTCTAGGAAATTATTAAGCTTGTGATCAGCTAGCTTGCCAACAGACCATTAATGTTACATGTGTCCATGCAAGTGTTCTGCATTAAGTTTTAATTAAATCTTTGCACGTATTCAAGAGATTTTTCATCATCCCAATATTCTTAACCTTGCATTATCCAACCCTTTCTTTGTGAGCAAACAGAGGAACATTATATGTATGGTAAGTAAACTAAAAATTAAGCAATATATATACTAATTAAAAAAAACTATAAAATTATAAATTGGGTCAATTTCATAATCCTTCTCAGGGGTTTCCCTAAGTCTCACTTGACCATGCATCTTTGGTTTGAAAATCCCACATAGTTTTCCTCTCTATTAAAAAGTGTTTAAAATTCCGCATCAATCCCATATCACTGACAAGAAGGGACCATGTCTAATTTAAATATATACCTTGTAAACACCTAAGTTGTTGAAGGATGACGGTAAATATTAAAAATGTGAGTATTAAAATGCAAAAAATGTATCAAAGTGTCAAAGATCACAACGTAAAAAAGTGTATCAAAGATTATCACGAAAAAAGTGGAATCATTAACAAAGTCTCTGTGTGGACCAAAATGTAACAAATGTAACCGTAGGTTATGTTATAGAGGTTCAGACATTAGAAAAAGGTCTAGAGTTCCCAATGCATGTCTTAACTCAGTGTTAAAAACGTTAGCGAAGGTCTTTGTGGACCCAGATTGGTAGTTAGCAAGTTCTATATAAACTCGCCACCCAACTCTACTCTACTTAGGTATTTCCTTTCTCATTTTTCTGAAATCAAAGCTCCAGGCATCTGCAATCTACTCTGCATCTGCTCAAATGGTTCTTCCTTCACTCTTCTGAAACCTTGAGGTAGAACTAATTATTTACTCAAAAATATTCTCAAAAATGTTCTCTTACTTGCCTCATCTATATATCTACACGCACATGTGCTCTCTTAAATCTTAATGTATGTGTTTGTTGGCCAGTGGCTACTACTCCTCCTCCTCCTCAATCCCATTATCTTATTCATTTGCCTTGTTAACTCTACGTTAATTATTTGCATTTGAACAGGTTCGTTAACTACTTTTCTAAAGCATCTAAGACAAGTATGGAAGACAAAATTTACCAATTTTAATTTGCAGGTAATTATTAAGCTTGTGATCAACTGGCTTGCCAACACGCCGTTGATGTTGCCTGCATCCATGCAAGTACTTTTGATAAAATCTTTGCATGTATTCAAGAGATTTTTTTATCATCCCTCCCAATATTCTTAATCTTGTGCTATGCAACCCTTTCTCTAAACACTGCATGACTTTCTTGTACAAGCACTACAACAAAAGTGGTTTTCCACGAAAGCGATTTTACAGGATTTTGCCGTGGTACAGTCGATGTACCAACTGTATCGTTTGTTTTACAAAATTTTTGTTGTCTCATTAACAAAACTTTTACAAATTTTACAAAATTTATTTAAAAAAAATGGTTGTATCAGTACACTCGATGTACTGTAGTCGGACTCGATTTTACAGCAATAGACATTTTATTTGCATACAAATTGATTAAGACAAAAATCAATAAATACAGTAAAATCTCGATAAATGAATGTTCAATAATGAATAATCTTAGTTAAATAATGAAATCTTTCGATCCCGACTCAGGCTAATGTATTAAATTAGTAAATTCGCTAAATATATAAGATAACAATTTTTTTAAAATCTTTTAAGACCCAACAAAAATATAAATTAATAATTAATCAAATTCATAGTATAAATAACATATAAGTTCATAATATTAAAATAATTTTTTCTTAGCAACTCTAGTTTCCAATGATACTCTTTTTTAAAATACAGTAAAACCTCAATAAATTAATGTTACTTGGATTATGAAAAATTATGATTTTATCAAGATTATTTATTATCAATAAGTAAATAACTTATTAATTTATTAACAAACGAATAATTGTTAATTTAAGAAGATTTTTATATTTTTTAATTATTTATAATGTATTATTTTTTATTAACATTCATATTAAAAAATATAATAAATGATCAAAAGTTAATAGATTATATAAAGTTATTAGATTTATGGTATATAATTGAATTGATGTTGAGTATATTAAAATAATCGGTGCTACAACTACGACTACTACAGTAAATATCTACTTGGGTCAGGCTGCAGGCCCCAGTTCCAATAATTTGGTGCCACAATTGTTCGCTCCACGTGGAATTGTACAATTTGCTTTTAATAGAATGTTGTCTTTTTCTGCTTTTTTCCATTCTTTTTTCTCATCAATTGGGATTCAATTTGGGTGTCGCATTTCGCATTTGCTACTGACAGCACAATCGATGAGAAACAAGAAAGGAAAAAAGAAAAAAATGAAAATGAAAGAAAACGTACTGTTAAAAGAAATTGTACAACTCCACGTGGAGAGGACGATTATGGCTTGAAAATAAGAGTAATTAGGCGAATTATACTCTCTCTCGAACTTTTGACAAAATAATATAACGATCCTAAATTTTTAAATATTTTTAATTTATTCATTAAATATATTATAAAAAGACAGTTTTACTCTCATTGATATTCTAATATTTCTTTATTTATTTCTCTTTACAAAGAAGAAAAATTTTTTAAAAATTAATTTTATTTACAAACCTTTTTTAAATGGTTTATTTATAAACCATTTTCTTTTTAATTTTTAATTTTTAAAAAACAAAAATTAGAAAGAAAATCATTTAACTACCATTTTCATTTATCTACAAACCATTTTCTTTTTAAAAAAATGGTTTTTTTACAGCCTATCTATATAAACCATTTTCTATAAAAATTAAAAAAAAAGAATTTTTTTGAATCCTATTAGTGTTTTTAAAATTTTCTCCTTTATAAAGAGAAATAAATAAAAAATCTTATAATATAAATGAAGGCAAAATTGTCTTTGTATAGCATGTTTAACGGATGCACTAACGGTATTTGAAACTAACGGTATTTGAAAATTGAGGGTCTTTTATATTATTTCATTGAAGACTGAAAGAAAAGTGTTACTTTGCCCAAACATTGGGGATGACAATATAAATTACTCTCGAAAATAAAATTGGGAGGACAATTATGGCTTGACAATATCAAGTAAATACAACAACCAAATTGAAAAAAAAATAAATAAAATTGCACAATATAAATAGGTAACCTCATTGTCACGAGCTTAGAGTTTAGCGCAGCTGCTCGTGCGGCACTTAGGCAACTTAAACCCGAAAGTTGCTAAGTAAGCCTTGTAGTTTACTTCTCGCTCAATGAGAAGTTAGGACCGTTGAGCTCGAAGAGCTTTAGAGGCTAGAAGAGAAGAGATGGAACTTAGAGGCAAGTGTTGCAAATGTAAAGAGCTTTGTATTACACAAGAGAACTCTTACAATGCTTTGTATTATATTTGCTTGGATTAGCTTGGATGCCTTACAAATGAGCCATGGAGGGGTATTTATACTAATCCACCTCCCAAATGAATGGCTAGGATTCAATACATCCAATGGCCATAAATGAGTCCTACCTAAATTAGGTGTGGTAGGTGAACTACCATTGACAATGTATATTTACATGTGAGAGTTGTACATATTTGACTTTGCTAGAGTTTCTAGAAAATGGGCTTGGGCTTGTAGGCTTTCTAGAAACAAGGCCAAGCCTTTGTGTAGATTTTGGGCCACTCTAGCAAGCAAGTTGGATGGGCCGTAACATACTCTCATTCCTTGGTGCGTTTCTTCGCTAGCTTGGTGCAAACCCGTGCTCACGTCGCGCGGGGCGTGACATCCTCCCCCACCTAATTTCGCGACGCCCTCGTCGCGTCTTTGAGGATGTATCACCAATTGCGGATGAGTGGTCTTGCCTCCATGTCGACGCTTCCTCTTCACGCGCTTGGATAGCTTCTTGGTTGCCTTCTTTGGTTCCGCGATCGTGGGTGGCATCACGCGGTGAGGCGCTATGGATGGAGGTTTGGTATCGGGCTCCAACTTCATTTGGTCAGCCTCTCGTTTTGGCGGTAGCCTCCTTCGTAGCTTTTGGGTAGTAACATCCTTGTACTTCTCAAGGATGGCCTGGATTTGCCTTGGAATTGGATCCTTGGCAACGGTGGTGTCCTCCCCATCATTTACCTCTCGAACGGTGGCAAGGAAGCTCGGATCTTCCTTTATTCCTTGCTTGAGTTGTAGTGCGGACATCATCTTGCTCTCGACTTTGGTTGCACGTTCCGCCATGACCATGCATGATTGACTCCCATCGAGGATGTTGAGGGAGTTAGATGCTGGTATGGGGAAAGCATGGGCTTGGTCGAAGAACTCCATGCCCAACACTACTTGAAAGTCGTCCATAGAGACGATGGAGAAATCAAGTTTTCCGCTCCATGTACCCAATTGCGTTGGTGTCGCTTTGGACACCCCCACTATAGCTTTGGTGGGTGAGTTTACCGCCTTGATGGTACCTCCTCCATTGGTATATTTGAGACCTAACCGTTTGGCCTCTTCCAAAGAGATGAAGTTGTGCGTGGCTCCCGTATCAAGCATCGCACGCACATCCTTGCCGTTGATTGTGACGCTCACATACATTAGACCCTTTTGAACATGGGTGGGTCTTTCAAGTACGCCAATGGTACGGAGAGAACCCATCTCCGCTTGAGGCTCCTCATTTTGCACGCTCTCATATTGAGCGGCTAAGGCATTAAGGGCCTTCCTCTTTGGGCAATCACGCACCCAATGAGGACCATCACATATAAAGCAAGGACTTTTGGGCTTAGGGGCATCGGACTTACCTTTGTTAGGCGTGTCTCGTTTGTTCCCTCCGAAAGCCTTGCGTGCACCACCATCCCTTCGGTCTTGTCCTTTCTTGGCATTCCGCTCTCCCCTACCTTTGCCATGGTTGGGCTTTCTTTCCTTCGATTGGGATGTGTAGTCAACAAAGGATTTGGCCACGGCTATGGCGTCATCAAGGTTTTGCACGCCACGCCTCTCAAGCTCAACCCTTGCCCAATCTTTGAGCCCATCAAGAAAGTAGAAGAGGGAGTCTTTTTCGGACATTTCTTCGATTTCAAGGATGATTGTGGTGAAGTCTTTGATGTATTCGCGAATGGTGCCACTTTGCTTCAAACGGCGGAGGCGACCCCTTGCCTCCTTTTCCGCATTGCTTGGAGAGAAATGCTTTCGTAGCTCCCTCTTAAAGTCCTCCCATGTGCGGAGGATGACGATGCCTTTGCCCGCGTCGCCATGCTTGCGACGCCACCATAATTGGGCTGCATCACGAAGGAAAGTTAGCGCAATGCCAATTCTCGAAGCATCATCATAGACACCTTTCGCCTCGAAGTATTGTTCCAAGCCGAATAGGAAGTTTTCGACTTCCGTAGCGTTGCGAGTGCCATGGTATGTGGCGGGAGTTGGCACTTGCATGTTGCTTAGCCCACTAGGACTTGAGTAGGAGGGGCTAGCACGTTCGCAACGGTGCTTCTCCCATTCCATGCGTGATTCCTCCACTTCCGCACGGATTGCCCGCAACTCACACTCCACAAAGCTCCGTAAGCTAGCGAGCTCTCGTGTGAGGTTCTCACTAAATTCAAGTATTGTGGACTTTGTTGCTTGGGTGATCTCTCCATAATCCGTCTCTAGGCCTTCGAGACGATCGGAGAGGCCCTTGATAGCATTGTCCATACTCGAAAGAGATTGCTCTATACTAGCAACACGAGGCTCTAAGGATTCCGAGGAGGGAACTTTGGACTTACCTCGTTTTCCTTGTGGGCGTGGTTGAGGTTAAGGTTGTTCCTCACGTCCACGGACTTGCTCTTCCACATTCATCTCCATGTCGGATGCCATTTGCTCTTGTGCTCGAACCGTGCTCTGATACCAACTGTCACGAGCTTAGAGTTTAGCGCAGCTGCTCGTGCGGCACTTAGGCAACTTCAACCCGAAAGTTGCTAAGTAAGCCTTGTAGTTTACTTCTCGCTCAAGGAGAAGATAGGACCGTTGAGCTCGAAGAGCTTTAGAGGCTAGAAGAGAAGAGATGGAACTTAGAGGCAAGTGTTGCAAATGTAAAGAGCTTTGTATTACACAAGAGAACTCTTACAATGCTTTGTATTATATTTGCTTGGATTAGCTTGGATGCCTTACAAATGAGCCATGGAGGGGTATTTATACTAATCCACCTCCCAAATGAATGGCTAGGATTCAATACATCCAATGGCCATAAATGAGTCCTACCTAAATTAGGTGTGGTAGGTGAACTACCATTGACAATGTATATTTACATGTGAGAGTTGTACATATTTGACTTTGCTAGAGTTTCTAGAAAATGGGCTTGGGCTTGTAGGCTTTCTAGAAATAAGGCCAAGCCTTTGTGTAGATTTTGGGTCATTCTAGCAAGCAATTTGGATGGGTCGTAACATACTCTCATTCCTTGGTGCGTTTCTTCGCTAGCTTGGTGCAAACCTGTGCTCACGTCGCGCGGGGCGTGACATAATGGTTTCATTGAAAACATTTCTACTTAGATCAAAGTTGAATCACAATAGTCATTTTTGTTAAATGTACTAGCTAAGATATAAATAACAAGCTTGATGAGTTTGACTCCAAATTAGTGTAAATCAAATAGTGAAACTCATATTGGTTTGAAGGCAATAGTTGAGAACAATTTAAGAAGAAAGAACAGGGAAGCCAAGTTCTATTGTCTAACAACCCATCTTAACGGGTTTGACGACGATACACTTGATGTACTGGTACATCAATTTTTTAAAATTGTATTAAAGTTATAAATAAATGTGAAAAAGTTATAAATCAGTTTATAAAAATTGTAAATATAACTTTTCTTTAATGAATGTGTAAAAGTTGTAAACGGATTTGTAAAGTTGTAAATGAGTGTGTGAAAATTGTAAATGAATATATAAAAGTCTTATTTACAAATTTTACATACTTATTTATAATTTTTACACACTTATTTATAACTTTTACATATTCATTTATAATTTTTATACGAATTTAAAATTTAAAGTATCCATACATCAGCAGTATTGTAGCTGAACCCCCAATCTTAACACTAATTGGAAATGAACATTTAATTGTAAAAATCAAAGTGGGCAGGGCGGGGCGGGGCAGAGATTTTAAGAGCAGCTTGATTTCCCAATTTCAGTTTCTCTTTCATTCCTTATTCTACCAATCAAGTGGGCAGCCCAGAAAAGATACAGGCACGCATTTAAACCTGTCAATATAAACATCAAAAGTGAGTTGGGCCATACCCCACGTGAGGAAACCTCAATTATACTGGACCCCTGAAGCCTCCAGCCTGATGCAAGTAGCTATTTACCGTAGTTGTAGTTGTAACACCAATTATTTTAATATGCTCGACATAAATTGCATTTCTATAATATAAAGCTGAAGTAGATTCATATAATCTATTAATTTTTTATCACATTAATTTATTGTATGTGTGTGTATGTATATATATATATATATTAACACATACATAACTCTGTTATAGAATCTAAGAATTTTTCAAAATTTTCAGGGCCAAGGTACCAAATAGATCCGTCTCTTACCCATCAGAAACCACCAGCCAGTGCTTTGATGCTTTGATAAAATCTTTACATGTTTTTTTAGACTTTGGTGATCCTAGCTAATATCTTGCGTTTGTGCATGGATGTACTGGCAATTGTACTCTAATTTTCACTCTGCATTTTGAAAATTGATTAGAATTCAAATTGACTTTTGACTAGTAAATTTTTATTTGGAGACCCCCAAAGTTATGGACTATGGCATTTGTATTTCCTATCCAAAGAAAAGTAAAAACTAAAAAATAAAAAAAGTACATATTATTCGTATTTCCTCGATAACATGCAGAATTAGCAAGTTCGTGACAAGGGTGAAACTGTGAAAACATAAAATTGTTATCAGGTATAGGCATTCATATAAATGCATTAATCGTTTCGTAGGTTGATGGTAAAAAAGTTACACCAATAATACTCATTCTTTCTTTTTCAACCATTATGTAGTAGAAATTGTGAGCTATGCCCTGATTGGGCTGGCAACATGTGGTGCCAAAAAGATATACAAGTTTGTACGTGAAGGTCAAATATAACTATGTCAGACATACGGACAAGAACTTTGCCAAACTTGAAGTGGAAATAAAAGCTCCATGTGCTACAGAGGAAAACGAAAACTCAAGATTGATCCCGAAGAAAAGAAAAATGCAATTACTTTTGAATGATAAATTTGTAGGCCTGTTGTTTTGGGTGGGCTCGTGTGATAAATATATAAAAGGCCGGGTACCATGTTTCTCGCTTGTACTAAAATCCATATTAGCTTTTGCTTTGCTTGAAATAAATGTCCTAATTAAGATTTATCTTTGTTTGTGTGTTTAATTTCCTCTTATTTACAAGTGCTATTAAATTCTCTAATTATCATATCGACTCTATTTATAATCAGCAAAAATTTTATGTGTCATTTTAGGAGCATGATGTAGTCAAGATATAAAAATTAGGATGGACTTTTTTATTCAATCCTAATTTTTGTTATTTTCAGTCAAGCATTTACTCTAAATATTTAGTTGAAAAAGTTTGTATATAGAGTCTAGTATCACAATAATTACCTGCTTATGGGGAAATTACCTCCTTTCCGTCCATCACAATCATTTTTCGTCAACAGTTAAGAGTCTGTTGCCTTGATCCCACATCGAAAACATAGCAAAGCACGATTTGACGCGTTGGAATAAACAGCTGACACCAGCACTGGGCAGAGTATGATCCTTCAGATGGTTTAATAGACTTAGAATTAGGAAACTTTGAGTATAAGCCTTGAAATATACTTCAATTGATTGATTTATCAACACTGTTTAGTACACATATATATACAAAAAGCTTTGGACAGTTGTCAAACTCTGATTGGTTAAATTGTAACTAATAATAACTAATTGTAACTTTGCTAACAAAGCTAACAGAACCAGTAAATAGAGTTAACAGCACCAGCTAACAGACTAACAATATTAACTAACTGTGTTGAACAATTATAGCTAACAGGCCCCTTCAAGTGCAGCTGGGGAATTCTTAGAACTACCACAACAAGCTTGATCCAAAGTTTGAACTGTAAGTTTATGCTTGAGAGCATCAAACCGAGAACCTAACAAAGGTTTAGTGAAAATATCAGCATTCTGCAATGCAGTAGAAATATGCTTAACAACAAGGTGCTTAGCAAGTATCTTCTCTCTAATAAAATGAATATCAACTTCAATGTGTTTGGTCCTAGCATGGAACACAGGATTGGCAGCCAAGCACTCAGCACCTTTATCACACCATAACACAGGAATATCATCAAGTTGAAAGCCAAGTTCTGTTAATAAACTTTGCAACCAGATGATTTCTGTGGCTGCTGAAGATAATGCTCTATATTCAGATTCTGTAGAGGAACGGGCAACTACATTTTGTTTCTTAGAACTCCAATAGATGAGATTATTGCCAAAATAAATGCAACATCGTGAAACAGATTTTCGATCATCTAAAGAGTTGCCTCAGTCAGTATCACTATAGCCGTTTAGAGTTAAAGAATCCATTGGTTGAAACACAAGACCATGATCAATTGTCCCCTTAATATATCTTAAAACTCTTTTGCAAGCTTGCCAATGATTTTCTGTTGGAGATTGTAGAAATTGACTCAATTTATTCACTACAAAAGAGATATTAGGTCTAGACATGGGCAAATACTATAATGTACCAATAACACTCCTGTAAACACTTGGATTTTCAAATGCAGGACTATCATTTATAGCAAGTTTTGCATTAGTGACCATAGGAGTAGTTACTGCTTTAGCATTAATCATATTACTTTTCTTAAGTAAATTAGTAGCATACTTACTCTGAGTAAGCAACAAAGAACCAGCTAATCTGTGAATTTCAAAGCCAAGAAAATAGCTCACTAAACCCAAAGTTTTCAAGGCAAACCGTGTATTTAGGTCTGAGATAACCTATTATAGTTGAGATTTACAACTTCCAATAACTAATATATCATCAACATAGACCAACACTAGTATAGTCTTAGCCTTGTCCTTGAAAATGAATAGACTTGTATCAGATTTAGACACCTGAAAGCCCCACTGAAGTAATGCACCTTTAAGCTTGTCAATCCAAGCTCTAGGAGCTTGCTTCAAACCATAGAGAGACTTGTGTAAATGACAAACATAGTCAGGATGAGTAGAGTCAACAAAACTTGCTGGTTGAGCCATAAAAACAGTCTCCTGGAGATCACCATTAAGAAAAGCATTGTTTACATCTATTTATTGTATATCCCATTGATAAGTGACTGCCAAAGAAAGAACAACTCGAATGGTTGAGGGCTTGATAACAGGACTAAAGGTGTCAAAGTAATCTACTCCCGGGGTTTGTTGAAAACCCTTAGCAACCAATCTAGCTTTGCAACGTTGCACACTGCCATCTGGATTATACTTAATTCTGAATACCCATTTATTATCAACAATATGCATATCTGTAGTGGGAGGAACTAGTGATCATGTGTTGTTAGCTTGTAAGGCTTGGAATTCAGTTTGCATAGCTTGTAACCAATTAGGATCTTGCAAAGCTTGAGCAACTGATGTTGGTTTAGATAAAGAAGTACTACATTGATAAACCTTTGGTTTAAAAATGCCAGCTTTTGCCCTTGTCAGCATAGGATGAGTGTTAACTGGAATTGGTAGAGAAGTAGGTAGCTGTTATTGTGATGATAATAGTGATTGCTGTTGTGAGGATGTTGGAGATATAGAATCTGATGAAGGTGATGCAGAAGAATTTATAGCAGAATTTATAGGAGGAGTGTTAGCAAAACTACATGGTTGAATAAAGTCTGATGAAGGTTGAAAGTTATTTAACTGAGAATTGGAGAAAGAGACAGGAGAAAAATACCAAGGAACAAATGAGATAGAATTTAAATTCTCAGGAGCAGAAGAAGGGGAATGAGAAAAAGAAGAAATGGAAGCAAAAGGAAATAGTTGTTCATTAAAAGAGACACTTTTGGCTATGTAAATGCGACCAGTGGAATTGAGACACAAGTAACCTTTGTGTATCAAACTGTAGCCTAAAAAGACATATACAGTAGTATGAAAAGAGAACTTGTGACCATGGGATGGTCTTAGGTTTGGATAGCAATCACAACTAAAGACCCTAAGATGTTTATAATTAGGTGCTTTATAAAAAAGGGTAAAGAATGGACTGGAAAATTGAAGAACTGGAGTTGGTAATCGGTTTATCAAATAGACAGCAGCACTGAAAGCAAACCACCAAAACTTCAGAGGTTGGGCGAGAAGGGTAAGTCCTATTTCCATCACATGCCTATGCTTTCTTTCTACTGAACCATTTTTTGGATGTGTATGAGGGCAAGGATGTCGAAACTGAATTCCTAGAGTAGCACATATAGAAGCAAGAGATCTAAACTCACCTCCCCAATCAGACTGTAAGCATTTCAACTTTCTTCCAAATTGTCTCTCCACCAATGCTAGAAACTATTGAAAAACCTCCTTCACTTTAGAGTTCAATTTCAAAGGAAAAAGCCAACAATATCTGCTAAAATCATCAATAAATAAGAGATAATAATTGTAGCCTTCAACAGATGATATTGGTGATGGTCCCCAGACATCTGCAAAGACTAATTCAAGAGGAAATTGTGACTGAGAAGAAGATGAAGGATAAGCTAAATGATTCTGTTTTCCATACTTACAGGATTCACAAAACAAAGAGTTATTAGATACACAACGAAACAATTGAGTATCTTGAGAAACTTTAGCTAAAATCTGAACATGAGGATGGCCAAGCCTTTTGTGCCACATGATACAATCACTAGTCTTGTTATTAGTGTATACATCAAAATTAACAACACAGGAAACTAGAGTAACTGGATGAAAATAACTTTTTTGAGAAGAAGAAAGAAAACATGAGGAAGCTTTAGCAGCAGATGAAGTGATTGAATAGCAATGAAGAATTAGTTGATGAATCAAGATCTTGAAGTTGGTAAAGACCTTCACTGAGTTTGCCTTGCAGAAGTGGAATTCCTATTTTCTTGTCCTTAACAAGACAGAAATTTGAGTGAAATTCCACTACAATGTGATTATCCTTGGTTAATTGAGATATGCTAATCAAATTTTTAGTAATAGAGGGAACATGAAGTATCCTTTTGAGCAAGATATCTCTATTGGATTTAGAACAATGTAAAACACTATAGAACCAATATGAGCAATAGATAAAGTGTTACCATTTCCAACTTGGATTGTATCTCTTCCAGTATATGCAGATTGCATTGTGAGATTACTTAGATCAAAGGTGATGTGATCAGTCACACCTGTGTCTAAATACCATGCATTATCAGCAACAGTAGTTGGTGAAGCAATAAAAGCTTGAGGAGCTTGTTATGCTGAAAAATTTTCAGCTATATTTGCTGATGAAGACAAAAGCCTGAGAGCTTGGCTCTTGTGCTAGACCATGATAGCTAACATCAAACCTTCTAAAACATTTCACAATTGTATGTCCTGTCTTACCACTAAGTTAGCAAACTGGTTTAATAGTAGAACCATTAGCACCTCCATTAGTAGATGGATGAGAATTAGTGACATTATAACCTCCTGTATTGTTGCCTCCTCTGCCATAGAAATTTCTATTTCTGCCTCTGCCTCTAGAATTAGAACTAAAAGGAGCTCTTCCAGTTTGAATATTAGTACCAAATTGAGGCATTCTATTTACAAGGTGAGCACTAGATCCTATATGAACCACTTGTGCCAGATTGTGTTGCTCTAATCTTAGTTCATAGCTTTGTAACTGATATTGTGCCCGTTCTAATGAAATAGATCCAGCTTTGGAGGTAATATTAACAACAATAGCATCATATTCTGGTCCTAGTCCATCAAGAATGTGTAACAGTAAATCAAAATCTATTATCTTAGTGCCTATAGCATACAAGGTATCAGCAAATGACCTCATTTTCAGAAAATAGTTTGAGATTGACAGAGAGCCTTTCTTAGTTGTTTGGAGTTGGTGCTTGATATGCATAGCTCTTGCCTTTGATTCAATATTAAACAAGCGTTCTAAAGACTTCCAAACCTCAAGAGATGTCTTGCATCTAACAACATAGCCAAACATGGATTCTGAAATTGAAGATAACATCCAGCTTAAAACAAACTGATCAGATCGTTGCCAATTAACATGTTCAGAATTGATCTGAGTTATCACACTTACTGGATCTGTACTGGATTGATCTTGAATTGTGATAACAGCAGGAGGACAATGATGACTTTCATCAATAAAGCTTTCAAGATTATAGGCTTTCAACGTTGACAGGATTTGAGATTTCCAGAAACCATAATTGCCTCGTTGAAGTTTGATAGAAGTAGTAGGAAGAGCTCCTGGTAGTATCAACGGATTTGAAGAATTGAGAGATGAAGAGAAAGTTGAATTTCGAGAATTTGTGTTTCCAGGAAAATGACCAGGAGAAATGTTAAGGGATTCTCCCATGGCTCTGATACCGACTTAGAATTAGGAAACTTTGAGTATAAGCCTTGAAAAATACTTCAATCGATTGATTTATCAACACTGTTTAGTACACATATATATACAAAAAGCTTTGGACAGCTGTCAAACTCTGATTGGTTAAATTGTAACTAATTATAACTAATTGTAACTTTGCTAACAAAGTTAATAGAACCAGCAAACAGAGTTAACAGCACCAGCTAACAGACTAACAACATTAACTAACTGTATTGAACAATTATAGCTAACAAATGGGGATATGATGAGTGGTCATCTCTCGCTAAAACTCTATGAGATGGGTGTCTGTCCCAATGCCTGGTTATGACACGTGGGCATTCCCATCTTCACCAATCTAATCCCTATCTTGAGGGAACTATAAACTCATTAAATTAAAGCCTTGACATGAAACCATTAAATTAAAACCTTGATCCTTGCCAATCTTTTTGAGTCTCTTAGCCGTTGGGGCAATCTTTTTGAGTATGTTAGCTAGCCTTTGGTTCCATCGATGTGGGCTTTTTCCTTTCCGCCACTGGTTTCTTCTTAACTTCAGTGGGTCTTTCCCCAAGTTGAGCCTCTAGATTCATCTTGATTTTAGCATCAAGGCTTGGCTGTGCATTCTAATTAGCACCACTGGAACCTCCTTCCTGCATTCCTTAGGTTCAAGTTTGGTGATGGTTTAGTTTTAATAAAATTTTGATTATTTATCAAAGAATTTTTGTTATTCTATTTTCTTAGTAAAGGGATAGAAATATCAACAATACCTTGCACTGTTAATTGGTTCAAAGTTCAAGTTCAAATGGGGGTTAAATATTCCCACACTGGTTGGTATCAGAACGTTACGCGTGATGACCAAAATTCTTTGATTCGATACTTGGAAATTAAAATAAATAAAGGAGGACGACATCTGTATCGGAATAACATAATTTCTCTCCCTCTGTAATTTTACTCTGCTCGGGCGACAGGCGATTCCTCCTCCGCTCTTCTCAAACCTTGAGGTAGAACTAATTATTAACTCAAAAAAATTTCTTTTGCTTCCTCTATATATCTACATGTTTTGCGTAGCTACTCCTGCTTTTCTGATTCTTATTGACATGCTTTATTAACTCTACTTTTTTTCGCCCAACATGGACTTAAGCAGGTTCTTCAATTACTTTTCTGAAGCATCACAATATCTGAGACAACGTATGCAAACAAATATTCAACCAGTTTTCCAGGTAATTGCTTCAAGCTCGCCAACATGCGTCATTCTTCGTTAAAGTATAAAGAAGTTGCAAAAGTTTATATATAAAAGTTATAAAAATCTTTACGTGTTTTGAAGAGATTTTTATCATCCCTATATTCTTGAATCTTGCATTTTATTAATGGACATGCATGCACCAAGGTATATAATGCAACAAAAAAGCTTTATATAAAGAATAATACTATATCTATAACTCATTACAATCTAAGTTGACAAAATACTACTGGAGATATAATTAATATGCCACCTATTATAACTTTCCTTATTCATTTTTGTTTTTTACTCCTTCAGTAAATTTTTGTCAACTCAAGTTATAAGGAATTAATTGTAGATGTAGCATTGCTTTTATATAAGATATGTATGCTGCTCTAGAAATCATAAGACTCTAATTTCCTTCTTGTTGAAAACCTCTGTGAGTGTGACGAGACAGGAAGAGTTAGACAGTTGGTGGAGAAAAGTAAACAATTAGATTTAAAGATTGAGGTAAAAAGAAGAAGAAGAATAATTAAATAGAATCAAATAGATAAAAATAAGAAATGAAAGGTATAGCTCAGGCCATAGGGTAGCTCCTTGCCCTTTGTCAAGAGGGTTATCTCCCATAAGAACTTTTTCAGAATTAAAAGCACTCTTCATTAACCTTTCCATGTATTAAATCAAACATGTTATTTTAGTATAAACTACCGATTTTCTTATTCTCATTCACATGCTTTGTTAACTCTATTTGATCATTTGGCTCAATTTACATGGCAAGCAGGTTCCTTAATCGCTTCTAGCATCAGAGAATCTGACACAACAGGGAATAAACAACCAACCGGTTTGCAGGTTTTCTTTGATCTTGTGATCAGCTACCTAGAAAACTTATCATTATTGCCTGCGCCTACATAAGTTGTGTGCATGATGCTTTGATCAAATCGTTCTTTAATAACTAGTGAGAATATAAATGAGTCTTATTTTAAGTTCTGGATCGATATCGGTACCAATAAAATTATTATAGAAATTTTATATTACAAGTGCTTACATTAATTTAGTTTATTTCTAACTAGTTAACACTGAGAATATGTATGTATCATTTGATTACTATTGTACAAAAAAAAAAAATTGTTGTACATATTTCACAAGAGACATAACATATATGCGTCCATATTTGTTTTTATAAGTAAAGAAAACTATGATAGAGTATATATTCGTCATATCTTCCTAAATAACTTTCAAAAACTATTCTCTATGACAGGTAGACGTTAAATATAGATACATTATACATACGGGTGATCAGCTATGAAAACATAAAATCTATTGAAATATACAGGCACATGCATATACAGACATACACATGCATGTATTACTCCATAGCTTGGCAATAAAAAAAAAAAAAGACACCAATATTATTCTTCTTCTTTTTCAACCATTAATGTTTGCAGCATGGACGAAGCAGGATTAATTCCGGCATTGGTTACGGTGGTAACATCTAGCATGTGGTGCCCGAATATACAAGATCATGAAGTCCAAATAGGAAAAATATGCGCAAGAACTTTGCTGACCTTGAAACTGATGAAAAGAAAGAGGAAAAATCAAATTTGACTAAGAAAATGGAACGGACACCTCATGGTAAAATATGGCTTCAAGAGGTGAAGGAGATCAGAGTTGAAGTCGAGAAATTGGAGAGTAAATACCAAAATCTAAGAAGCCAAAAAAAAAAAAAAACCCTTGCCTAGGGTATGGCGACTTCATAAATAAGTGAAGCTTGGTAAAATAATTGTGGAAATAACTAAAAAAGTAGTGGAAATCAAACAAAAAATAAATCTAAAATTTTGATTCAATCTCTGATTGAAATTGAAATTTTATTAAGTGTTGTATTTTTGTAAGAACTAAGATATTCAGCCTCGTTTGTGACAAAGAAGAAGCACTTGGACAGAGAGAAGGCAGTAGGCAAGGGAGTGTGAGAGAGAGAGACAGAGAGGACAGAATGCAGGAGACCAGTGAAGAAGGAAATGAGGAAGGATGCCTAATTAGGGTTACGGTTTTTTCTCTATTGAATAATTTTTGTTCACTCATCAAAATAATTCCTTTGGCCTGGTGGTAGAGTTTAGTTTTTATGTTTTAAAGTCTTATTCTTTCGAATCCGGGCACTTACAAATATATTTTTAAAGTTTAAATGACCATTATAACCCTCAGGTTTCAATTTTTTTCCAACTTAATGGTTGCTTTCAGTTCCACTAAAATCTGAACTCTGTCCATATAAAAAGTTCTGTCTGCTTGTTGCCGCATAAGCAACTTCCAAGAACTTACAGTATTGTTTCTGAACTTGCCTGAATAAAAAATGAATGGAGACTTGACTTTAGAAAATGGAAGGAAAGGATAACTCTATATAAACCCTCGCGCGCATGTCCAATTCTATTCTCTCACTCTTTCAGGAAAATGGAAGCAAAGGATAACTCTGTATAAACCCTCGCTCGCATGTCCAACTCTACTCTCTAACTCTTTCAAATCGCCGGGTACCTGCTCTCACTCTTTCAAACCTCCAGGAATCTGCAATCTACTCTGCTCAGGCGTTTCAAACCTTCAGGTAGAACTAATTCTTCGGTGGTGTGTTCCAGAGCTAGTACTCCTCCTTTTATTCTTATTCATGATATGCCTTGTTGACTCTAATTATTTCCTTCAACATGCATTTGAATAGGTTCCTCAAATACTTTTCTCAAGCATCTAAGACAACAGAAAAGACAATATTATCTACCGCTTTCATTTTGCAGGTAATTATTAGCTTGCCTTATATGAACTTCGCTTGCCTTCTCTAACGTGTAAGGGCTGCCATGTATTAATTCGGCTTGCCTTCTTTGTCAAAACGTTGCTGCCCTGTATGAACTCTGTTTTGATTCTTTGCATTCCTGAAGCCTTCAGTGAATTCAGCTAACCTTCTTCCTCAAGTCCGCTCCTTCTTCTTTATCAAACGTTTTTACGTACATCGTAACGTCAAACCGTTGGTAGCACTTCGAGGTTGACGAGCCTGGAAATTTTTGAGTGAACCTACCAAAAACTATTTAAATGAAGTCACCGGCCAGTAAATGCCATGATACAAAACCTGGTTCTGTTTCAGGCCAGGGATGGTGGAGACGCGGTGCCATGCATTGTTTGTAGGGTTGTAACATGCAATCCACTTGGACACGTTTGCACGAAAGGACAAATCTCTAGAGTAAAAAGACTCGTGAATTCTACTAGAAGTGTCAGCGGAGGATGGAGAAGGGAGCTGGGGTGAGAGGAAACCAATGGAGGAGCCCAAGCTTAATTAATTTGTGGGTGAGAGTGAAGACAATCAGCAACTGATTAGAGGGGATGATAAAGAGGGAGAGGGTGGAAATATCGAGAGGAGAAATTTGTCATGGAATAGAGGGTAGGTGAGAAAGGGTGATAAGTTGCTGGGTTTTGGAGCTGATTTCTAAGATTTCCTTGTTCTGGTTAATCCAATGTTTGGTTTATCTGATACACATACACATCATCCTTTCTTAATTAATTTGGTGGCTTTGGAGAGTTCGAGCAATAAAAGGGAGAATGTTGATATAAATCGAACTTCAATCTTTGTTTAATTATAATGTATGAATGATTACATTAGTCCATGTCCATCAGCAATTGTGGATGCACTGCATATTCCATAATGTACATTAACAATATATTAGTGGTTAGAAAACCTGTGTTTGTTTTTATTTCTTGAGTTTTTGTTTTCCAAATTTTAAAAGAATGTTTGTTTGGTTTCAAATTTTTTTTAATTTTAAAAATAATATGTAGTTGATATTAATTTCGATGTACTATAAAATGTATATTTTCATAAAACTGTTTTTTAAAAATGCTAGCGAAAACACTTAAAAGTCTCAAAAATAGGCAGAGAAAAGCAATAGTATACCAATTATCAATGGCTACGGGAAATATTTTCGGAGGTCATTATATTCTCAAATGGGTTTGAAACAAGGCCCATGGACCTTCTCTACGCGACGTCTCTGCTTGAGAGTTTGTCACATTAACCTATTTCTAAATAGTAACGATCGGGCTGGACAAGTGAATGGTAAGACTGGAAAACAAGTACTTCCTCAGTATATGTTATTGGTTGCGAAACGATGCATGAAAAGAGAGGAAGTTACAGTACAGACTACTTTACTAGTGGAAGTGAATGGGAATAGACAATTAATGACAAGCTAATTAAACCATTAATGTCAATTAATATTCTTCTTCTTTTAAACCATTAATGTTTGGAGGATGGAGGCAGCAGTCATACAAGGATTATTTACTGTAGTGATTGGGTTGGTAACATGTGGTGCCCAAACATACAAGATCGTGAAGCCTAACTATAATTACGTGAAAAATATAAGCAAGAACTTTGCTAGCCTTGAGAGGGAAGAAAGAGCTCTGTGTGAGGGAGAGAAAGCGGAAAAATCAAATTTGACTAGGAATAAAAAAATGCAGTTGACACCCAATGGTAAAATATGGTTTCAAAACGTGAAGGAGATCAGAGTTGAAGTCGAGAAATTGAAGATTAAATACAATCTAAGTAGAGAAAAACCCTTGCCTAGGGTATGTCGACCTCGTGAATCTGTGAAGCTTGGTAAACAAATTGTGAAAATAACTAAAAAAGTAGTTGATCTCAAGAATAAGGAAATAAAAATGATGGTTCCGAAGGTGCCATCTTCATTTCTAGGGAAAATGAGGAAGCTCATCCACAAAAAAAAAAATGAGGAATTTACTCAGAAAGTGACTATAACGTTTGAGAAGGTGCAAATTTCAATTGTATATTCGATGGCTTCCATTTTGGTTGCTAGCCCTCATGAGATTTAACTTTGCTTATGTACTTAATTTTCTCTAATTCATTTACAGGTCCTATTAAATTCTTCTAATTATCATAACTACTTTCTTTGTAAGCTGGATAAGTTTTATGTGAGGTTTCAGAAGCAGGAGAAATTAAGAATATTTACTCAGGTTCGTCCTAATTTTTACTCTTTATAATAAAACTTTACTCATATATAATACATTTAATTAGTAGAAAAGTCTCTATACATGTTAGTGTAAACTTGATGCCATGCCAAAGAAAACTTCCATAGCTCTTGTTCTGTATCTCTTATATATATATATATATTTGCTTAACATTATATTCTAACTAGTTTTTGGATTTGCTCGGAGACATAATAATCTGACATTTAGTTCAGAGAAATTTCAAGCAAATTACATATTTACACTTATTCTCATCAAGTAATTAATTTATATCTATTTGTTGTTATCAAATTATATATCCTCTAGACCTCTTCTGCACCTATAGACGACAGAGGCTATCCACAAATCTTGTAATAGTATATTATGCACTCATGTCATTGGAAAAAATCAAATTTAACAACAAACCACTGTTTGGTTGCCTAGAAACTCAAAAATAACTGAATAAGCTAAATATAACTGTACTGGGCTTTTGGATTTATTGAAATTTCTTGGAATACATGACAACCAGTGGCCCCCATTTTCATATTTTTATTAGCACTCATTTTTTTAGCTATTAGACTTGGATAATTAAAATTCAAAAAAACAAAAAAAAAATTCAAGAAATCAATAGAGACAAAGCAAGAGGTGGGGTTTATAATGTATTAAGAATAAATAAATGAATGAAGGAGAATAAGAGAGGACGTTAACTCGCGTGGGTTTTCCAGAGAGCTACTTTGTGACTGTGAGGCTTATTGCCCGCCAAAAATGAGGAACATCAGGGGATGATTCTCCTTGTGACAAATCTGAGCCACAAAAAAAAGGTCCTGATATAATCGTTGTGCATTTATTGTTTTTATTTTTTCGGTTTGGAAGTAAACGACATCGTTTCTTTTAAAAAAAAAAAAAAACTGGAGACAGGAGATAACGGTAATGCGGTTGAGAAGGCGCCAAATTGAAATTCATTGTAGAAATTTGTCAAAAAAGCTGGGAATCCCTTCGGCTGTTTTTGATTTAATACGAGGATTGTACCTGAATGTAAAATAATAATAAATAAATGAATAAATAATGATAATAATAATTCAGAAGATAACTGGGCAAAACAATTCAAATATGGAGAGATCACTGGGAGGAGAAGGCTTAGGTGGTGTTTGTTTTAATCACTTAACACTTTTTAGATTTAGACACTTTTTAGGACTTAGAGGCTGTTTGTTTTAACCACTTAAATTTAAATCTAAATAGATTTAAGTGGTTTAAAAATTTTTTTATTTATTTTAATGTCTAATCACGTATTTTAAGTCATATTTGTCTGAATTAAAAAAGTAAAAAATTATCACTTTTTTAATTTAAAATATCTGAATGTATAAAATACCAAAAACACCCTCCTATATAAACACAATTATAATTATTTTTTTCCTTCTCTCTTCTCACCTGGCTACCGTTCTCAGTTTCCAACCCCTCTCCCTTTGTGAACCCTACTTCTCAAATCTGGCCATTTCATCCACTTTCGGCACTGAAGCTAACTTTCCGACGACCGAATTTGGTAATATATGTCTATTTTTTGCTTGTTTCTATTTTTAAGCAATTAGATCGTGCCTATTAGAGATTTCTTGGCCATTTTTTTTGTCTGTGGATCTGCTTCTATCTCTGTTGAAGCAATTGGATCTGCTTCTGTTTTGTCTTTGTGGATCTGCAATTAGACCGAATCTGTTTTGCTAGTCTGTGTTGCTAGTTGATAACCGATAAGAGCAATAGACAAAAATAAATAATTGTAATTTGCATATTGGAGTTATTGCTTTTGTGTTTGGGACTCAAGGGAAGAAGTTATTTTATTGGAGTTTGAAATTTTGTGATTGTTTATTGTACTTCTACTTGACTCTTTCGGATCCACATTGATCAACTACTCATATATAAAATCATTTCTGGGTTCCACATATATGGTAACAATAAATGTTTAACAAATGATCTGAGCAGTATGATATTCACCAGAGGTATTGTCTTCCTTCTTCATGCAATACGTTTTATGTGGTAGGTGATGGCCATGATTTCTATAGATAGGTCAATGTTGGTGTGAAAGCCCTTACTTGAGTTCGCTTAGCCAAGAGTGTATTCATGAAGTATTAAAAAATAAAGATGGAATTTTAAGGAATGAATTTATGATATAAATGTTCTTGAAACAACCATTTCCATGCTTTGTTCTTGAAGTTATTGCCCTTTGACAAGGTTCAAGGGAGCATGAAAGCTTTTAGTCATCTGACTCTGCCAGCCACACTTTCGAAATAATTTTGTCAAAGCAATGACTGTTTTGAAAGCTATATCAAGAGACTATTATGGAACTTGGTTAATATTACAATTTATAGATAAAGTCACTTCTAGCTGTAAAATATCTTTCTAAATTATTTCCTTTCTCTTTGCAGATTTCCTTGTTAGTGATATGTAATGCTTTATTGATTTGGATTCCATTTGGATTTGATCTAGCTTCTTTAGATAGAACTTAATTTAATTCTTTTGAAGCTTGGGATTGAACTGAAATATTGAGACCCTGATCTGAGTCTTCTCACTCCCTTGTTTTCTTTGCCTTTGCTTATGCATCACTCTTACACGATTGAGCATAAAAGAATAAACAATCGTAGAATGTTTGGATGTGCATATAAAATGTTTTAAAAGCCTGGCATCGGAGACACTCTGGATCACTTTAGAAATGAATTTTGGGGATTTGAATTTTCATCGAAGTGCCTTTGAAGATACAGAATCCTCTTGTAGAGTATCGCTAAACTTGCAAGCCTGCTATATAAATGTGATCTACCATCCTAGGAGTTGATCTGAGAAGGGACTGCAGGCCCAACCTAAGGAGAGGTGCAAAAAACGGTTCCTTCAAGAGGCATCGACCACCCATGCTTATATATTATTGCTTAAGAAAATTAGAATTTTAAAGGAAAGGACATGTGATTTAGAAAATTTGCATTTTAGAGGGGGGAAATGTTTGGTCGGCAAAAAACATATTAACTATATGAAAGATGCCATAAGTGGATTTAATATATATTTCTTCCTGAGACTCTTGTTGATTTTGGATATCAGTTTTAGAAAACAAGAAATTAAAGCAGATGATTATCTAGCTATTTTTGGCATGGACAACAATTCTTGAACTAATTAATCCAAAGGTTCTATTCTATTATACAACATTCTCTACGTGAAATTCTTATATATATGATTTAATTTAATTTGTACAATATCGGATCCAGAAGTAATAATTGTGGTAGCCTTCACATTTCATGTGCTTGTGCTTCGTGAAGTCAACTCAAGCAATTTAATTTACTCGTGCAATTTTGTGCCTCTAATAAATCTGGGTTCATGAGTTTGCAAACTTGTATACCAAGTTTTTGAACAGAAGCCCACAAGCCCGATCCATTAGTGACCATGATTGATTAAGTTGTACTAGTAGATCTGGTTATATGAATATAAATAGTGATCTTTCTCGATATACTTTTTGTATTGTAAAAGTAGATTTTTACCACTTTTACTCTATTTACCACATATTTGTCAATGTCTTGTATCGAGCCACGTCTCTCTAATCTAGACTGTACAGTTGTATTCACCTTTTAATTTACATATACTACATTACCTCCAAAAGGCCCCCAATTACATTGTTACTTAAACTTTGAAATGACTGGAAAACTTTAATGTATAGTGCACCAACCCACATAGCAATTTCCTTTTCCTTATCTCTTCAAGTCTATACTCGCAGAATGTGAAAGTAATTAATTTAATAAATGACTATGGTAGAAAACTTTAAGTATGTCGAAATGTTTAGCATCCAAATTAATTTCAATTAAAAGCGAAGTGGAGTCATTAAAAAAAGTGACAATAATATAATATTCAGATTAACAAAGTTTTTAGAGTAAGATATCAAACAAAGAGAGAAGTCTGACCTGAATGGTGAACCAGCTGGTCTTCTTTTGTTTATTTATTTATTATCTTCTGCTAAAAGTGAGGACCACATTTCAAGTTCTAATTTATAATAATTAACAAAAGGGTTTGATGATTACGTAGAATTTTGAACATTGGATTAAGACTTATAACTAAGATATAATATAATATGGTAGCCAGAGAGAAGTTTTTTGTATTAACAAATTAAAAGATTACCTAAAAGATTGAGAACTCTTCTTTCATTTTTATTTTTATTTTTATTTTCTGTTTTGCTGCTCAAGTTCAAGTTTTTTTCTTTTTTTTTTCTAAGTTTTGAATAAATAAATTTTGTTAAGTTTGTGTTGTTATGGCTTAGAGCTAGAAGGGATCCTTACAACTATGAATTATGTGTTGGTTCTATTGAATTGGTTTTCATTATTTTATTGAATTGGTTTTCATTTCTGTAGGAATGATTTTGACTTGTATGCTTATATTCACTTGATTTGTTTTTAATTGAACTTCTTTTCATATATAGATGTCTCAAAATTCTGAGAATAATAGGGCTAATTGGACTTATCACATTCAAAGAAAACAATTCATTGATCTTTGTATCCAAGAGGTGAATAATGGATATAGATCTGGAGCTTCATTGAAGTCATGTGCTTGGAATCAAATTGGAGAAGAGTTGAAGAAGTTAACGGGAAAAACTCTTAGCCAAAAACAACTTAAAAATGGGTGGGATTACATGAAAAAACAATATTCTATTTGGCTTAAATTGACTACCACTACAGGATATGGCTACAATTACATAACTCGAGCTATTGAATGGCCTAATGAGAGATGGGAAGATTATTTACAGGTAAAAATCCTTTTCATTTCTCAATTTTTTTTAAATTCCTTATTTGTTTAATTACATATGCCTAATTAGTTTTTTTTAAAACAAAAATATCCTGAAGCTAAACAATTTTGATATAAGCCCTTAGCAAATCTTGAGGAGTTAGAGGCTTTATTTGGAGGCGTATTAGCCACTGGAAATCATAGTTGGAGTACTGGTCTGAAAGGAAGTCTTGGTTTGGAAGAGGGAAACCCATCATCGTTTCATTCAAATTCAAAGACTTCTGAAACTTCAATTAATGTGGAGAAAGATGATGCTTTATCAAATGAACCACATTTGAGCTCCAACAATCTAAATGACTCATCTGCTTATGACAAAGAACATAGTGGGAGAAAGAAAAAGAAAAGTGGAGCGGATCAAGCTCAAGAGCAAGTAAATAAGTTATTACATATTTTGGAGAATGATAGTGTAGAAGAATCAGTGAAGCAATGTCTGACTATTTTAGAAACACTACCACCATATGAGGACCCATTATTCTATGTGTTTGCTAATGCATTATGCATTAGGAAAGAGTTTCGGGTGGTGTGGTTGAACTGTAAAACTGACCAAGCAAGACTTGCATGGATTCGTAGTTTGTCAAGGATTTAGTGACCTTGTTTAGCTTAGTTTAAATGAGAGAGTTGTCATTTTTACTTTTGTTTAGATGGTTTAAATTTGTTTAGTTTATTTTTTCAAGTATGGATGTTTATATTTGAACTAATTGAGCTTGTTTTAGTTAGTTGTTTTCATAGTTGGTTATGTTGCTATAAAGTTGGTGAAATTACTCTTTGGCACTTGATTGTTTTCTCATTCGTTGACATTGTGGTCAAGTGTTGTGTGTGTTATTGTGTTAACATTCAAACCAGTGCTATTGTGTTCCATTTTAACAATATTATTTCTTATAATAGGTATGGGAAGCTCAAGCATTTTTAATTTATCCATTTGGCGTGAAGATGATGATAAAGAGTTGGAGAAAGAAAAAGAATTGCAAAAAGAATTGGTTAAATTAGTACTTTATTTGATAAGTCAATCGTGTGTGAGAAAGCAACATATGTCTACCTCTTCACTTACGGGTGCACAATTTACAGGAGAACTTTTAAATGGTTCATCTTCTGTAATTTATGAGTTTCGAGAAAGAGGTTGGCTTGTCAATAGTAAGTATTTGACTATTGAAGAGAAAATGGCCACGTTCTTAATGACAATAAGCCATAATCTTCGAAATCGATTTATTAAAAATCGATTTCAACACTTGGGTCAAACAATACACAAAGACTTTCATGAGGTGCTAAAGGCGATGGTCACGTTTTCAAAAGAAATGATTACTTCTCCATCATTCAATCATGCTTCGAATGGCATCACTAATCATCGACTAAAGCAAATTTTTAAGGTAATTTATTATTTTTTCAATTAGAATTATAATGGAATATATAATTTTTAGATTGTTCTTATGTCAATAATAATTGTTATTATTTAGGGAGCTGTTGGTGCAATTGATGGAACTCTAATTCATGCAATTATTCCAATTAATAATAAAACACCATACAGAGGTAATGGGAGAGGAGAATGTTTTCAGAATGTATTAGCAATTTGTGACTTTGACATGATGTTTAAATATGTTGTTGTTGGATGGGAGGGAACAACGCATGATTCAAGGATTTTGATTGAAACTATTAATGACCCAAGACATAAGTTTCTAATGCCACCACCAAGTACATTATTCATAATTATTTTAGTTCTATATTTTGTATTTTACTCATATTATTTACTCAAATTAATAATTGTTTTTGTAGATCAATATTATTTAGTTGATGCTGCATATACACACACAAGGGGATTTATGGCACCATATCGTCATGTTCGATATTGGTTAAAAGACTTTCGTGTTGGTGGTCGAGCAAATAGAAAAGAGGAAACGTTTAACCATTGTCATGCTAAACTTTGAAATATCATTGAACGTGCTTTTGGAGTATTGAAGGCTCGTTTCCCAATATTAAAGAAAATGGCACCATACTCCTTTGATACAAAAAAAGGTATAGTGATAGCATGTTTCGCGTTACATAATTTTCTTCGAAAGATGTCAATTACGGATGTGTTATTTTCTAAATTTGATAATGAAGAAGTTCAACTAGAGGATGAGGAAGCATATCAGAATCAAATATCAACCACAGGTTAATTTGATAGAGCATCAGAGCAAGCTTTTATGCACCAACTTCGGGATCAAATTGCTAATCAATTATTTCAAGTTTACAATTAATTTTTTATGGTCTTGCTACAATGAAGAATTTTAATAATTATGGTTTTGAGATCGGTTTAAATATTACCTATATTTTTTTGTTATTTTTATTAACATAGTTTAGTTAAAATATCTAATTTAAAGACAAATTGGTTAATAATTGGCAATAATAAATTTAAATGAAATATAATTAATTAGAAAGTAAAAATAAACTATTAATTAAAATATAATCAATATTAAATTTATAGTTATTTATAATTTTACTTTAAGATTATTAAATATTTAATTTTTAAAGGATTGTAACAAATATAGTATTAACTCTTTAAATTAAAGAGAATTTTGATTTAATTTTATTAAATATTTAATTTTAAGGGATTGTAACAAATATAATATTAACTATTTAAACGAAAAAGAATTTTTGTTTAATTTTAGTAAATATTTATTTCTTAAAGGTTTGTAAGAAATATAATATTAATTATTTAAATAAAAAATAATTTTGGTTCTATTTTATTAACTATTTAATTTTTAAATGATTTTAATAAATATGATATAAACATTTTACATTTCAATAGGGGTAAAAAAGTTACATTAAACATAAAATATTCCCTTACTACTTTTTTTTAAAAGATATTTAAAAGAGCAAACAAACATCCTAATAAGTTATGAAAATTAAACCGTAAAAAGTGTTCAGATCTAAAAAGTGTTAAGTGATTGAATATTTGTTTACTATTTTATATATCACTAAAAAAAAGTGGTAAGGGAGTATTTTAATTTTAATATGACTTTTTAACCCTTGTTAAAATATAAAATGTTTACATTATATTATCATTTAAATAGTCAATATAATATTTATTACAATCATTTAAAAAATAAATATTTAATAAAATGAAACCAAAATTCTAATTATTAAATAATTATATTATACTAATCATTTTTATTTATTGACAATAATTTATTACAATATATAACAAACATTATTCAAAAAAATTGAAATTTAATTAAATATAAAATAATTAAATTTTGAAATCCAAATCCAAATAAATATAAATAATATGATGTTCTTAATTTAAATTATATTTTACATATCTATTCTTGTCCTTATAGAAAAATATATAAATATATTTGCATTATAAGTGTTTAGAAGATGACATGATGTTAAGAAGATGATGTGACAGGTTAGCAAAGTGGTATTGAGTAGGGTGGCGGGTCAGGCTAAAGGGAGAAGTTGAGAGGATAGGAAATGGTACTTTAGGTATTTTAATGGTTTAGAAGTTCTGAAATTCAGACAATTTTGTCTGAAAATAAGTGTTTAACTGATAAAACAAACAAAAAAAATTTATTTCAATTACTTAAATTTGAATAGATTCAGATTTTAGTGGACAAATCAAACAGGCTAAGAGTCAGGTCAACCGTGAATAGACATGGAAGGCAGGTGTCTAGGACGTGACTCGTGAGTTAGGTGGGCAGGGAAGGTGGGCTAGATCCGCCAGGACCATTACGACATAAAAATTCTTTCTATATTATGAGTTTTTTACTTGGATTCTTATATATTAAAAAAATTTACGGGATTACTTGTATTGAGAACGTACAAAGACAAGTATTAAAAAATTACAATTTTGAACAAAAAAAAAATTCTGCTAAACTAAATATTTCATAATTCTATTTCTCTGCGTACAAAAAAACAACACAATCATGAATGAAACCATCATTGACTGTCACAATGATGATATCATTAATAAGAATGCAAATAGGGTCAGCAAAGTAGCCACTCGCATGCTTAAGTTAGAGTTTGATGTATTTAGCTTTGGAATTAAATAAAATCCACAATGTTAAATTTTAAAATATGATTTCTTGAACCTCTACCACTTTGTATTAATATATAGATTAGGGATGGTAAAATCCGAGTGCGGGTGCGGGTTTTACGTTTCCGCACCTGCACCGGATAAAAAAATTTATCCCCGATCCCCGCAAAATCCCTAGATTTTTTTGGGTTTTTCTGGGTGCAGGGATTTGCAGGTGCTGAGATGATGCACCCGCACCCGAAAAAAAAACTCGAATTATCCCCGCTTTTATTTTTTTTTAATTTTTCTACACTTTAGATAGAGTAAAATAGCATAATGCTGCATAACTTGAACGAAGGACGCGGCTAGCACTGTTGGCCCAGGTTCAAATCCCAGCTGCCTCAATTTACTATTTTTAATTAAATATATAAAAGGAAATTAATATTATAAAATTGTGTACAAAAAATAGCGTAAAAAGGTGAGCACCCTTAATGCATTTAATTCAAATGTATATGTACTAGACATCTTCAACCATGTATTTGTTAGAGGAAAATGTTGCATCTTGCCTGCAAACCAATCAGTAGAACTATATAGAAATCATTATTTAAGTGTGTACCCTATGCATTTGATGCATTAACATGAATTGCAAAGAATGCTTCTCTGTTAACTGAACAGTCAACGCGGTCAAGTCAAAATAAATAGTGAAGAGTTTTGCTACATAATGAAGAGTAAATATTGTTTCTAGAAAATAGCAGTACATATGGTTTGAGAAGTATCCGGGTTTCGGCCTGCTGCTCCAATTCCAAACTTGTAGCTTTGATAATTACCTTTGTGGACTGCAACGATGAACTAGATCAAGTCTTTTGACATTAGAAATTTGTTTCCAATTACTCCGCGAGGCCTTGAAAAGTCCTTTTCTAAGAAATTAAAACTTCTCGAAAAGAAAAATAAGAAAAGAATGCAGATGTGCCATAAATTATAGCAATCCGACTACAACATGACATGGAGAAAGAGCCTATAAAATTAGCAATGACCTGAAAACCAAAGTGATCAGTCCTCAAATGATAAGAAGAACATTCTCACACATAAATATTACACGCAAGGAGGATAAATTTCTTTTTACCCCTCTGAAAACCAAGCGTTGATTTTTTTTCTTCTGATTATTTAGTTGCAAACGAAAACCTCAACTTGATTCAATCATCCAATCAGGCAAAACTTAGAGAGCGAGTGGATGGCTAGAGAGGAAAATAAGGATACAATTACATATGCAACCATAAGTTATGCTCTAACACAATCATAGGAATCTTGAAATACCTCAATCTTAAATATCATTTCTGCATAACCTACACTTCTTCTAGTGCCCCAACCTGAAACGTTTGCCCTCATGTGATAGCTGAATCATGGATTCATGGAAACAAAATTTTTTCTTTTAAGTGATTATTCTTTATGGCTATTCTGACTCAAGAATAAGCCAGATTATATAGAAAGCCTGATGTCATGACTGCCATTGGATATCCACAAAATAACCAAACAATTCTTAATTGAGCTGTTTTATATTTCATTTATCAGGAGCTAGAACAACTGCTAGAAGAGATTAATTTTCAAGATTTTAATTTGATATTGTTTTACAAATATATAGAGTTCTTGACCACCCTTGTATCTAAAATTTGCATTGAATGCAACACGAACTTCCCGTGGAACTTCATATTATGTCACGTTAATACATTTCTTATCAAAATCGTGTTTACGTTGGCGATTCTATCTGATTGGAAATTAAGAAACTGTTAGATTTACTCATTGTTGATACGTTCAACCAATTAGAACGCCTCTATTATACACGCATGGTTACTTCGACCTATGTGATTTTAATCGCATTATTAGTGCCCAAAACTCTACGAATTGATTTATCTAGAGGTAATTCCATCTAAAGGAATTAACGTGATGACATTAATAAATGATCTTACCTCAACAGAAAATGATAGCAAAGCAGTATATTGGCTATTATGATATATTCAAAGTTTAAAAGGTCTTAAATATTCAACAATTAGTAAAAAAATCAAGCTTTTAGAATGTACATAGATTGTTCCTTATTTACCTACTCTTGCTTTTCTTATTCTTATTGACGTGGTTTGTTAGCTTTACTTTATTTTGCTTAATTAACAGTGGAAAGCGGTTCGCTACTTTGGATGAGTATCAAGCATCAGAGAATCTAAAACACCAGAAGAAAGAACTAAGCAGTTTTGCAGGTTTGTTTTAATTAAGATTGTAACCACACTACAAGAGGGAGGACTATTTACGACGGGCCAAAACCGCCGTAAATAGTCATTTACTGCGGTTATGCGGCGGTTCTCAACTGCCGTAAAAACAACTGTAGTAAAAGCTTTTACGACGGTTTTGGCCCACCGTAAATACAGTTTTACGACGGTTTAGTTGTTCGACACAAAAACAAGCGACGAAACAGGATCGGCAATTACCAGACCTTTTTACAGCGGTTTTTTGTCCGCCGTAAAAAGTAACTATTTACGACGAACAAAAAACCGCCGTAAAAAGTTACAAAACCGCCGTAAAAAGATTTTATACAATTTTTCATAAACTGTCGAGGGTTGATGGGAAACTGCCGTAAACGGTTAAGAAAAATTTTTTGCATCGACCAGGAAACCGCCGTAAATAGTTAGCAAAAATTTTTCAAAGTTTCGCTGCTTGTGCTATTCTATATTTATTTGCTGTTTACAAAATAATTAACCTGTCTTAGAAAAATGTTTTGATATAATTCTGTAATCATTCATTCAATGAATATAATGAAATCAAATCAAATACAAAAATATCTCATATAATGGTTCAATCATAATCCAAAAAAATCAAATATAACACAATCATCATCCATACTATTCAACATGTTATAATCAAATAGTTTGATTATCTTCAATCTTCACACCACTTTGTGAAAAGACTCGGTGGGATTATAGGCCTGCATGAGAAAGGATCCAAACTTTGTCTACAGTTTCAATCCAAGGCAATTTATGTCTGCTACTTTATCTTCAATCTTCACTTCAATATATTTTGCTATGCAATCTTGACAAAAAGGGTGATCACAGCATTTCTTGATAGTGAATTTCTTGTTCGGTGAGATAGGTTCGATGCAGATCTTACAAGTGAAGCCTTCCTTTTGCATTGATTGGCTATTCTCTTGGCGTTCCCTTTGTTTTTGCTTTCCCATGGGAATCCTATTAGATTTTGTAATGTAGAAAATTGATAACAAAAAGAAAGAAACTCAACAATATATATAGTTAGCTGATGATGCTAACAACCAATTGGTATCCTCATATTATTTGATTATAATTTGCATAGAAATATTAAGATCTACTTCAACAAAATAGTAAAGCAGTTAAATGCACATAGACAGCATAATCCTTTTTAGTTTTACTGATATAAAGCTACAAACATAAAGGCCTAAATCATGAATTGAATTTAATAAGATAAATAAGTTTATAAATTACAATGCCAACAAAATCAATCAAATGATCACAGAATCATATTGAATCTAAATCCAGAATTGAGCAGCCCTATTGCAACAGCACTACTTGCACATATTAACACAAATGCTGAATAATATGGAAATATGCACACGCTCTCTGTACCACAAAGAAAATAATAACAAAGAGAGAGAGAGAGAGAAACATGTTAATTTCTATCGTATTAATTTACAAAACCTGTAAATTAATAGTAAAAACAAGTGGGATGCTTTCAAAATAAACAAAAATGAACAAGTAAGCAATAGGAGAGAAGCCAAAGAGAATTGATGAACATATAGCTAACATGATGAAAACAGCATGTATGAATATATAGACGTATAACTGTTCTTAGCTGTTCACCTATAGTTATTTTCAAGAATGTTATCTTAAAAATTTTGTTATCTTTCCAGGAAATCATGTATATTTTAATTCTTACACAAAGTCCTGCAATATCACTAGTTTTGCAGGGCAGGGCACTGTAGATCTTACGGTAACATTAGACCACCATCTTTCAGCAGCAACAATGCACATTAATTTTGGAACGTGAATGTGCATGGTATACATATATTTTTTTTAATGTCTTGCAACCTTTGCATTCTGCAGAATATGGTAACTGCTGTAATAGATAGAATTCAAAGTTGTTATGAAGCTTTTCCGTATCTTATTCAGCAAATTCAACTATTCAAGTGCAGAATATAGCAGTACTGGATTTTGAATCCTGATACACATACACCTATTTTAGCTATAGCTGTCTTCCACTTCTTTATCTTTCTGGATATCAGTTAATTCAACTAAATGAGAATGAACCAAAAGGAAAAGGGAGATTCAAACCAAAGTTTCCTCCAGTGAGAGAAAATCAATGAACTAATATAACCAAAAAATAAAATAAAATAAATTCAAGAATTAAAAGATAGTTGGCATGACAGGAAATAACAGTTCCTTGAATAATGGTACAGGTGTGCCAATTTTATGACTAGAAGGTATTATCTCCCAAAGTCTCCTTGCCCTATCAATATCTCCTTTTTCATCATAAAGTGAAACTTGATTTTCAGGTTGCAAAGTAAGCTGCTTAAATACCTTTAAGTGAAACCGAACAGTAAGTCTCAGTATGAGAAAATAGTTGGAAAACAGAAAAACATGCATCGAGAACAGAAAGTAAAGTAACTTACCTCAATTGTAAAAGATGGCATAAAAGGTTCTAACAAACATGCAAGACGATGTACTAGACCTAATGATAGAACAAAAAGGTTGGTCTTCCTTGTAAAGCTTCCAGAATTGGCTTTCCTAAATGCCAACCATTTGCAGAATGCATCAAACTCAGCAAATTAGTTCTATAAGCACACAAGAAAGATCTATAACAGCCTACGCACACTTCAGCAAGTCTAAAATCATAAATCTAAAAGTCCTCCAGACTTACTTGTAGGTATGCATTCCCCTCACTTGAAATGCCCATTGCGGTTTTCAATCCTTGCTTTAGTTTAACCTACAAAAAGGAGTAACAGGTGCTTCATACAAAATGCCATAGTAATTAGGGAGAAGCGTACTACTCATTAAAATAACATTATCTAGTAAACCATCAGTCACCTTCTCCATGGCTTCTAAATATTGCTCCACATGTTTGCCAACTTTTTCAGCCAACATCTTTGTCAACGGATGTGATTCAGCACCATTAGCATCAGGAACAATGGAACCATATCCTTGACTTTCAAACAAGATAATGATTTATTTGCCTATTTAGACACCTTTGACTTGGTACAAGAAACTATGAATTGGGTTAATAAAAAGAACAGGTGTCCACTTAATCGGTACGAAAAATCTTAATCAAGGTTTTAAAAAAGCTTTAAAAAAAAAAAACCTGTACAACAAAGAAGAATAAGGTTCTTATATTTAGACAAACCATTTTTTCTCTGATTTTTTAATTTCATCAATGAATTTTTTCCAAATAGATCTACATTGTGATTGGAATAATGGGTGATAATTTTAATGGATGACCAGAATCTATAAAATACCTCCAGAATCCACCAGCAACAGTATTTGCAAGAAAAACTTTCTAGAACATCATTGATGAAATTCTGCGGAGTCATGCAATAAAAAGCCTATATGTATTATTAAATCCTAATCCTATTAAGACTAATTAGCTAAATATAAAAAATCTTGTTGATAATATAAATCCTCCCAATAAAGCTCTAAAGACAGAAGAAATGACAAGTAACATAGAAAATAAATTAGACTCTCCTAACAAACAAATTTGACTTAAAATTGTCCGACATCATATTGTCTGATGCTAACACATAAAAGAGCAGAATTAATGAACTGTCAATCAAGAGTATTCAAAATAATGTTACCATAATCGTTGAAGTGTACCTGAAGCATAAAAAGTAACTACAAGAAAAATAAGATAAAAATTTAGCAAGCAGCATGACCATATCTTGGATCTCCAAACAGATAAAAACAACAAGAATGCACAATGCTGTCACTGCGAATGACAAAATAGTTTTGGGTAAATATCAATCAAGAATCAGGCTAATTGAGCAGCAAATATGTTCAGAACAAAAGGCTCTTATAATGATCATATAATAGCAAACCCACTGCACTTGCCTCGCATTCAGTTTAAAACTATAGTTTCATCGAATCAGTTTAAAATTATAGCTTCATCAGATCGTATGTCCAAATGATTTCACTTGAGCAGGTTATTTACTTCAAATATCCAAGCAATGCGCTATTTATAATATTACTAGCTCCTCACCAACAAATAAAAACAGCAAAAGCTCTTTCCCATTGGAACAAATTAAAAAAGCAACTTCTGAAAATAGAGACAATGAGCTAATTACCTGAGAAAATATCACAGAAAAGTTTGTTTCGAACTTAAATGCTTTACGATGGATTTCCTTGTAACTAAAACTAAACAGAGACACTGCAGTATGCAAACCCAAATGGAGCTCATTGATAATCAAATAATGCTCAAAAAATATGCTACAACTACAAACTTTTGAAACCTAATCGAAGGCCTAAGTTAACAACAGATCCAAATTAACAATAATAAATGGAATGCCCTAACAAGAGGAATGCACAACAATCTCAGCTAAGAAGAGAGCAAATACGCAGCAAGCTCACACTCAAAAATCAATTTAAAGAAAAAAAAATCATCATAAAATAACTTATCATCAGCCATGAAAACAAACAAGATGAAGCCTAAAGCACTGCTACTGCGTTTACCATTCCACTTTGCCCTCTGCCAACCACCCCAATTGACTCGTCACCACCTCTAACCTCTTAGATTACTCAACCATCGACGTGGCCTCAACAACTCAGCTACACAACACAACCTCATTAGCATCAAATACCACACAGGCAAATCAGCATCAAATACTGCATTTGCTAGGAAAAAAAGAGTTCATTCAATTTTATCAGAAAAATACTATTTAGAAAAACCCTGAAACTTAAAAATAGAGAGAGAAATCAAAACTGAAGGCAAACTTACCTATACAGTAGTTATCACCGAATTGTTTAAAACCCTCAAGCAGCAAAGACTAGTTACAAGAAAAGATGGTCAGAAATTGATTTCGAGTGTTTCAAATTGAATCGGCAGTTTCTACATTGTCATCATCTCCAAAAGGATTAACTTACCATGTCCATCCACTCCCACCACTTCTACCACCCCATCCACCAGTGCGTCCACCACCATAGCCAGATCAATTATATTCATTTCTAGGACCACCCCATAAGGACCCACCACCATACCCAAGTCAATCATTAGTTAATTAACACAGGCCCATTGTAAGCAGGAATAGGAGGATCGGTTGTAGATCCACGGTTTTGGAGGTGGGGAGGAATGATTGGGCAGGAGCTAAAGTGGTACCAACAGCACCGTTGCTAGTAGAAGAACCAGTTGCAGAGTTGGCAGCTTTTCCTTTTTTTTTTCCACAGTTACCAACAAAGCCTACCGCAAGAGTCTTATTTGAAATTCTGGAAGGTTGGAGAGAGATGAGAAAGAGATGAAATAATTTGATGCCAAATTCCCGCTGTTAGGGTAAAATATATTTGAAAATTTTTGACCCACTTAAACAACGGTTTTGAAACCGCCGTAAAAGGTTTATCTGTGGCCCATTTACTTCGGTTTTTAAAAACCGCCGCAAATGGATACAGTATAAACCCATTCTTGTTGTAGTGGGCCAGCTATTTATATATATTACAAGTTTTATGCTTGATGCTTTGGTCGAATATTATTTGCATGTTTTCAAGAGATTTTATGATCTTAATATTTTGTTATATCTTGTTTATGCATAAGATTGTCAAGGCATTAGACTTCATCATCTTAATTAATTAATTGAAGTTTTATATATGTATGTCTGTATGCATTTTGCTATGGAATTAAATGGTAGACTCTAATTTCCTTCTTGTTGAAAACCCCAGAAATTAAGTTTAACGAGAGTATAATTGTTCGATCCTGGGGATCTCTTAAAAATACCCTGTTGGAATTGGTATGATATCAATAAAAATTATAGAAATTTTGTTCTATATTATGATTAATTGCTTTAATTTAATTAAATTATTTTAACGATGAGAGTTTTATGTGTAATATGTTTTCTCTCTCTGTGTATATATAAAGATTAATTAGTTTGTGTGCAGGCAAAATTAGAATGAGATTATCGTGAAATGCAAATTTGACGAGTTTGAAATTATTAATTAGGCACCAAATTCTTTAATATAACATTTAGTTTAGTTATCTTAAGAATAATCGGTAGTTGTGAACATTAATTTAATTTGTTAATAAATTGATGTTTTAAAAGTGATGTGAGTTTGTATCGTTTAATGAATATTACTATTGGATAGCCATAATTGCATTTAAGAACCAAAATGCACACAATATTCTGTTTGAGAAATATTACATTTAGAATTAAATTTTATAACGAATTCCTTACAATTTGAGTTGATAAAAATGTACTGGAGAAGTAAAAATAAAATTGAATAATGTACTCCTTTCTCAAAGTATCCATGCTTCCCTTTTCTATCCAAATTAAGATTAACCTTCAAGTTATAAATAAGTTCTTTTAGTCTATTTCTCAATAATTATTCGACATTGAAATCACTCCAAGATGATATTATAGTTTGCATTTTCTTGATAAAATCATTTTCTTGATGCACTTATTTAATGTGTATTGATAAACTAATAATAATTACTAGTAGGAAAGGTTATATCATACATGTTAAGTAGCTTTAGTGAAGGACTTCAGACTATTGTACATCATTTGATCATTATTATAAACACAAAATATAGTACATATATAGTTCTCTAGAAGGGATCGACTCATCCTCTTTGTAAACAGGAACAAACTTGTTAGATTGAAAAATTTATCCTCACTGAGGTCATACATCATAATATAAATGTCGAAAAATAAAAATTGTGCTCAACTCAAGTGAACTATTTATATCACTCATCCTTCCTATAAACTCCAAAATCTCCTTTAGAAATCCGATATGGGATTTCATGGGTTCAAAAATAATATATATATATATGCGTTCTACTTGTTTCTCAGAGTAAAAAAATCAAAAGAAATAGTATTTATTTCCTTTTATTCATCAACAGCATTCAAAAGATTATTCACTGTAAAAATATATAAGGGTCTAGCTCAATGGCAAAAAGCTTCTGCTGAAGATTGCTATCAGTATATAGAGGCAGTAGACATGCATGCTTGCATTAATTTTTAATTATTTGATTAACTTTATTATAAAAGAATTATGCCAATAATATTCTTTTCTTTTCACAAAGTTTGCAGTATGGAATTAGAAATCGTGAAAGCAGTAGTTAGTCCTCTGTTTGTGCTGGCCGTAGATGGTGGGAAAAGCTTATACAGGTCTTTTAAATGCACAATTATGCGAAAAATATGAGCAGGAACTTTGAGGGGCTTGAAAAAGAACTAAAACATCTTTGTGATGTAGGGAAAGATGTAAAAACAACATTAGATAGGAATAAAAGAAAGATGGACTTGACACACACTTGCGAAAGTTGGCTTCAAGAAGTGGAAAAGATCAAAGATGAGGTCTAGAATTTGAGGATTGAATGTCAAAATCGAGGTAACTGAACCTTCCGGTTTGGGTGTTTCCAGCTTCTAAACCGATGAAGCTTAGTAAACAAATAGTGGAAAAAAACAAGTCTTTTAAACGCAAATACGGTTATGCGAAAAATATAAGCGGGAACTTTGAGGGGCTTGAAAAAAACTAAAACATCTTTGTGATGTAGAGAAAGATGTAAAAACAAAATTAGATATGGGACCATGAAGAGAAATGGGACCATAAAGATGAAAAATGGGACCATGAAGGTTGTCAAATGTGCGCTTGCGATGATAAAGGCAGAAAAGATTGCTGCTAACCTATAATGCTCCATGGAGAAACTATTCAGGAGGCAGAAACAAAATTTTGCTAGTTTTAGAGAAGGATTGTCTATGATATGGCATTGAAGACTTGGCCATATGTCCGAAAAGGGTTTAAAGATTCTCTCTGATAGAAAACTGCTTCCTGGAATTAAAACTGTAAGTTTACTATTCTATGAGCATTGTGTTATTAGCAAGCAAAATAGACTGAGATTTAGCAGATCTATTGCTAGGAGTAAAAATATTCTAGACTTGATTCATTCTGATGTTTGGGAATCGTCGGTTACATCCCTAAGAGGAGCAAATTACTTTGTATTGTTTGTGGATGATTATTCTAGGAGATGTTAGGTATATATCATCAAGAAAAAGTCAAATGTATTTCCTGTATTTAAAGCCTTCAAAGCACAGGAGGAACTTGAATCCGAAAAAAGGATCAAGTATCTGAGGACAGATAATGGGAGAGAATTCTACAACAAAGAATTTGAGGTATTTTGCAGTCAAAAAGGTGTGAAACGACAGAAGACAGTTGCTTATATACCACAACAAAATGGAGTGGCAGAGCGGATAATAGAACTCTCGCAAAAAGAATGGGAGTGTTACTAAGGACTGCAGTCTACCCAAGACATTTTGGGCAGAAGCAGCCACTACAGCCTGTTATTTGATAAATAGTTCTTCATCAACAGCAATTGAGATGAAGACACCTATGGAGATGTGGATTGGTAAGCCAACTGATTACACCTCCCTTCATATTTTCGGATGTCCTACTTATGTGATGTATCGTGACCAAAAAAGAACGAAGCTGGATCCAAAATCCAGGAAATGCATCTTCTTGGGGTATGCTGATGAAGTAAAGGGATATCGCCTACGGGATCCTACTGCCCATAAGGTTGTCATCAGCAGGGATGTTGTCTTTGTAGAAGACATGTTTAAATGTGAAGAAAGTGATAGCACAAAGAAAAATGTTGAGACTGTATCAGTACAGAAAGAAACAGTTTTTTCTGAAGCAATAACAAAGATGGGGAGCCTTCAACCTTTCAGAAGACTATGAAAAGTTATGATACATCTCTATGGATGATAGCAATGCATGAAGAGATGGAAGCTTTAGATAAAAACAAGACATGGGAACTTGTGTCATTACCACATGGAAGAAAAGCCATCGAAAACAAATGGGTCTATGAGATCAAATGTGGTGGCAATGATCAAGTGGAGTTGTATCGTGCTAGACTGGTTGTCAAAGGATATGCTTAGAAAGAATGAGTTAATTTCAATAAGATATTCTCTCCTGTGGTACGACTTACAACAATTCCGGCAGTCTTGGCTATGTGTGCTACATTTGACTTACACTTAGAGCAGTTAGATGTAAAAACCACGTTTCTTCGTGGAGAACTTGAAGAAGAAATTTATATGCTCCAACTAGAAGGTTTTATTAAAGAAGAAAAGGAGAACTTGGTTTGCAGGTTGACCAAATCTCTGTACAGCTTAAAACAGGCATCGAGGTGTTGGGACAACAGATTTGATTCATTCATCAATAGCCTTGGGTACAACAGACTTAGTTTAGATCATTGTACGTGTTACCAGAGATTTGAGGAAGACTTTGTCATTTTGCTGTTGTAGGTGGACGATATGTTAGTAGCAGGCACTAACAAAGATCAGGTCCAAGAATTAAAAGCACAGTTGGCTAGGGGATTTGATATGAAGGATTTAGGACCCGCAAACAAGATTCTAGGGATGCAAATTCACCGAGACAGAAAAAACATGAAGATTTGGCTATCTCAAAAGAACTACTTGAAGAAAATCTTGCGCCGCTTCAACATGCAAGATTGTAGGCCAATTTCCATCCCACTTCCTGTTAATCATAAATTATCCTCAAGTATGAGTTTCAGCAATGAAGCGGAGAGGATGAAAATGTCTTGAGTGCCGTATGCATCAGCAGTAAGAATGTATGCTATGATTTGTACAAGACCAGACATTGCACAAGCAGTGGGAGCAGTCGCTAATCCAGGGAGAAAGCATTGGAATTCTGTTAAAGGGATCCTTAGATACATCAAAGGGACCTCGATGCTATACTATGCTATGAAGGATCAGAGGTCATTGTCAAAGGCTATGTTGATTCAGATTTTGCAACAGATCTTGACAAAAGGAAGTCCACTATAGGCTATGTGTTTACACTTGCAGGAGGTGCTGTAAGCTGGGTATCAAAACTATAAACTGTTATGGCTCTATCTACAGCAGAAGCAGAGTATATGGCAGCTACACAAGCTTGCAAGGAAGCTGTCTGGATCAAAAGGTTATTGGAGGAACTCCAGCACAAATAAGAGAAAATTTCTTTATTTTGTGACAGTCAGAGTGCCTTGCATATCGCAAGAAATCCAGCCTTTCATTCAAGGACGAAGCACATAGGAGTTCAATATCATTATGTATGAGAAGTAGTGGAAGATGGAATAGTGGATATACAGAAAATCCACACGAAGGACAATATAGCAGATGCATTGACCAAATCAATCAATGCTGACAAGTTCATCTGGTGTAGAACGTCTTGTGGCCTATAAGAGACGTGAGCAGCAATTATAGAGACAAGACTGAAAGGAAAAATACCGTCAAGTAGGAGAATGTGAAGTGTGAAGGCATTTTTTCCTTTCACACAATCCTACATTGGTGGGAAGCAAAATGAAAGTGGGGAGGCTTAGCTATATAATAAAGCCTCCTCCTCCCCCTTTGATTTGTCCGAAGCTTATGTATTAAACTTTTCTCTTCTTTCTCCCTTGTTATCTCCTCCATTCTAATTGTGAGAGAGATTGTAATATTTTCTTCATAGTAAAATATTTTCGGTCTTGTCCCGTGGAGGTTTCCCTCAAATTGAGGGTTTTACCACGTTAAATTTTTGTGCCTTTATTTTTTATTTCTTTTAATTTATTTACTGTGGAAGGTTGAGCCGCTCAAGTTGTTTATTTTATTTATTGTGGAAGGCAGAGCCACCCAAATTGTTATTTCTAACATAACAATTTGTTTCTTGTCTTTTATTTGAACTACGGTGGGAGTGCTCAATCTCCTAACAGCTACAGCTACAAGAAATTTCAAAGAGGCTGCGCGAATAGCTGTTGAGGCAAAGTCATTTAGTGTTGAAAAGAATGGCTTGCAAATTGATATGGAAAAGGCCATTTTAGAGTTTGAGGAACTAAGAACTACATGCGTTTAATGAAGCTAATTTTCAATTACCTGAATACAAATATAATATTATATATTATGCACGTACAATGCTAAATTAATAATTTTATTGTATTATAAAATTTTCTTTTAGCAAGTCATTGTGATATTGTTTTAGGCGTTCAGTCGCGTTTATGTCTCATGTGTTAGCCAACATTCTCTGGTACATACTAAAAAAATAATCTGCCATGTTTTGTTGTTTTGTTGTCGTATGAGGTAGGGAATGTTAATTGGTAGGGGTGAGGCAGGAAGAGAATTGGAAGGGTATGGGCTGTAGTTTTGGGCTGTAGTTTTGGGCTGTAGATGGGCTTTGGGTTGCATTGTAATGGACCATCGAAAACAACTCCATATTAAAACCAATGATACCTTCTTGAAGCCTTCACTTTTTAAAAAAAAAAACAAAAGGGGATGACACAAATGGAGTCATATGGAGTTCTGATAAACAGATTCCTTCCCAAATCCCAAGTTCAATTTATCTAAGCAACAACAATCGTATACTATTTTACTTTTGGTATTACACGCTGTATTTCTCTGCAATTAATATTTCTTCATCATGAGAGTGATGGAGGAATTTATTTCTCTTGTATTTTACGTTAGAAAAAACATTAGGGGTTTGTTATTGATTTTCCTATTTGGGACTATTTTTTTATCCAAAGACTCCACTTGTCGTCTGAGTCAATAATGGAGTGAAGTATAATTATAAGAAATTTTGGCGAGATATTGATTTACAAATAAATTACATTCTATTAATATATTTTAATTAAAATGAGTTTATAAAAGAAATTTATCTGATCTTAAATAACAACTCTTTATTGGGACTGTGTTTGGGAATCTAGAGAGCAAGCAGAGCAGTATTACTTTATCTATATATGGTAAGAAAAAAAATCATAAAGCCTTTAATAAATTTAATTTTGAAAATTATATCGTATTTTTAAAAAGTTTTATGTATTTCTTTAGTAAATAATTAAATATTCAATATTATGTTATCAATATACTCTTATGTTAGAATTTGTAGAAAAAATAGAAGCTGGTTAGTCATTAGTGAGAGTTAAAGATAATGATATTTTAATATAGCCTAGCTATACAAATTACTTGGAGACATGATAACTTCCAAGTTCCAACAAAATATGACACTATTTTTATTTCATAATTTTTAATAAATTATTAATTTAATTAAAAAATTATTTAAAAGCTTATAGCTAATATTAAATCAATCGTATGAGTTCTTCTCGATTTGATAATCATCAGCCTACCTGGATAATTTGCACATCTTATTACTTTAAAATAAAAAAAATTAAATAATACCACATATACAATCAATTCATGTAATCAAATTTAATAATTTGATGTCATATAGGACTGGATCATGCTTTACACTTTGGGGGGCTAAGCAAATAATCAAAAAATATTTATGTATAAAACATTTTCAAATTAAAAAGTTAAAAAAAGAGCAAATAATCAAATTTAATAATTTGATATCATACAGGGGTGGATCAATTTTATGTGTAAAACAATTAAACAAAATCAAGAATTTATAAGGAACAATCGCTTTGACGGTCAAAGATTGAAAAAAAATGGAAGGAGTTTGTTAGCTGCTTCTTGTCTCACCAGTTTCAAATTAAAATATCTAAAATCACACTCAAAACAAAAATTACATCTTGTCAATCAAGTACTGTACGGTACATTCTCTTTTAAGCGAATCTGGTTATACCAAAATTGGTTCAAAGCAGCGTAACGTTGGGCACACGGAACAGTGATATGATAAAATAAAGAAAGGAGTTTGACTGCCATTCCTTTCTTAGCATCTGCGTATGTCTCTATCAAAACTAAGACAGACTTCCACATGCGGTCATCGAATCTTGTAACCCTAAAGATTTGAAAACTACCAATGAAACCCTAAAAGTTTTTCCATTTAATTGACCTCTCATCTCATCTCTTTGATTCATAAAAACCACAAATTTAATATTACAATTGAAAAGGTTTTCAATAACTTAATGAGCTTATAACATATTTAACATATTTAAGTTCTTTTCATATATCATTCTTAAGTGACGTGGGATATGTTATATTTGAAATGCAAAATTTGATATTGTTTTATTCTGTAATCAAATTGATTACAAATTTTTATGATAAGTAATTATGTAATCAAATTTTATTATTTTATTATTATTTTATTGTATTTTTGTACCTATAGTAAGAAGTACATAAATATCAACTAAATGATTTAACAAAATATTTAAATGAACTCATGACATGTCTAAAGTTACTATAGTTAATTGTTTTATGCGATTTTATATGTTATATTTTTCACTAACGATAATTAACACATGCAGGATGTTTCTGATACTTCTCAAAATCTTCCGGAGCTGGCTGTTTTTGGTATAAAATTAAGGGTTCAAAGCAACCCTATGAAATTGGGGTTCAAAGTATTTACTAAAAAAAGATAAAAACTTTTGGGGTCAATATAAACAAAAGATGTTGACTTTTCTATTAAAATATTAAAGGTTTTAAACATTTAATATTTGTATAAAATAAGATAAAATTAACTTAAACAGAATCATGAATACGCGCCAGCTGGTAAGCTACATGGGTCAGGCATGCAATTATTTTGTGCTTGTCGCATTTCATGCCCCTAACCGATACAGCTTGCTCATTGGCTTATGTATTTGTTTCTCTCTTAATTAAAATATTAAATCAGCACTATAAATTACCGGTTTCGGTCAGGTTTCCAGACACAGCGGAAAAATCAAGAAAATTTCAGGCTCATTGCTAGTTCTCTAATTTAGCTACGGCTAGCTACTTCAGCCAGCCAACAGAGATCATCGTCAATTAATTACTATCTCTATATGTAAGTTGAATATATATTGCTTGTTTTGGCATCAAGGTCTCTCTTTTCCCCAGTAAGTTGCATAAACTTTTCTTTTTAAAATTTTTGCTTAAGTAGAAAAAAAAATTTTTAAAGGATTTTCAGTAATAAAATCAAAATATTGACTATGGTTTTAGTGTGTGTGTGCATATATATATATATATATATTTATATCTTTTTGTTCCGAAGTTTTATTCATTAATGTTGAGTCCTACAGTGGATGGTCAAGCGGGGGTTTTAGGATATATAAAAAGATTAGTCACTCCAATTATCAAGTTTGTCTTTTGGGTTTATTTGAAGCTCTACAAGTGGTATGAGTCCCTAGTTCCGGATGAGTAACTATATAGGGTCGGTGTCATTGTCTCCACTAAAAGGGTCTCATATGAGGGTGGTCTATTAGCTTAGCCTTTTAGGTTGAACATCTGGAGCAAAATTAGAAGAGAATTTAGAAGTTGAAGTACAAAATGTACTCTGAAAAAGAGAGGAAAGAAAATGATCGCTACCACTTAATAATTATTTATTGTAAGTAACTTATGTGCCAAACCAAAGGATCCCGTGTATATGCAACAACTGTTCAGTCTTTCCTTATATTATTTTAATTTCAACAGCTTTCTGCGTGGAGTTTTGTGTTGAGCAATGAAAACCTTAATGCAGGTCAATGTTTGAGTTGGATCAGATCATTGTCAAGAATTGTCATCAGAACATTACACTTGAAACAGCTACAACTTTGTTCACAAATTGAGTTGAAAATTGCATTAGAGAAATAACTCTTTCAAGGGAAGCAAATTGAAATTACGTAGAGGTATGAGTTTAACTATACCAATAGAGCAATTTTTTTTTTCCTACGAATCGATAACACAATAATTATTTTTAATCTTATATATCTTTGCATGCATGCAGGATCAATGGATGTGATACTCCTGCAAGCAGTTGGGCAAGCAGCTGGCTCAATTATCTGTATGTTAATGGTAAAGGGTGGAGTAAAGGGATTCAAGTGTCTAAAGCGCCATTATTATTATATGAAAAACATGAGGAACAACCTGAGCGAGCTTGAAAGTGAAGAAATATATTTGAGTGATATGGAAAAATTCGTGAAATCAAAATTGGATATGTACTCTAAACAAGATCAGCTGGGAAAAGCAAAGTCTTGTCAACTGTGGCTTGTTGAGGTGGAGAAGATCAAAGATGAGATCAAGCAACTGAAGATCGAATATGAAACCGTAAGTGCCAAGAAATTCTTGTTTCTGATTAGGGCGATGAAGCTTGGTAAACGGCTTGTGAAAGTGAATAAGAAGATTATATCTCTGAAGAATCACCCCCATCAGATAGACTTGATGGTTGAGGCAGAACCAAGTTCAGTTATAAAGAAATATATCAGCAAATTATATAGCGGCGGCTTCTTTTGTGCTTGCTTCATACCCAGAATGTGATTCTTTAATTGCTAAATTGTATATTTGGGGCTTCGTGTCCACTTGATCATTTATATCAATTTCTAATAAGATCATGATTTAACAAGAAAGTCTCAAAGTGTATATCATGAGGAATGGGATCAGGCAATTTCTTAGGAATTGTATCCACAATTTGGAACTTTATATTGGATTGAAGCTTGATATTATAAGGCTTATTAGCTATAGGCAAAGTTAGATCATACTATACTGACACAATTCCTAAGGTGATGAGTCTTTTTATTCCAGTCCAATTGATTGGTGGGTGATTTGCTGTCAAGCCTGCATTGGTTTTGCTAGCCGTTGACGGTGGCAAAAGCTTATACAAATCTTTCATAAACGCAGATATGGTTATTCAAAAAATATGAGCAAGAACTTTGATGAGCTTGAAAAGGAGCTAAATAGTCTTTGTGATGTAGAGAAAGATGTAAATCCAAAATCAGACAGGAAAAAAAGAAAAATGAACTTGACACACACTTCTCAAAGTTGGCTCCAAGAAGTGGAAAAGATCAAAGATGAGGTCGAGATGCCAACGCGGTCGAAAAAGCGTGTTCCCTTCGGATAACACGCACCGTAGGCCATCCTCGGCCTTCTTAATTTTCAATGAAAAACAAATCAAATCTCTCGATCTCCGAAAGCCTTTTCCCTCCCTTCGTCGAGCCTATTCCTTAATGGTTTGGTTGGCGGAAGCATTCCCTTATCTGTAACTTGGTGGGCATTCTTTCCAGCCTTATTCAATCAAATAGTGGGATGGGTTTGGTCTGAACATAGGCTCAAACATGATTTGAAGGTCCTAGCTATCAACAGCGGACCCAGGAACAGCGGACCCAGGATTTGATTGAAGGAGCGCACCGTTAATATTTTAATATTTATAATTTATTTGATAAACTTTAATAATATGATAAATTTTAAAAATAAAAAATAAAAATACACTTATATGACGGACATTATACCTATAACGGTTTGAAATTATAAATAGTTAATTTCCTTAATTTGATATAAACTCAAAATAGTTTTTCGTTTAAAATATCTCTCGATAACTATTCAAAAAAATTATTTTATAACATACATTACTTTTTATCTTAAAAAATACAAACCAATGAAATAAAATAAAAAGTCTCTTAGAAATAATTTCTAAAAATATATTACTATTTTTAAAATCTAATTAATGCAAATAAATAAAAAATAAAAAGAAAGACATCATAAAAATGTAATATATGATTTTATTTTAAATTATAAGAAAAAGACAGTTATTACCATATACGAGGATCATCAAATTTGTACTCTTTTAACAATAATTGATTGAGGTTTTTTTAGACTATAAAAAAAATTATATAAAGTAAAACATATAATTTACATAGAACTAAATAAATAAAAATAGAAAACTAAAATTATATTTATGAATCAGCTAATAAAAGTTAATTAAAATATAATATCAACTTAAATTATTGTATGCCTCAAGTAGCTCAAGTGATTAGGAAAAAGAAAAGGAGAATTGAAAAAATAGACACAATTAAAGACTCTCATTAAAATTTAGACACATCCTGAAAAATTTTCATGCCATAGACACTTTCTTGACAAAAAGACTCAATTACCCTTATGTATTCAATTTTTCCCCAAAGCCTTATTTCTCCTTATTTCCCTCTTCAGTCAAAAATTATCGAAACTCATCGACAGCGCTCAAAATGCAAACCAACTCGAGCATCGCTTGAGGATAGAAGCATCAAGCAGGACGACGCAGAGAGAAGCACCCATTGACACCGAGGGTCCCTAATTGTGATTTATTTGGTTGTTATTCGCTAGATTTGATTTAGTTTTTAGAGAATTTGAATTAGGAATCTGAGTTTCCGTCATATTTGTGAACTTATTTAGGGATAAATCGAGTGTTATAATGTGATTTTTGTGGTTTAATGCGTGTGAAAACCGACGAAACGAGTTGTGAATCTAGTGTTATATCGCGATGTAGAAGACACTCGATACTCGATAACTACCTGTCGAGTCTTGTCGAGTAGTGAAATGTCGAGTGTCGAGTGTCTGTCGAGTGGTGGTGTAGTGTCAAGTGTCGAGTGTTTGTCGAGTGGTGAAATATCGAGTGGTGTAGTGTCGAGTAGTGTAGAGTTAAGTGTCGGATAATTGTCGAGTGTTGTCGAGTGTCGAGTGTCGTGTTATGTTGTGTCGAGTGTCATCACAACACCACTCGACGCTACACCACTCGACACTCGACACTCAACAAATATCCAACACTCGATACTACACCATCACTCGTCACTATATCACTACTGGACAAACACTCGACACTCGACATTACACCACTCGACACTTCACTACTCGACACTACACCACTCGACAATTATCCGACACTCGACACTACACCACCACTCGTCACCACACCATCACTCGACAAACACTTGACACTCGACATTTCACCACTCGACAAACACTCCACACTCGACACTGGAAAGGAAAGCTGAAAGCTGTTGGGATGACAAAAAGAGGGCGCTTTCCTGTGCTGCACCGGAAAAAGAAGGACCTAAGACAAGAACGTCTTCCGACGTCCGCTGCCGCCAGGCCCGCGTTAGAGGGGAATATAAAACCTTTTAATAAATTTAATTTTTAAAATTATTGTATTTTTTTAAAAGTTGTATTTATCTGTTTACCGAATTCGATAATCAATATTATATCATTAATAATCATTACACTCTTGTCAGCATGGGCAGAATTAGGATGTGGCATGGGCTCCAAGATTTTGTGAAAAAAATTACACTCATTCCTAAATTTAATCAAAATGTTTCTAATGATCTTATATTGTCATATTTACCCTAGCCAAGTTTTTTCCAAAAATCAAAATTATTCATATAATTAGTAAAAAAAATTGATAAATATCTAGTATACCCTATTTAGTCCAAAGAAAATTTAATAAATAATAATTTATATAAAATTTAATTGAATAATAATTATAAAGTGAAAATCATACGATATCATATATATTTTATCATGTTTAAAATTATTTTATTAAATGGGTGAAAATAAAAATTCATAATTATTTTACAAAAAATCAATCTTATAATTATTTTGTCCACCCAAAAAAAAAATCCTAGTTATACCAATACTTTTGTGTAAAATTTGTATGAAAAATTAAAGTTTAGTGAGAGTTAAAAATAATGATAATTTAATACACACACGCACACATACGCCTACACAAATTATTTGGAGACAATATTATCTATATTTTTACCGATTATTTGTATATAGACTTCCAACCGTCGGATGATACTATCCTTTTTCGTAATTTTAATAAATTATTAATTTCAGTAAACATTAAAGTTTATCTTTATCAAAATTAATATAAATTAATTCTAAACAAAGGACTTGAAACTGATGAACTGGGCTAAAGCCAACGGGCCACATACCAAGCCTTTGAGTTATTCTCCTCATGGTTTCTGTTACTGCAGGCCCAATTATTACTTGACACCCATCTCAATTCTTAGTGAAGTCCTGTTTTAATTACGGGTCAGGTTTTTAATACCCAAAATTTACTAACACTTATTTTCTAAATTATTTATATATTTTTTTACTCAATTTTTTTTTCATAAGTCAAAAAATATTCTCCTATATATATAAATTCAGTGGTCGGAAACTTAATTGAATAAAAGTACAATACAAAATAAATAAATATTTCACTAACTATTTGAAACTTTGATATAAATAAATTTAATAATGACTTTTGTAATCAAACTTTTAAAATTTATTTTTTATTGGTTTAAATTTTATTTTTTATTAAATTAAGTATTAATCTATTGAATTATATTGGTGAATCAATAAAATTTATTGAATTATGAAAAAGATTTGACAAAAGTTTCAAATTTAAATATTTAATAAAGGGTTTACTTAGAAGAGTGCTTGATGAGAGGAATTTTTTTTGGTATGAATAGCCTCGCCCTTAAAATTAATTTTCTTAAATATTAATCTAAAATATATTTTAAATTAATCGACAAATACCGGTTGTCTCTTTAATTAAATTAAAAGTACAACTTATTATCAATACATCTCTTCTTCTCTCCATCTTCATGCATCAATTCGATTTTTAAAACACTGGTATATTTTTCTTTTTTTAAAAAATATTTTCCATGTTATATTTTTACTCCTTTTTTTAAAAAAAAAACTTTTTTGTAAAACAAAAATTGATGCATTTAATGTACCGGATACATTGTGGTTAAAGCCTTATCAACAACGAGTAATACTACTCATACAAACTATCTATACAAACTCACACATACAAACTGATGAGGCATTCCTATATAATCGTCACATCACCCATGTTAATTAATGTCATTTATTATTAATATATATTTTTCAAATCATTGTATTTATTCATTAAATTATATCATGCCACGTCAGTTTGTATAGATGAGTTTGTATAAGTAGTTTGTAAGAGTAGCATTACTCATAACAAAGATGTAACCATTTCTCACTTCTACAAAACCCTCCACGAATGAACTCAACTGAAATTACAATATCTAACCTCTACAAAACCAATATGAATAAATCTTACTAAAATTTTAGCAGCTAAAACCTTCAACCACGGTTTGCTACAATTCAAGCAATTGTTTTATAATGGACTATAGTTGCTTGAATTTGCCTGCAGGGATTTTTGAAATCCCGGGAACTTAAGTCATTGTTGAACATGGATACAGATTTTTGCATTCGAGGTTTGATTATTAAAAGAATGATTGTTAATATTGATTAAATTTGATATTTTAGTTGACTGCAAATTTTTTTTTTTAAATCTACTTTGACACACTGACAATATGGAAGGAGTTGTGAACTTTCAATTTTACTTCGCAACAACTCGCGCGAGGGTGTTTTTAATATTTTAAAATTTAGTTTTATTTTTTAATTTGAAATAAAGAGACAGTACTTAAATAACGAACATTAAGAATTTATAAAAGATAGCCAGTTTGATGATCAAAGAATTAACAAATTTTGTTTTATAAACTGTTTCTTGTCCCACTAATAACAAATTTAAAAAAATAAAAAAAATAAAATTTAAAACATAAGAAAAAATATTACAAATAACTCTGAACTAAAATATAATATTACACATACTCTTAACGTTTTGAATAATATTATTCATAACATATATATATATATATATATATATATATATATATATATATTAATTTGTCAGGACTGACTTAATAGAATTTCGTGTTAGCAGGATTATAAAAACATTATATAAAATATGAGGGTTCTTTTAATATTTCACCTTAATCTGAAGTTATCTGTAATGGTTTCCTAAAACAAAATTGAATTTCCCCGGCCAGTAGATCCTCTTCCAGGAGAATCCGGTTGCACTGTAACTGGTTCCAAGACAATGCAACGTTTCGCACACGTAGCAATGATAAAATAAAGAGAGGAGGTTGGCTGGCTTTCCTTTCGTGGTATGTATATACTCGTCAAAATGGGAACAAACGTCAACACCCTATTAGTTTTGCCTCTATAATCAAACCCCAAATAATTCGAAAACTATCAACGACACCCTAAGTTATTTGATACCTAAAGTATTTATCTATATAAGAACATTTAGTGTCTTTCTGACGTATACGAAAAATTAAGAAAAAAAATCGAGATGTAGCGGAAGCTTTGGCGACCTCACGTATCTCTTGATTAATTGATCAGGTCAAACGATCACAATTACTAGGAGCAAACATATTAATGAAGAGGATATTTTTGTTATAGATGAGGGTGAGCATCTTAGTATGTTTGGCTTCCAACATTTAAGATTGGCTATGGTTATAAATCTTTAGGCCTCATGACTATATAAACAACCATAGCTTACATTGGGATCATTTGAATACTTTCAGAAATCTGTTGGAGCTGACTATTCTACTTAACACTATTAGGGGTTCCAAGTACGATTCCTTATAAAATTAAGGCCTAAAGGTTTTAATAATATTATCCAATAAGTTATTTATTGAAAAAGATAATTTTTTTTTTTGTCCGTAATGATTTGAGCTGGAGAAGTTAAATAGTTCAAAATGAACAAAAGAGCTTGATTAGCTTTCTATTAAATTAAGGATCAAATTTGAGGGTTTTAAACATTGAATTTCTTTATCGATACAGCTAGCTCGTTGGCCTATTTATATGATCCTCTTAGTTAATTTGACACTACGAAGTTACACCTTCATTCTTCTAAGTACTTTCCAAACGCAAAAAAGAAATCAAGCAATTTATTTTGCAGGTCAACTAATAACTCTCTAATTAGCTCTTTCAGCCAGCCAAAAGATCATCGTCTATTACTGTTTATACTTGTAAGCTGAATATGATCTATTTCTTTATTTATTTTTATTAATTAGACAAGTAAATATATATTTATTGCAGTTCTATGGATTTTGGTTATCAATTTATATTCTTACACATAAACTAATGTTAACTTGTGTTTATGGGCCAGGAGTTAGGACTAGTAATCAATAATGTCATATAGATTTAATAGAGGAATATTTGCTATGTCGCCAAAACTTCTAAGAGACTAGAAAATTTTTCGTTTATTTTTTTTAAATTTATTTTTGGAAGTAGTATTGTATTTGTAATGTCATTCTCAATAGTGAGAATTTTTTGATTTAGCTCAATGGTAGGGAAAGCTATAGTACGTAGTTAGTGTATCTGTATGTATATCAATGTGGAGACATATTATAGTTAAAAATAGAAGTACAAGGTACTCTGAAAAAGGAAGGCGAGAAAATGACTAAAATCTTTTATGGCCCTCCAAGTAAGAATGGCAAAATGACCCAGTCGAGGTCGGGGACTCGGAAAATCTGAATGTCCGGGGTCGGAGAATTGTCTGAAAAATCGGGAAAATTGCCCAGGGCCAGGGTGAATTTTTCTGCCCAGTCAGGTTTGGGGACTCGGAATTAAACCCACGGTTAGTGATGGCAAAATCCGGGGTCGGGGTCGGGGGTGGGGGTCCCCAGCCCCGGCCTTGGTCATCAATTGCAAACCCCGGTCCCAGAAAATTCCCCGGAATTTTTTTCCCGGGGCCAGGGTCGGGTTTTCCAATAACCCGGGATTAAAACCTAGGTTGTGTAATTTTTTTTATTCTAGTTTTTTTTTGTCCTTGTTATATATATATTACATGCGAGATTCATTGCAAAGTGAATTGTAACCTAGCGATGTCCTACCATGGTTATTGTCTTATTCTTTCCAGTAGAGAAGCGGTTCAAATTTCCTGAATTGCATTTCTTTAAAACTCATTTAATTTATGTAAAAAAGTTATTTTAAATTTGTTGCACCCTTAATTGCAATGTAAGCTTTAGTCGAGTGGTATGCTACATGCTATTTTTTTGTGTTGATAAGGGGGAATGAGTTCGAATCTCTTTCATTACAACACTTTCAAAACTCATTTAATTTATTTTAGATAGGTTGGGCTGGGTCTGTGCTTGGGCCTAAGTTGTTAGGGTTTTATGAGTTTTTTAGAAAAATAACTTGTGGGCTCAAGGGGTTATGTTTAAGAATTGAAAATTGATAGACAAAATTAATGCAGCCTCTAATTTTAATTGTATACCCCAGGTTCAATTCCGGATCCCCAGGCCCAGCACCTCTACCTCGGCCCCGGCCAAGCAGAAAAATCAAATTTCGGCCCCGAACAATTACCTTGGTTTTCTAGGCAATTCCCTGGCCCCAAATGTCCTAGTTTTCCAGGTCTCCGGCCCCAGCCGGGTTATTTTGCCACTCCTACCCGGGGTGCATAATTGAAATTATAATTATGCTAAATTACTGTCATATCCTTTAGTTTTCAATACTTACTTATAACCCCTTATTTAATTTAAGTCCATTTCTTAATTTTTCCCAACAACCCTAACCAGTCCCAGTAGGCTTGGGCATTTGCCCCGGCCCCACCACTGACCCGATCGGACCCGGTCCAACGGGGCGGGTCCAGACCCGTCCCGGATCACTGTAAGGGGCGGGTACGGGGCTGCATAGAGTCTGCCCCGTCCGGGGCGGGTCCGGGGCCGGGTCTTGCCTCTAAACCTGTTGGACCCGCCCCGCCCCGCACCGCACAGTAAGGGTATAAATGAAAAAATTCAAAACATAAGGACTTAGAGAAATTTCAGGAGGTTATTTTGTTAAATTTTAATATATAGGACCTTTCAGAATATATTTGTTTTTTATTTTTTTTTGGATTTTTGGCCGTGACGTAAGCATATTGATGATATTTTATGAAATTATGGATGGACTTAAAAGAAATATTGTGGGTGATGAGATTGAAAAATATAAATATTATGGGGTATAAATAAAATTTTGCAGGGCGGGGCAGGTATGGATTTGGCTCTCTTTTTTTCTGCCCCGCCCCGCCCCGCCCGGCAACGGGGCAATGGGGCGGGGCGGGGCAGAAAAAAAGAGACGGGGCGGGGCTGGATACTTGCCGCCCCGTACCCGCCCCGCCCCGGTACCAAGCCTAAGTCCCAGCCCAACTCATGCCATGCCAAAATTTAGAAAATTAAATGAGTTTAAGAAAATTGCAGCAACCAAATTGGAACATACACCTTGCAACATACTACCACTAGGCTAGAGCCCACTTTGCTATTAATAGGTAATGCCACATATATATATAGGCCACAAAAAGCTATTAGATTAAATAAAAAAGGTACAACCTGGGGTTTAATTCCAAGTTACTAAGAAACCCATCCCCAGCCTCGGTCCTAGCCCCGAAATGAAAATTTTGAAGAATTTCTCAGGGCCGAGTCTGGGGACCGTTGACCCCGGCCCCGGCCTCGGCCCCGACCCCAGATTTTGCCATCCTTACCTCTAAGTAACTTTACGTGCCAAAGCAAAGGACATCTCGTATAATTGCAACTAAAGTACAAGCCTTTTTATTATATTATTGTTGAACAGTTTTCAGTTGGGGTTTTGTACTGAACAAAAAAATCCTTAATGCTTAAATAGGATTGGGTAATCATCAAGATTTGTCATCAGATTTCATAACATTACACTTGAAACAGCGGCAACATTGTTCATGGTTAAGTTGCATTAGAAAAGTAATTCAAAATGTAACCCAAATTTAAGTGTAAATTAAAAAAAATAATTATATCCTTAAAAATTTATATGTTATGACCATTTGTTTTGTGTTGAATAGTGTCAAACATTGTTGGACACTCTCTATCGAGTTTTTGACACTATCAGATACTGTTAAACGTACCTGTCGAACACCGTCAGACACTATTGGATACCATAAAACATTATCAGATGTTATTCGATACTATTTGATACACCTGTCGGACATTGTTAGACGTCAGACAGGGTTATAGTATACAAATTTTTAGGAAGGAGAGTTATTTATAAAGAGGCCCTCTAATTTGAGTCGTTTTGTTAATTTTTCCTTTAGAAAAATAATATCTACATTCTTGCACTATAATACATAATGAGTACCTCATGCTAAAAAAAAAAAAAAAGAAAAGAAAGAAAAGAAAAAGTACAAGTGTAGACGTAACTTTAGTATTTAACGTTAAATACATTTTAGCTTCATCTGGATCATTATGAATGTGTATAGTAACATTACTATATTTTCTTAGTAAGAGAGTTTTTTTTGTTCGTATATCGATAATACAGGGATTATACTTACTATTATTATTATTAAAAAAAAAAATTATATTTTTGCATGCAGGTTTGGTGGAGGTAATACTCCTGCAACCAGCTGGGCAAGCAGTTGGTTCGATTCTTTATATGTTAGTGGTAAAGGGTGGAGTAAAGGGATTCAAGTGTCTAAAGCGCCATTATTATTACGTGAAAAACATGAGCAACAACTTGGCCAAACTCGAAGAAGAAGAAATATATTTGAGTAAGACGGAAAAAGTTGTGAAATCAAAATTAGGTAGGTACTCTAAACAAGAACTGGGAAAAGAAAAGTGTTGTCAACTGTGGCTCGTTCAGGCGGAGAAGACCAAAGATGAGATCAAGCAACTGAAGATTGAATACGAAACCGTGAGTGCCAAATTAGGGCTATAAAGCTTGTTAAACGGCTTGTGAAAGTGAATAAGAAGATTGTATGTCTGAAGAATCAACCCCATCAGATAGACTTGATGGTTGAGGAAGAACCAAGTTCGGTAATAAAGAAACATATCGTCTTTTGTGCTTGCTTTATACCAGAATGTGATTTTTAATTGCTAACTTGTAAAATTTCTCCTTTTGTTTGGGCTTCCCGTCCACCTGATCATTTGTGCAAATTTCTAATAAGATCATGATTTAACAATAAAGTCCCAAAGTGTACATCATGATTTTTGATGAATGGGGCCAGTAATTTTTAAGACATCAATTGTCTCCAAAATGTGGTACTTTGTATTGTATTGAAGCCTAATGTACGGCCCAATTCCTAATGTAATGACTTCTATGTTCCAATCGAAATGACTCAAGGCGTGATTTGGTGTCAAGCCTCTATAAAGATCTCGGCTAAACGTTTTAATTAGTTCTATATTGGTTGACTAAGAACGGTCTTGAAGTTTATAGAGAATATATAATTCCGTCTTACTTTTTTACGATTAGATATATGGATCTTCTACAATTGTAAGTGGTATCAAAAGTACTACATACGATTAATTTCCAATATATTGAATACACATTCAATATTGTGCCTTCATCCAAGAACATTACGGTCTTACAAAAACTAATTTGCATTTCCACAGAAATACTTTTCATACTTTGAAGCATTAATTAATTTAGGCTTGCTAAATGTAGTGAAATAGTAAAACATAAGTGTCGAACTTGACATAGATAATTTGGTCAATTTACCTAACAATTGAGCATATATTTAAAAAAGTTATGTTTGACATGGATATTTTTGTCAATATATTTCAATATTTGAGAAATATATATGAAAATGGTTTACAAATCCCATTTCTTAGAATACTCATTATCATTTAAAAAAAAAACTAAGATTTTATGTAAAAATAATCATAATTTTAAAAAAGAACCTTTTATAATCATTACAAAATTAATGGATTTAATGTTTATCATGCAAAAATATAAGTAAAATACAGAGTTCTCACTAAAAATTGATTAAGCAAGTGATTCTACAAGAAAAACATTTTTACTTATATTTTTGCATGATAAACATTATGGCCCACTCAGGAATCAGATTCACACCTGAATATACTGCTTTTATGGCTAATGTTTCTCTTGATAGTGAACCAGCTACTTTTAAGATAGCTCAACAAGATATTCGATGGCAAGAAGCCATGCAGAAGGAAATCACTGCCCTTGAAAACAATCAAACTTGGGAACTCACTACTCTACCTAAGGGCAAAAAGCCTATAGGTTCAAAGTGGGTTTACAAAATCAAGAGAAATGCTGAAGGAGAAGTTGAAAGGTACAAGGCACGATTAGTTGCCAAGGGATATAACCAGAAAGAAGGAGAGGATTTTACTGAAGTATTCTCTCCAGTTGTGAAGCTTGTAACTGTGAGAATAGTCATTGCCATTGCTACTTCCAATCAATGGCCCTTATTTCAAATGGATGTGGATAATGCCTTCCTAAATGGCCACATTGAGGAAGATTTATACATGAGACCTCCTCCTAGTTATCTTAAAGCTAGAAGTGATCAAGTTTGCAAATTAAACAAAGCCATTTATGGCCTGAAGCAAGCATCTAGACAATGGAATGCTGAATTGTCTAAGGCTCTCTTTTCGTTTGGCTTCAAGCAATCTGCTAATGATAACTGCTTGTTCATCAAACACACAAAATCATCCATATTAATCCTTCTAGTGTATGTTGATGATCTCCTTCTTACAGGGGATTCCATAGATGAAATTCAACAGTTCAAGGACTATCTAAAGCAACAATTTTCTCTAAAAGATTTGGGATTTGCCAAATTCTTTCTTGGTTTAGAAATCAGTAGAAGTGAGGAAGGTACATTTCTATCTCAAAGAAAGTGCATTAAAGATATTGTTAATGATCTCCAATTACAAGAAGCAAAAGCAGTTGCTACACCTCTCCCAAATGGTATTAAACTCACTAAAACAGACAATAAGCTACTTCATGATCCTAGTCAATATAGAAGGCTGGTTGGTAGACTTCTTTACTTAAATCTTACCAGACCTGATATTTCTCATGGCATACAACAATTGAGTCAATTCATGGATTCTCCTCGACAATCTCATTGGGATGCTGCCATTCATCTTGTGAAATATCTCAAAAACTGTCATGACAAAGGATTGTTTTATCCTTCATCATCAAAGTTTAATCTTCAAGCTTCTTCTGATGCGGATTGGGCCAATTGTCCTGATACTAGAAGATCACTGACTGGTTACTGTGTTCTACTTGGAGATTGCTTGATATCTTGGAAAACCAAGAAACAAAAGGTTGTTTCAAGATCATTTGCCGAGGCAGAATACAGAAGTATGTCTGTAACCCTTGCTGAAGTTCAATGGATAGCCTCAATATTCAAAGATATGTACATTTCTGTTCCTCTACCAATACCTTTTTCATGTGATAATAAAGCTGCTTTATACATTGCCTCAAATCCTGTTTTTCATGAGCGCACAAAGCACATCGAAGTAGACTGCCATGTAATCAGAGATAAAATCAAAGAAGGCTTCATTTCAACCAGTCATATTTCTACAACACTTCAGCTTGCTGATATGTTCACCAAGTCTCTCAGTGCTCCAAAACAATCTTCTATTCTATTCAAGCTTGGATTTGCTTCCTTACCAGAACCCCATCCAGCTTGAGGGGGGAATATTGCAAAATATAGTTGCGTCCTCCTACTTCTCAGCATCTTCCTTATCTTCTAGAGGAACGTTGTGCAATGTTTTCCATAAATATCAGCGTGTCCTTCCTAATCGACAGCAGCATTTTCTTTATTCTTTACTTCATTTCCTTATTTAGCTTATATCTTTATTTAGATAACCAGCATTAATTCATTTTCCTTTCTTAGATTATATTGCCGTTGTATTTTCTTCTTCCTTGTACTATAAATTGGTAGCTTAGCCTTGTAATCTTTGCATTGAATCAATAAGAATCATTTTTATCATTTTCTAAACTCTATAGCTTCCCGTCCACCTGATCATTTGTGCAAATTTCTAATAAGATCATGATTTAACAATAAAGTCCCAAAGTGTACATCATGATTTTTGATGAATAGGGCCAGTAATTTTTAAGACATCAATTGTCTCCAAAATGTGGTACTTTGTATTGTATTGAAGCCTAATGTACGGCCCAATTCCTAATGTAATGACTTTTATGTTCCAATCGAAATGACTCAAGGCGTGATTTGGTGTCAAGCCTCTATAAAGATCTCGGCTAAACGAATATTTTTTAATTAGTTCTATATTGGTTGACTAAGAACGGTCTTGAAGTTTATAGAGAATATATAATTCCGTCTTACTTTTTTACGATTAGATATATGGATCTTCTACAATTGTAAGTGGTATCAAAAGTACTACATACGATTAATTTCCAATATATTGAATACACATTCAATATTGTGCCTTCATCCAAGAACCTTACGGTCTTACAAAAACTAATTTGCATTTCCACAGAAATACTTTTCATACTTTGAAGCATTAATTAATTTAGGCTTGCTAAATGTAGTGAAATAGTAAAACATAAGTGTCGAACTTGACATAGATAATTTGGTCAATTTACCTAACAATTGAGCATATATTTAAAAAAGTTATGTTTGACATGGATATTTTTGTCAATATATTTCAATATTTGAGAAATATATATGAAAATGGTTTACAAATCCCATTTCTTAGAATACTCATTATCATTTAAAAAAAAACTAAGATTTTATGTAAAAATAGTCATAATTTTAAAAAAGAACCTTTTATAATCATTACAAAATTAATGGATTTAATGTTTATCATGCAAAAATATAAGTAAAATACAGAGTTCTCACTAAAAATTGATTAAGCAAGTGATTCTACAAGAAAAACATTTTTATTAATACAAGTTTACCGATAATATTTTTATGATAATTTTATATTAAATATAATATTAAATTATTTGTTTATTTTGATAAAAAATAATTATTTTAATTTTGAGACAATGATTGCTTCTAAGGAAAAGCTCATAAACTTCCCAGGTACTTGCTTCCTGGAAGGCCCCCCCTTTGGTTTCCCGGTTGTTACCTCTCTTTGATTGAGGAAATGCTCGAGGAAGAACTAAAAATTCGTAAAAAAGTAAATAAAAAGTTGGAAAAGGCGCTGCAAAATGAATATTCTAAGTTTTTTTTAATAAATATATTATATATATGCTATCATTGGCTCATTGGTCCCCAGAGAAGCTGCGTGGTCTTTTCTTATTGTTGACTTTCTGTTGCCGTAAACTGATTTCACTTCACACTTGAAACAGCTTGTTAGCTTCATTCAGTAATTGTCTAATTCTGAGCTGCACCAGAGAATCTCAGAAGGGGTGATAACTGATAAGTAAGTTGCTTTTCCAGGTGGGTTTGCTGATCTAAAGCTTGTTTATCCAACAGCTGCAAGAGCTGCTAATAATGGTCAGGTTTCTGTAGCTTGTTTCAGTGCCCAGCTTTACTTGGATTGTGGAAAAATGCATCTTGAAATCAGTTAATTATCTGGAAATGCTTTTAAAAAGTAGCTGATTTTGGTTATATGATCATGATCATCATAGGTTGACAAATACTGGTCAACGGATAGCGTGGAGTAGAGCCTTTTTTCATTTTGTCTTTTTTTCCCCTCCTATTGTTTTGCTGATATTTTCTTTTCGCATACACAGCCAATCAAATCAATAATTTGAAACAAAGTGTTTTAGCAAATTTAGGTAATCACTGACTTCAGAGTACATAGTAAAATCTTGTTCTTTTTCGGTGTCAGTTTTTGTCTGAATAAAGAGATAATTATGATGTGAAAGTTAAAAGGCAGTTGTGTCGAATCCTCAGTCTCTAGTGGGTGAAAATTAGTCTCTTACTCTTAGAACATAATCGAGCAAATGATAATTATTTACTTGTAGGGAAACATTTAGTTAAAGACATTGTTTTTTGCATAATGATTTACTGTTGAATGGTGATGTGTATCCGCAGTTGATTTCTTTCTGGGTTTGGAGGTCTGCAATTCTGATCTTTCTGAAGGACCCAAAAGGTATTAATTCTATATATTCTTGGCATTAAGAGATGATTAACTATGTGAAATAGACAAAAAGTACAAGACAATTGCAGAAGTTTCGATTGAAAATGGTTTAATTAGTTACAATGATGATTTCTTACCAATAATAGAATTTGCAGAACTTCCATTCTGTTTTTGATTTGGCAAAACATTTTGCTCTAATATCCATTTTTAAAACAATAGTTGCAGGATGGAGGTGATAGGTTCACAAGCAGCAGGGCAAGCAGCTGGTTCATTGGTTGGACCAGCGGTAGAGAGTGGCAAAGGCATATTCAATTGTTTGAAGCGCAAATATGTGTATGTGAAGAATATGAGCAGGAACTTTGTTGACCTTGAAAGGGAAGAAAAATATCTATGTGATGAAGTGGAAGATGTCAAAAGAAAACTTGAAAGGAATAAGTTTAAAATGGAGAAGACACGCAGATGTGAAACCTGGCTCAATGAAGTGGAAAAGATGAAAGTTGAGATCAAAAAATTGAAGGCTGACTACCATAATACCCAAAAATTTTTGTGTGGGCTATGCCCATTTCCTCGTTTGCTGGAGCTTGGTAAGCAAATTGTGAAAAAGACTTCAGAGGTACTTTCTCTAAAGAATCAAATTAGCAAAATAACCATAATGGTTGAGAGGGCTCCAACTCCAATCATAAAAAAGCATGCGAAGAAAATAGAAGAGGTCCCATCACTTAATAAGCATGTTGAAATGCTACTAGAGTATCTAAGAAATGAAGAATTGAAGAGAATTTGCATATGGGGACCACCAGGAGTTGGGAAAACTACAATAATGGAGAACTTGCATGACATAGTCGGTGAATCTCGTCAATTTGACATTATCTTTTGGGTAACTGTAACTGATGGAAACATAAGAGAAATACAAGAAGTACTTTTGAAGCGCTTAGATGTAAAAGCAGAAGAACATAATGTTGACCAAAGAGCGGACCTAATATCTGAAGAACTGAAGAATAAGAGCTTTGTATTGTTCCTTGATGAAGTTTCTTCTGAGATTGATTTGAGACAAATTGGCATTCATGATGAGCATAGGCATGGAAAAGTGGTCTTTGCATGTAGGTGTAGAAACATCTGTGGGCAAACAGATGAGGATATCAATGTGCAGAGGTTGTCTGATGAGGATGCTCAAAAGCTCTTTTGGGAAATAGTTGGTGAAAATTTGAAGGATAACCGTGACATCAAGCCAGTGGCAAGACTAATTATCAACGAGTGCAGTGGTATGCCACACATGATAAAGTTGATAGGAAATAGCTTGACAAATGTGAGCAATCCAGCCATATGGCGGGATACATTGAGTCAGTTACGATCACCAAGTGATGAACCAATGCAAGAATTGGATGAAGTTTACAAGTTCTTTAAAGTTGTATGCAACAAGCTGCACTCAGAGAAGCGACCTTGCTTGCTGTATTGGGCAATTTTCCCTGCTGGTTATGAACTTCACCAAGATTATATTATTGATTGCTGGAGAGCAGAAGAGTTTTTCAAGCACTTAGAAAAGCTTGGAGAGGCACGTGACAGAGGGCACGCTATATTGGATGAATTTGTTCAGAAATCTCTATTGGAGAAGGGAAGGAAGGTGGCACACTTTAAGATGTTTGAGCACTTTCAACGAGTAGCGTTAAGAATTGCAAATTTTAATGAAAACGGTAACAGAATCTTGGTGAGAGAGGGAGAAAAGATTAGAGAAGAAGAATGGGAAAATGCAAAAAGGATCTCATTGATTCGTTTATGTCTATCCACTCTACCAAAAAGGCCCAAATGTTGTAGAATTTTAACTTTGTTACTTCAAGAAAGTAACTTGGCAGAATTTCCAATATCTTTCTTTGGTTATATGTGTAGTCTTCGGCTTCTTGACTTGCATAATACAAGAATCAGGTTGCTTCCATCATCTATTTCCAGCTTGATAAATCTCAAAGCGCTGTTCCTAAATAATTGTAGTCAATTAATGCTGCTCCCTGCTGAGGTAGGAGATCTCCATAGTCTTGAAATCTTCGATATACGTCATACTGGACTTCATGGTTTGCCAACTGAAATTGGACAATTGACAAATCTGAAGTCTCTGAGAGTTTCATTCACAGAATCTGTTGGAAATCACAACCATGTTGAAGCTGGACCAAGGGAGATGATTTCTTCTAGTATGATTGCAAGGCTTAATTCTCTAGAAGAATTGAGGATTGATGTGGAACCCAACAACAGAAGATGGAATCAAATTGTAGAAAACATTGCTATGGAGGTTGCTGCGCTAGAAGACTTAAATACTCTTTCATTTTACTTTCCTGAGATGGATTGCTTCCAGACTTTTATTGATACAAGTAAATCGTGGAATGGAAACAACACACTCTGGAGAGGCAACAGCTTCAGATCGTTCAGTATCCTTGTTGGTTATCATCACAGAAGCCGTCCTTTGACTGAAGTTGACATCTTTGAGTGCTCAGCAGAAAAGCATTTTAGATTTTCTGATGGTGAAGGATTTCCTGATGCAGTTCTGAAGATATTGGAGCAGACTTGTGCTTTTGAGCTGATTGGTCATCGTACAGCTACCAACTTGTCAAACTTTGATGGTGATAAATTAGGAGGGCTTGAAGCTTGTGCAATTGAAGATTGCAGAGAAATGATAAACATAGTTGATGGTAATGTTACAGGAAGTGTTGCACTTAAATGCTTGAAGAAGCTACACATTAACAATCTTCCAAAGTTGGTTGATATTTGGAAAGGTCCTATAGAATCGGAAAGCCTCTGCATGCTCACAACTCTGACACTGAGAAGATGTCATAGTGTGAAAACGCTTTTCTCACAGGATATAGTCCTATGTCTTAACCAGTTGCAGTATCTGCAAGTTGAGGATTGTGAAGGGATTAAAGAGATTATTCATGCAGCAAGTGTAGTTGAATCCACAGCCTTTCCTAAATTAAGGAATTTGCAACTCATTGATCTGCCAAGATTGTCTAACATTGGCCACGATGTGTCATTGACGTGGCCTTCTCTGGAGACAATAATGATTAAGGACTGTGAGGAGCTAAACCACTTCCCTTCTGCCATTGAGAATGCAGCCAAATTGAAAGTTATCTGCTGCACTCGAGTCTGGTGGAACCAGTTGGTTTGGCCAAATGACGATGTTGGAGATCGTTTTCAAAGATTTCATCATTTTATATGAGGAAGGTCAAATGCACAGAGCTATTTGTCGTATATCGTTGTAGTCAATAAGCTTTTAGAGCAACGATACATTTTTTTTTTTAACTGAAATTAGATTTGATAGCCAAGTTGTACTCGTTCTTTAAACCAGTACTGGCATTTTGTATCTGCAGTTTTTTCCAGAATTGTTTTGACAATTTTTGGAGTGACTAGTTGTGGGTCATTGTAATATCTATGTACGCAGAAAATCTTGTGCTTTGGTAGATGGCCAACTGTATTTTTGGTGCAATGCTGACAGTGATGCTGTAGTCTAGCTGTGGTGCCAATCCATCGAAGTTTTATAGAACTCCCTTATTTTTTAAATAGTGAATATGCAAATTCTATGTTATTGCAAAATGTTTACCACTGGATAGTATATTGTCATTCGCTGTTGTCATGACCTTGGGCTGTTGCAGAATGTGTATTTTTAGTATGTTGCTGGCTTTTCTGAGTACTCATATAGCCAATCAGTTCAGCTGATAAGACCTCTTTTATAAGGTCAAGAATTAACTCAAACTTTAGAAAATGTGATACCATAAAAAATCAAGTTATGTCTAGAAAAGATTTTTTATCCCACTTTCATATTTTTCAGGTCTTAGAAGCAGCTTAAACATTCAAATTTGATCAGCATTAAATTTCAAACCAGCAGCGCCACACCTAGGTCAGCCACATTAGCAGTTTCAGCAGCATGTTCAACAATATCAAAAATAGCGATTTTCTTGCTAATTTTAATCAGAGAGACAGTGACAATAAGTTGAAGGATGGATAGAATGATAAAAAAGTTGATTATTTAACTTCTTGCACTTGAAACATTTTCTCAGGTATCCACTTGACTAAGCCTTGAAATTTACTTAACAAGCAGCCTAAATGTCAGTAATTTTTCCATCTACAGATCATCTTCGCTAATTGCTGTGAATCGGTCTTGAAGATGCAATTGCAATTCAGTATCTTCCCACTCTAATGCATCCCACCAACTTCTCTCGGCCTTAATCTCCATTATTGTGTCTTTTAGCGAAGAACCCATACCAATGTTCTTCAACTTAGAGCAATTGTAGAAGCTCATATGTTCTACTGAGGGCCAAGCAATTCTCCAAATGTCAACTAATCCAGGCAGATAGTGAAGTGTTAATTTCTTTAAACTAGGCAGCGTGCTGCAACCAGAGTCGGTTATCTCACTCTCATGTATGATTTCTTCAATGGCTGGACAATCTTCCACTGCTAACTCTACTAATTTAGAGAAAAGCTGAACCATTGAGCTGCTAAAGATATACTTCAACTTTGGACATGACTGCACTGATAAGATTCTTAGTCCAGCAAAGCTTCCTCTTGGAAAAGTTCCCTCCCAAATGTGTGTCAAATTCCACAAATGATGAATGCTCAAGTTCTCCAGGTTTGGGAAAACAGTTTCTGGAAGTTCCCTGCTGTCAACCACTGTTTTAATCTTGGGGCATTCGCTTACTATACAAAAATTCAACCCATTGATATTACCGACTCCAAAGTTGGTTATACTGTGAATGTCAAGGTGATGATCTACATAGAAAGCAGTACTACAAGCTAATGTTCTAAGAACAGCATCAGGTATGTTCTCACCGTTTACAAATCTCAAGCACCGACTCTGTTGACTGTAATCAAACTCGATGTGTTCTGGGACACGAGATGTAATTCTCTTGACATCATGGCCAACCACAAATTTGAACTCAGTTAAGCATTGAGCATTCCATGCTATGCTTGTTTGGAGGAATAGTTCAAGCAGCTCTGTTTCTGGGAAACGAAAACAGAGAGATCTCAACTCTGTCAAGTTGCAGACCTCAATTATGACAGGTTTCACATCCTCGTACCAACGTTGATCTCCTGGGAACACAACAATACTAAGAGTTTCCAACAACTGAAGCCTTGATATAATCCCGCTTGAAATCAATTCAAGCGGCAATTTAACATATTCACTGTTGTTGATAGATCCATAGAAGGATACCTCCAAATGTCTCAGGGATGTCAATTCACCAATTTCATCAGGTAGTTCACTGATCTGAGTGCCTCCGAGATCAAGCACCTCCAAACATGCAAGAGATCCAACTTCTGATGGGAGCACAGCTAGACGTTCACAATCACGTAGAATAAGAATTTGGAGGTTTTCAAGCTTGAAAAGCGTCTTTGGCAAGGACTTGATTCTGGTCTTGGATAGGTTCAACACTTTGAGGGAAGTCATGGAGTCAAAAAAGGACATGGGTATCACTCTCAGCTGATAGTTTCTTTGTAGGAACAACGTCAAGAGTTCAGGGCAACTTGGTCTTGCTGGTAGAGTGCATAACTTGTTATCCATTAAAAAAATCATCCTGGCCTGATTCCATTCCTCCTCCGAAGGTGGCTCTGTCAGACCCGCACCAGCTCTCAATATGAATTGATAAGCTTCCGGAGCAAGCAATTCGCTGCCTTCAGGGCTTCTAATTGACCTAGATGACAAACTATTTCCTGGACTTGATGCTTTCATTGATCTTGAATAAGATCTCAACAGATACTGACTACCGTCTGCCACTGACAAGATCCCCAGAGCTAGATCTCTAATCAAATCATGGATTTTAAAGGAATCACCACTGTCGTTAAGTTGCAACAGAGAATTACGTACCAGAACATCAATAATATCATGTCCCCTTTTACGTGCATTAGTCCAGCTCCCAGCAATCAGATCTTCCTGGATACAGTATTCTATAAATTCCAAAACATCAATCTCTTGCTCTTCTGAAAGCAAACAACAGTAAAGGAAACAACTCTTTGTTTCATGATCCTTCAATTGGTCAAAGCTGAATCGCAATTGCTGAATTACATATTGGGAATGATCTATCTCAGTGGTAGGCAGTGAAAATTTTCTTGAAGCATGTTCCCAAACAGAAACATTATTTTCCTCACTTAATGCCCTTCCAGTAACGATAATCAACAATGGCAAACCGCTACAGCTCTCAACTATAGATCGTGCAAATGGCTGGATATGTGGTGAGTCCATGATGCTACCCACTTGTTCATAGAACAGTTCCCATGCTTCCTCCCTAGAGAGAGTTGTCAATTCAATCACCCTTACCACACCCATGGCATGACAAACATCCAATTTTCTAGATGCCATTACAATCTTGCAGTCATTCTGTAAATTGGGAGCAGGTATACCCACTGCCTTTAGATCAATTTGGTCCCAGACGTCATCCAGAAGCAAAAAAAACTTCTTCCCACTTAAACTGTGGAATATTCTATCTGCAACTTGAAAATCAGTTGCAGAATCTTCACAACATAATGATAATTGTCTTAAAACTCCATTTTGGATCCTTCTTATACTCCAGTATCTTGAGACAGTCACCAAGATAATCCAGTCAAAGTATCTTTTTGTTTTCAGGTAACTGCTCAAGGCTTTCAGCACGCTAGTTTTTCCGATCCCCCCAATTCCATGAACACCGATTTTTCTAACCGTAACATCACTCATGCATCTCAAGATATTCAGCACATTTCTCTCAATCGAACTCCTGACATCTAAACCTGATTCAAGCAACTGCTGACCTTCTTCAGTTTTATGACAGATCTTAGTCTCAGCTTTATTCACAGGTGGAACTTCAATCACTGGTTCTCCTGCAGTTATATCACTTGGGTCTGGTCTGAAGGCTGCTAAGGGGACAGCAGGCTCAACTGACTTGACACTGACATTTAAACTAGGCCTCATCTGACGTTCTTCTTCAAACTGAGAAGGTACCATCTCAAATTTTGCCTCTTGAGCAGGCAGCCTCCTTTGATTTCCACCAGAAATAGTTTCTGCAGTTCCTGCTGCATTTGCAGATAACCCCACTTCTTCAAAAAACCTATACTGAATTTCAGATTCAGCCATGGGTAAAGTATCTGTTTGTGGTGAAAATGTCTCATCTTCTGTCTTGGTTTCTATGCTTGATACAGGAACCTGATCCGCAGCAGACACAGATTCTGTAAATGCTGAAGATAAAGTCTCACTGGGCACCTCAAGATCACCTGATATAGCAGAAGTCATCTTGTCTTTACATCCAACAATTGAACCTCCTCCTGTCAAAGTCTGAACCAAAGATTTACTTGATGATGGTGAACCCTGCATAAACTGAGTTGTTGCTTTCACATTTGATTTTCTTTTTGTCTCTGCTTCGCTTTTCTTGTTCACATTCTTTCTCTTTTCAAGAGTTTCAATAATATTGCTTCCAGTTTTTGGACTCGTTAATGCCTTTGTTGCCATATGTGGTGATTTAGCCTCTGAACCATGCAATAATGTTCTGAACTTTACATTTTCTGGTTTTGTAAATCTCAGATTCTTTCCATGTGCAAGATTTGGGCTAAATCTACTATGTGACATTTCTTTAGGCGCAGCAGAATCTTTCTTCCCCTTTGCCTGTACATTTACATTTGATTCACTTTTCATCTCAGCCTTTTTTTTCTGCATCACATTCTTAGTCATTTCAACCTGTCCATAACTCTTATCTCCAATTCTTGGACCAGTCAATGTTTTTGTTGCCATGTGTGGTGCATAAGAAGCTAAGTGATTCCCCAATGGAACACTCTCCAAGTGGTAAGTAACCTCATCCAGTTTATCGATGAGATCACGATGTGGTCGTTTCACAAACGAAAATACTGGACAATCAGATTTGTCTTTATTAAATCGTACCATGTTGTTAACAGAATCTTCGATTTCTCTCTCCTTGTTAAGCCATCTTTGATATTCCATTGTTTGACTTGTCCCAAGCATTAATTCTTTAATTTGTTCTTGCCTAACAGAATCCCTCATACCACATAAGTATTCAGTTTTCCGTTTGAGCAATTCAACATTCCAGTCATTCATTTCTGCATGATCAAATGTCCCACAGTGCAAAAGTGCCGGTTTTACCATCCCACAGCATGTGAATTCCATGTCGGCTGCAATTTTCAGAGCAATGAATAAGGGGCAATTAATAGCGACAGGAATGACAAAACAGAAGAATAATATATGGTTTTTCTGCAAACATGGACTCAATTGACAAATAACAGTTTCATGTCATAAGGAAAATTCAATCAACAATATTGGAAAGTGAAAACAAGTGAATGCTATTATAATGTCAGAGCAATAATATACTTACAATTAGCCAAGGACACAAATCCTTACATATAAACTGACTAAATACTATCATCTATTCTAATAATTTTCATATTATTATTATGTCTATACCATACCAATTTGCATGGTTATTTTGTGAGCTGAATAGAAATCAAAAGATAGAGAAGCAATTGATTAGATTAAGGCTAAGACTTACCAGAAATTCTTGGCATGGTGTCTCATGAATGAAATCCTAAGAAGAAAGGACTGAAATTGCTGCCTTTACCGCTTTCAGTGGAGCTAATATGGGCGGAGGCTTCACAAGCTGCGCTCATCTGATGATCAAAGTTGAGTTTTTCTCCATCTATAGGTATTTTTATTGTCTGGATTTTCTATGGAATGTGGATGCAGCTGCGCTTGCTTTGCAATCAAGACCGATCGTCTGTGAAGTAAAAATTGGGTCAATCTTTCTCACTGGTCAAGTTTGCCTAAGATGACAAGCTACAAGGAAAGCCTCATAAACACCCTGAGGTTTTGTGTTTTTATTTTCAATTGAATTTAGGCATATGTGTTTGATTTTGAATTATTTTAAATTTTAAAAAGAATACGTGGTTGAGATTGAATATAAATTACATTGAAAAATATGTAGTATGGAAAACAAGATTCGGAAATAAGAAAGAACATAGTCTTAATCAAACTTAAACTAAATAATATCATCAATATTTAGGGGGTAATAAAATGCACTGTAGGATTGGAACCTGTCCATATTCGAGTGGTGGGATTTTTATTTATGGGTGAGGGATCTCCACATAGATTCCTCGTTCCCGTTCCATCTAAAACATAGAGGGTGTGTTTGGCTTATGGGTTGGATAGCACGGCAGAGCGTAATTCTATTTTACTGTGTTTGGTGTTGCACTTGCAGGGGCGATGGATAGCATTGCAATGTATAAATGCTTGACTTTTTATGTAAAAGTTAATTGCTTCTCGGGTTAAGGCATGATAAGAACGGTATGTTTTGTCAGTATTTTGTCTTGAAGACCAAAAAATAATTTATATACGTTTTTATAAAGATGAAGGATAAATAAAGAATGAAGGTTAAAAAATGGTTTGAGAAATGGAGAGTGCCTCCTTCCAAACCCCCACCATATTCTTATCTATGTTGATTCTTCTTGAAGCCAAAAGAATGATTTTATGTAAGTTTTTATAGTTAAAATTTGCATTTTTGGCATTAATTTAACTATTTTAAACAATAATGGGATAATTTGGTATTTTTACATTCTATATAATGATTATGGTCAGGATAAAATCTACCAGTAACAAAGGTCTTCTTTTGATTATAATGATTGAAGACGAATGGATGGGAATTGATTTTAGTATTTGATTCTAGTGTACACCAATCAATGATATTTTTTTTGTTGGGGGGGGGGGGGGGGGGGGGGGGGATGAGGATTTTTTATTTTTTATTTGACCGTTTTTGGACTCTCATTAACAAATCTAACACCCTTTTCATTTTTAAACATTTGTAACCCCTTTTTCATGTTAAAAGACACAAATACTCTAATCTTCTCTTTCTCCCCCTTTTTAGATGCAGTTTTGATTAATTGTTTGAAGTTAAAGCATTCTCCTTGCTTTGAAAAATGGAGTCACTCTTTCACGTAACCTTTGTAATTTCATTCCCATTTGCTTTGAAGGCAATGGCTACATCAGATCATTTGTTCAATCTTCGTAACAACTTCTACTTGGAAGCCTACCAGGCTACCATTAACAATAGCGATATCCCCAATCTCCCTCCAATTTGATTTCAGCTTGTCATCAATGAGATTGATGACTTGGCTACTACTCCTCTCTAAGCTGTCAAGTTATTTGCTCTCTATCTCTCTAGCCCGGACAACAAGATTTCAATTTCGAGATCTAGAAGTTTTCTTCACTAGATTCCTTCAATTTTAGGACTTGGTGATTTGATTTATTGTGTTTAGGCTTTGGATTTAGTGATCTGTAATAGCTTTTAAAGATTACGACATCGTTTAAAGTTTTTGGACGTTATTTGGTTGTTGTTAACTATTTTTTGTTTTCAAAATATTGCTCTAATTTTAGAAAATAGAATCAAGAAACTTTACTAATGAAATCATTTTTTTATTTTTTTAAAATGTAGAATTATTTGTATTATGAATCGAACAGGCCTGGATGCGATTCTACATCTTTGTATCTTTGAATCTGTTTTAAATGAAGTCCATTTCCTTGGTTTTGGTGCCCAATAGGTTTTGATTTTAATCATAATAAATAAAATAAACATTTCTGGTTTCAAAACGAGGTGTCCTAAGAACTTAGATCGATGGTTTCATATTTGGATTTAGCAAAAATTCTCTCTTTGATTGAATTTGTGATGTGGGTTGCTTTTTTTTAATTAGTTTTCAGAAGAAAGTTCAGGAAGATGGTAGATTTCTTCCTAAGTTTGTTGATGATGAAGAAGGTAAACGATTCTAGTCTGAACTCAAGTTTGTTTTTTATTAAGTTCTATAATGTATGTCCACTAATTTTAATCTTTTGACTTTTTACTGAAAAGCTATATGAATTTCTTAACCTTTAGTTGCAAAGTGAAGTGAAGATTGAACGAAGTATGTATAGCCATATCTGATTTTTTTTTTTAATTTTCTTGCAAGTTCGTTGGTAAAAAGAGAACCCCAGATATTTGATTTCTTATTTGAATTATTCTTTAAGGTTTGTGAATGGGGTGAATGAGTTTTCTTAGTTATGATATATGGTGGAATCCTTTTGGTTTCTATTACTTGAATTGCTTGAAGCAATGTTCTCCCTATATTCGTCTAGAACATTTGAGAGTGAAATTTGATGGGAGAAAGGTTGTTAACTAGTTTGTTGTTTATTGAACTTGTTGCACATATCTTATGCCTTATCATTTTCTGTGTTTTTATGGCGCACCATTTTGAAGTGGTTTATTTGATTCATGAGAAGCATGTGGAAGAGGTTGGGAATATGAATGAGAAAGTTCAAGGCAAATTTTTGACTCTCTAAGTTCTTTTAGTGTAATTGTATTGATAATTGTTCAGTATTGTCCACTACTGGTTACTATTATCATTATCATCATAAATGATGTGTGCCTGCATTATAATATTTTAAGACTTGATGCTTCTAAAGCTAAAAAGATCTATCTGCTTGATTTCCTGGGATGCTATTGATTTTATTATCCCTTGGTTGATGATTAATTGTATTCTATGACACTGGTACTTGGATGTGATCAAGCAGTGAAGTATTTTACATTTTTCTCCTTCTCATGCAATTTCTGAGGAAATGGGGCAGTTTTAGTGTGTGTTTGGGATGATCCCATAAATAATTTAATCGTTCTCTTTAGAAGTGTTGTCAGAAAAAATCTGAAAAAATGTTTAAAAGTAAGTCAATGCTATGGTCATCTGATACTTGACAGAAAAAAGATTCATGTTTCCATACTGAACTACCTCTTTGCGAATTGCTTATTATTGTTTAATAAAATGGTCATTTGATACTTAACAGAGTTCTATTTGAAGTTATTCTTCTTTGAAATTGCTTCTTTTTGGCACTGGTTCCTCATAATCCAAGAAAAACACCTTTTGCAGATTTTTAAGGGAGAAGAAAGGCAAAAAATGGAGATTAAATGGTAGAAGTCTTCAAAGATTGGCGTACAAGATACAGAAAACCAAGAGTGCCCACTATATTTTAATGAACTTCGAGTTGGAAGCCAAATTGATCAATGATTTTAAGGACCTTTTAGACAAAGATGAAAGAGTCATTCGACATCTTGTGATAAAGAGGGATAAAGCAATAACTAAGGATTGCCTTCCCCCCTTGAGTTCTACACTTTGTGGGCTAGTATGCAAGGTTACGATGATAAGGATGATGATTTAGAATATAATGATGAATATTTTGATGATGATTAGGATGCAGAAAAGGAGGAGATGGATAGCTCTGATGATCTTATTATTGTTAATATGTATGATGATGATTATGATAAAGAAGAAGAAAAAAAATATATCAGCTAGTGTAAGTACGATAGGGAGAAGGAATCTTAGAGCTGAGAGAGTAGTTAGATAGCCAGTAGTTTTGATGTTTTGCTCTTAGGTTTCAAAAACATTTTCAATGTATGTTTACATAGTTCTACTATATACAAATTTGTATGCAAATTTGTCTTCTTAATCTACCCCTTCAACAGAATAATTTAATTTGCACAGGAAATGATTATATGGGCTTACATTTGGCTAGAAGTGTACATTCTTTCTACGATGAACAAAGATTGAAAAGCAAAAGTCTACAATGATTGAATGGTGTACCATTATTAAATTTGACTCTCTATTTTACTATTAATCCAGTTTATGGTATACTTGAAATTTTTGTGTTTGATATTCTACTTTGATAATTAACCTTTCAAAATTTTAAAATTTATGACCTTATCTAATTTTACTTTCTGCTTTGCTCCTATAATGGAAAAGGGACAAAGAATATTCCAGGATTTTTTATTTAGATATTTTGTTACTATCTTCATAATAACATAAAAACAACTAATAGAGATTCATAATTTTCATTCTAAAACGAGTAAAGTTCACTTTCGTAGTCATTTATGAAGTTTAGAATAATTTCATTAATAATTTCACTCTCTATCCTAAATAAATCATTAGTACAAGTGTCCATCATGCAAAAATATGAGTTCTGAAATACTGCACCCCCAAGTCGTGCAGTAAATGTCAACACCCAATGAATTTTCCCTACAAATTCTCGCTTTTGTTTTGGATGACTCTGTCGTGTTAGTTAACAATCCATTCGTGCAAAAAAATTAAGTAAAAAATTAGGCACGACTAAGTTGTGCAAAAATATGAAATCTGAAATTTTTGCACGATCAGGTCGTGCAGTAAAAGAGAACTTAATATTATCACGAAATTTTGCATGACCTAGTCGTGCTATATGCACAATCCAGTCGTGCAAGAAAGTGAGACCTGGAATTTTGCACGACCCGGTCATGCAGTAGATAAGAACCTTATAGAAATATCACAATTTTTCACACAACAAAGTCGTGTTACCAGCACAACCCAGTCAAATAGGTCCTTTTTTTTAAGTTAAAAAAAAATTCTCAATTTTGTTATTTTGTTTGTTTTATATACTTTTATAGTTGCTTCTTTCTATCAGTTTATAGATAAAGTATTCATCTTTTCTGTCGTTACTGTTTGTGGTTTTGCGGTTTCATATTTGGATTTAGCAAAAGTTCTCTCTTTGATTGAATGTGTGATATGGGTTGTTTTTTTAATTGGTTTTCAGAAGAAAGTTTAGGAAGATGTTATATTTCTTCTTGAGTTTGTTGATGATGAAGAAGGTAAGTGATTCTAGTCTGAACTCAAGTTTGTTTTTATATTAAGTTCTACAACGTATGTCCACTAATTTTAGTCTTTAGACTATTTACAAAAAAGTTATATGAATTTCTTAACCTTCAGTTACAAAGTGAAGTGAAGGTCGAACGAAGTATGTATAGCCCAATCTGGTTTTTTTTTTTTAATTTTCTTGCTAGTTCGTTGGTAACAAGAGAACATCAGATATTTGATTTCTTATTTGAATTATTCTTTAAAGCTATATGGTCATGCATGTCGCACGACTTAGTCGTGCAAAATTGCAGAGGTCATGTTTTTGCACGAATTAGTCGTGCTAGTTGCGCAAAACATTGTGACAATTTTTTGTTATTCACAAATTTGCATGACATGGTCGTGCAAAATTCCAGAGGGTATTGCATGGGGCATTTTCGGCATGAATGAGTCGTGTAGGTGGCACGACTAGTTCGTGCAAAATTCCAGAGGGTATTGCATGGGGCATGTTCGACACGAATGAGTCGTGCAAAATTCCAGAGGGCATTGCCTAGGGCATTTTTGATATGAATGGGTCGTACAAGTTGCACGACTAAGTCGTGCAAAATTCTATAGGGCATTTTTTGGTACAAATTGCAGCCACCCTTATACAATAACTGACTACTGATATTGCTGAGGTCAGCCACATGGCAACTACCAAAACACAAGCAAAAGACATGGAAAGAATAATAATTATGATGCCACCCATTCTAGACCAAAACCAATTTCTCATTAAAAAAAATAATGCAAATTCACGATTTTCATTTCCATTTGGCAATATATAGAGTTTTTTGGCTTTGACCTCTTCACAGCCAACTCCATAAACATATCCAAAATGGTTTATTTACGGGCACTTAAGCGAATTTCCTTGATATTTTTGTCAAAGTGGTAGAGAGTGTAACAAAGAGATGGTGGAGGTGAGAAGCAAAGAGACGACATCAGAAGTGAGAAACAAATGATATGAGAAGCAAAGAGGTCGTGTCAAAAGAGAAGAATAACGATGGTGAGAAGAGCAGAGCCGATACCAGAGGTGAGAAGTTGCGGAGGTGAGAAGAAGAGGCAAGCCCTGAATTTTGCAAAGGCATGATTTATGTTTGATTTCTAATTTTGGTATTTTTATAATTTTTAAGGATATTTAAGTATTTTTACATTATAAGAGAGGTTAGAATTAGTTAAATTTGAAGATGGAGTTAGATTTGTGAAAGTGGATTTTTGGGGGGTGGGGGTGGGGGTGGTTGGGTGTGGGGTGGTGGTGTGCCATGGGGTTTGGGGTGGGGGTTATCTGGGGGAAATTTGCCACTTTCGGGCGTTCTGGAGGGGTTACTTTGAGAATTTCCCGAGTCAACGCGTCAGCGATCATCACTTTTATCATTCCTTCACAAAAACTTTTGGATCTGCTTAGTCGTTAACTTGTGGAGCATCAATGGCAGGTACAGTGGCTTCACCTCTTCTCGATGCGGTGTGCGACCGACTGGATTCCCACGTCAGTGCATTGAGCAAGAGCACAGACTTCATACAGATACGTCTCAAGTTAGAGGAAACACGAGCCTTCCTGGAGGATTCCATCGCTGAGCGCGGTGGATCCGACCAAATTCCATCCCTCAGGATCTGGCTCACAGTTCTGAGAGACCTTGCTTATGATATCGATGTACTAATCGATAACTGGGAACAATCAGCAAAATCTATTGCAACCTGTACCTTCCCCACCTCAGTCAACACTTTTAAATTTGACCAGGAGGTGAGGAGAATTCATGGACGCTTGGTACGGCATTTGAACTTACTTAACAAGCTTGTCCCTGTAAATAGCTTAGCAAGGAGTGCCATTTCCCAGATGGGGTTTCAAGGATCTGATCAAAACGTTGTCTTTGGAAGGGATTTTGAGATATGCAACATAATAAACACAATGTTGCCAAGCAACATGATCTCCATTGTTGATGAGAAGATATCACGTGTTATTCCTATAGTAGGGATGGGTGGGATTGGAAAGACGGTTCTGGCTCAAAGAATTTTCAATGATGAGAAGGTAAAATCTCATTTCCAACTTAGAGCTTGGTTTTTTGTGGGTGAAAATCTTGATGTTGCAAAATTGAAAAAAGCAGTAACTGCCGAGTATTTTAAAACTAGTACTAGTAGGATTGAGAACGTGTTAATGCGGGGAGAAGTTTTGGCTTTGAACAGATTCTTAATTGTGTTGGATGACGTGTGGGATGAAGATGGTGATAAGATTGAAGAACTGAAGTCATGGTTCGAGGTTGGTGATTCAGGATCTTGTGTTCTGGTCACTACTCGGTCTACTCGGGTGGCTGATTTGATGGGCACTTTCCCAGGACAACACTTGTCATGTTTGTCCGACAAGGATTCTTGGAGTCTTTTCAAGCATTCTGCATTAGTTGGTAGAGAACAAGAGAGTGCAGAGTTGGAAGAAATTGGCAGAGATATTGTTGCCAAATGCAAGGGATGGCCTCTTGCGATTGTCACGGTAGGGGGGTTGTTGCGTTTGAAAAACAAGCAAGAGTGGTTGTCTGTTGCACATTATGGATTGTGGATTTTGAGGGAATTGAATTCTTATCTTTTGCCGGTTTTGAAGCGGAGTTATGATCATCTACCTCTGTATCTGAAGCAATGCTTTGCGTTTTGTTCACTTTTCCCGAAAGATTATTGGATCAACAAAGAGAAGTTAGTCCAGTTGTGGATTGCTGAGGGTTTCGTTAGACTGAAGAATGATGGAAGTAAAGGCTTAGAAGACATTGCAAATGACTACTTCAACGAATTGTTGCAGCACTCATTCTTTCATGACATTGTGAGAGATGATTTTGGGGAGGTTTTAGCATGCAAAATACATGATTTTGTGCATGATCTTGCAGCTAGGGTTGCTGGACTTGAATGCTCACATCATCCCATTGGAGATTCACAAATTATCCATAGATATGTTCAGCATTGCTCAGTGTTTGGTGATTTCTCACAATCAACAATTCTAGAGAAAGAGAAGCTACGTACGTTGCTTTTATTTTCTGGTAAGCTGGAATTTGGAGCAGTCTCCACCATTTTTCAACAATTTAGCTGTTTGCGGGCATTGGACTTGAGCCAAAGTAGCTTGATTCAGTTGCCTGCGACTGTTGGTTCTTTGAGACATTTGAGGTATCTTGACCTCTCTCATACATATATCAGAAAGATTCCAGAATCCATCAGTAAGCTGAAACATCTTCAAACATTGGAGCTTTCTAATTGTTACAACCTGGAAGAGTTACCCAAAACAATTCCTCAGTTGACGAACCTCAGGATTCTGAGTATTGGATCATGTTGTTCATTGATGCACATGCCATCAGGCATTGGGAAATTAAGACTTCTTAGGAAGCTGCCAGTGTTCATTTTGAGTAAGAGGCACCACAGTGCTGATTTAGCAGAGCTGAATTCGCTGAACCTTGAAGGTAGATTAGATATCAAGAATCTTGAAAATGTGGAAATTATGGTCGGTGCATCTGTAGCGAAGCTACATGAAAAAGTGCATATTCATTCATTGGGATTATCCTGGAATTGTAGTGCCAATGTGAGGAGTGGAGAATCTGTGGCTCATCTTGCAGAAATGCTCAGGCCGCCCCAAGATCTAAAAGTTTTGGATTTGAAAGGGTATGGAGGTTACACGTTCCCATCATGGATAAATTCAGGTCTCCCAAATCTAGTGAAGCTTTCTCTGATCAACTGCAGTTGCTCAAAACTTCCACCTCTTGGGCAATTACTAAAGCTTAAGGATCTCTATATGAGAGGGTTGTCTGAAGTGCAGATTATTGGCCTTGAATTTTATGGAAATGATGTTGTCAAAGGATTTCCATCACTACGACAGCTTGAGATTTATGATATGCCAAATCTGGTAGAATGGGAGAGCCTCGAAATGGAGGAAGATGATGGACTGATGAGAATTGAACCATTCGCCTGCCTTGAGAAACTTATACTTGATGGATGCAATAAGTTGAATGATTTACCATATATTCCAAATCTCAAGAACTTAGCTTTATGCGGCAGCAGTAAAGGCATTCTGTATTCGCTGTTCTCTTTACCATCACTTCCCTCCCTTGTTATTGACAAATTTCAAAAGCTTAAATTTCCTCCTGTTAATCATATAAGCATAAACAGTATTGTGAAACTGACAATACATGAGTGTGATACTCTGGAAGCTCTGTTTGAGATTGTGCAAAGTTTTTCTTCTCTAAGGCATCTGAGTATTATTCATTGCTCTGAACTGGATTCCTTGCCTATGAGTCTGAAACGGTACAAGTCTCTTCAGAAGTTACATATTGTAGACTGTCCAGGATTATGCAATGACTCTGATGTCATAAACCAGCTTTCTTCCCTGGAAGAGTTGAAAATTGAGGATTGTCCAAACTTGCGTTTTTTTCCTGAAAGCATTGGATTTCTTAGCCATATCCTGAGGTTGGTAATCAAAAGATGTCCTGAATTAGAGCGGCAACTGGAGCAGGAAGAGTTTGATGTTTGTGTTGAAATTGATGATGTTGAAGATATGTTCCCCAGATAGCTATCTCCGTGTCTGTTAACATATAATTCTCCTGTACACAAAACCATTGCTTAGTTAAAGCCTTCTTACTGTTTTGTTGTTCAAAATTAATTTCCTCTTGTTTTTCCTTGGATGGAAACAATAATAAAGATCAGTATTTATATGTCTTTGCGTGGATGAATTGTTTTTCTTTCAGAAATTTATAATAATTGCCTCTTTCTATTGGGTTATTATTGAGTTATTTTTCATCAATTAAGCAAGTTCTTTATGAAGGCTTTTCTTTTTTTCCCTAAAAAGAATTTTAAAAGAAAAAAATTATGGGTAAGTGATTTTGTAAAGAGAAAAATTGTTAAATTTGAAGGAGTATCTGAAATCAGAGACATAAAAGAAGGTGAGGGAAACAGGAAAGCAAAATATGCTTTTCTAATCAATGCATTAGGGCGATTTGATCTTATTTGTTAATTTAACACATAATACACAAGTATATGTTTACATTTTTCTGAAATTAGCTGTAAATTTAAAACCATATTTCTCTTTCAGCTCCCACTCTTAATTCAATCAAACAGTGTCGACAGAAAGTGCCTGCCAGGCAATTTGCTAGGTAGTCTTGCACTTTCTCTTATAAGAAGCCTCCAGTTTTTGTCTCTAATTTGATAAATATTGGATGTGGAAGACATTATTTCAGGAACATATAACTCATCCAAATTTATTGCATTAGAGGCATTTATTTTCTGTCTCATAACGGTTCTAATTGATGTCAGTGGTTTTGAAAATTCCGCCCACTCGTAGATTTTCTAGATTTTTTACAAGATCGTGTGAGGGGTACCCGTTAATATCGATAACGTATTTATTCAAACAATTAGGTGTTGAGCTAATAAAGTTTAGAAACGAAAAGAAAAGAAGAGAAGAAACAAGTATAGCAAATTCAGAACTCTGCTACGCCCTGTTCATCAGCCCCGTTGTCATGGTAGTGTTCCTCGACAAAGCTTCCAAAAACATCAGGCAGACGTTAAGATCTCAAAAGTCATCAATCACATAAGTCAGAGAAGTTCCTTAATCAAAGATTAAATCTATAACTATTAGATAGGTTGAAAATTTATTGGAATTCTGTCTAATCTCCATGTATTATGTTACACACGCAACAAGGTTATTAAATTGATTCATCAATCAGTATGATGAAATTTCTATATATAATTCATAAAAAATTACAGATAAACTAACCTGTTAATCTGACCGCAGATAGATCCAACATGAGCTGAAAAAATAAACATCCGTCAAAATGAGACGTTTCAGCATATAATTGGACTACACATTTGACCATTGTAAGCTTATGCCTACTCTCCATCAACCTTCTATTATAATGTTCCCTAACAAATTAATAAAGCCAAATTTATTCACAAACTTTGCAACCGTGCAAGCCAATGTAACCCATCTATCACTCCAAGTTCTACCCCTAGCTTCCCCTACTGTTCACTGCACCAATCGCTTCCCGGTAACCAGTTAGTGTACTTCTGTTTTCGGAAATTTTAAGTTTATTTTTTTTCCGATTTATTTATTGTTTACCATTTTATTGATCTTGTGACTATTGTTGAGTGAAGTGATTTTTCTTATTAATTTTTTTTAGAAAAATGATTGATTTGTAGATGCTAGACGACAATATATTGATGTGTTGTTTTATTCCTTAAATTTTGGAACAAATATTTTGTTAATTTTTAGGGATACTTTCAGCAAGAAATATATTGAAGAGTTAGTGTTGGACTAGTCGAAAAACAAAGTTTATCAGAAGCTTGGTCTAAAATTCCTCAAAAATTCACTTTTTATAATTACATCGGAGATCCAACCAGATTTTTGCACCCTTTGTCGAGACAGTACTTGATGTGCACACAACACTTCTGTTGGCTGTGATCAGGTTTCTACATCAAGCATGCAGGTGCAGTTAGAGAAAAAAGCTGAGAAGGAAAAACCCGTAAATCAGCGAAGTTATATTCCACCATCTGTGAGAACAACACAAAACAGCCAAGAAATTGGGAAACCGGAGACTATAAATTTATCAACGACACCGACCCGATGGAGTCAAATCAATTGAAAAACATGTGCACAAGATATCTGGATACATAAATAATGGTAAAACTGCAAAAATTGGGGTTCATGGATTTGGGGGTTTGGCAGGACTGCTCTGCTGAAGGCCTTCATCGGTCACCCTGAAACGAAAAGAATGCTTAACGTAATTATTTTGGTAACGGCTCAAGATATTGGAGCAGAAGAAAGATCCAAAATGAAGTTTTCAGACAGTTATCAATAGATTGTGAAGATTCTGAAACTGATTCTCAAGTTTCAGATAGATTACTCCAAGCCCACAGGGGAAGAAGTTTCTGTTGGTTCTGGATGATGCATGTGTTAGGTTTTGTAGCGTATGGAAGTTACAAATAATATAACAGAAAATCGTAATGTAAATCGGAACAAGACTTTTACGTGGTTCGATTATAACCAACCTACATCCACGGGCAACAAGAGTTGCAATCCACTATGTTGTATGTGTTTACACTTGACTTAGGACTTTTTACAATGGTAGACACTTTTTTTTGGAAAAATTACTATTCACATAAAAAGAAAAAAGATTGTACAAAATACGAGGGGCATACCCCAAGAAGAGTACTTAGTACTCACAAGTCCAAAAAGAAGAAAAACGAAGCCTAAAGGCCTCAAACAAAAAGCGAGATATGGAGCCAAAAGGCCCAAACAAAAAAGAAAAGGTGCGTAGGCCCAATAACGACCGCAACAAAGCTAACATTCCCAAGACAATGCAACAAAAGGGCGCATGTGCCCAATTAAACAAAACAAAACTCAAAAAACCAACTAATAACGAAGGCCCCATATAGCACGAAGCTGAGCAGTGATCACATACTTGGCCTCAATGGTAAGAAGCCGAGAGCGGACCAATGCAAAAATCTCATCAATCACCTGACGACGAGTCCGATGTCGCTGCTGATATACACGATCATTCCTCTCATACCATAGAAAATAAACTGTAGCAGAGAAAACCAAACGTGCAAGGATATGCCCAAAATTCTTCCTGCCTTGAAGATGAAGAGAAGCCCAATGAAGTAGAGAGAGCCAACCAGAAGATGGCCAAACAATAAGAGTCTTAGCTGAAATCTCCCCCCATACAGAAGACGAGAAAGGACAGCTGAAGAAAAGATGCTCGTGCGTCTCATTTGCTGAAGCACAGAGAACACAGCCTGAAGAAGATAACATGCCATGACTTCGTAGTCGATCCATAGTACGAAGACGGCCCAATGAGGCAAGCCAAAGTATAAAGGAGTGCCTTGGAATATGGCCAGGGAACCACAGAAGATGATGAAAGGAGTTTACCGAGCGTCTACTCCGTAATAATTCCCACGCTGAGGCAATAGAGAAAATACCAGAGGTGTGACCCTTCCAAACAATATGGTCAAGAGTCCCCATCATAGGTCGGATGCGGATAGAGTCCCAAACCCGTCTGAGGTCCGGTCCACCTTTAGGAAAAGCCCAATCTCCATCCTGAATGATAGCTGAGACCTTTGCATCTGAGGGAAGACCTGTAGATGAAAGAGTCCTGAATGAAAAGAAATTTATGTAAACTTGATCAACCTCGATCACAACCATATTCTTTCACGTACTCTTTTAATGACGCTCTTTTTCTGTCACGATTATCTTAACAACACGCTGTTAAGAATAACATAACACCCGTAACTGCTACATACCCGTAACTAGTATAGACACATGTGATTACTTAACTCCCTTAAGCTCACATGACCTATAACAATTAACCAAAGCCTAAAGCTTTACACATGACATAAAAACAAATAAAAAACGCACTCAAACTTGTTCTTGATTGCTCTCTCTAACTAACCTAACTAACCTAATCTAGGTAGACACCCACTCACTAACTAACCTAATCTATGTAAACTTGATCAACCTCGATCACAACCATATTCCTTCACGTACTCTTTTAATGCCGATCTTTTTCTGTCACGATTATGTTAACAACACGCTGTTAAGAATAACATAACACCCGTAACTGCTACATACCCGTAACTAGTATAGACACATGTGATTACTTAACTCCCTTAAGCTTACACGACCTATAACAATTAACCAAAGCCTAAAGCTTTACACATGACATAAAAACAAATAAAAAACGCACTCAAACTTGTTCTTGATTGCTCTCTCTCAATTTGCGTTGAATGTGTTGAATGTCTTGAGTCCCTTCCACCAAAAGCTATGAAGATAGCTTTATACAGCATTTGATATCAATTGTAATCCTTGTCAAAATCCTGTAGAATCTCAATAAAACTCATAAGGAAAGTTTGGATAACAATCAAACATTATAGGAAGCGATAGTATACTTCTGCTAAGTAAACTAGAATAATTAAATAATATCCTAATCTAATGAGAGATAATTAATAAAACTTCCTATTCAACCAGAATTCCAAATCTAAACTTATTCTTATTCAACTAGGATACCATAAAACTTATTCTTATTTAACTAGGATACCATATCAAGACTTATCCTATTTTAATTAAAATTCTCCTAATACAAAACATCTATATAAAATAAATGAGATTAGAAAAATATCCATATTTAATGTTTTCATCACATGATGACAAATTACTCATGTGCAATGCACATGCACGTTTAGAACCAACAATCTCCCCTTTGGTATCTTGTGATGAAAACATCTAAATGTTAAAAAAATGTATGAGTACATGTAATGCATTTAAAATGAAACACTTAAATAAAGACTATTATGACAACCTAAAAAAATAAAGAGACAACCGAATAATACAAAAAACATCCATACTTCTCCCCCTTGTTTTCCGAACAAGTGCCAAAATATAAAAGAAATAATCAAAATGACAAACAAAACTCCCCTTGACTGAATGTTCAACTCTTTAAATTATGCATAAATGTGAAAATAAAAATTAAAAAAAAAAACTAATTAAATCGAGTACTCTTACAACTGAACAAACTCCCCCTCAAATCAATTTCGCTGACTTAGAACTTTTGACACGTCAAAATACACTTAAGAGGATCAAGCTGAGTCAGACATATAGCACTAATCGTAAGTTACAAAAACCATAACTGAAAACAGTCAAAATTTACTTAACTGAAATATCTGAACATCATATAATTTTTTTATAACTAAGCATGTACCCGAGCTGTGGATAAACATCAAACATAAATATTATTTTATCATTTATTCCAATTAAGTGATCAACTTGAACATGCTTTTTACAAACACAAAAGTTAATCTCAATGTGAATTTTCAAAATGAATACAGTAGCTTTCACACATGTATAGAGGTAGCCTTTTTTCATTTAAGTGGGTAACCTCAACATATTTCCAAGATACATTGAAGTAACTCTCAATGGATCGCTTTCACACATCATATATTGATAGCCCTCTCGGTATTTGACATGAAATTACCAGCAAAATTATATCAATAAAATAGCTTAAGCATGCTTTAATTATAAATAGACTAATGATGCTACAGATGTAAACAACATAATTGAACTGTTATAATTTAAGTAACTGTCAAGTGCTAATGTCCTTTCTCAGTTTTCAAATCTCAGTACGTCTTAGTGCTTTATATGAACAGGTCAAGTAGTTGATTCTCAGATGAAACATACTCAGTGCAGATAATCTTTGATTCACTAAGTTTCTAAACAACACGTTTTGTCATCACTTGTCTGACTGAAAATTTTCAAACACTTTTCATTTCCTGTCACATGTTTAGAACAAGCATAATCATTATTTGAAGAAACATTAAGTGCAGCAACTTTGCAGTGAGTTTCATATTTCTTAACCCAAATATGTCGTGTCTTATGTGACTGTCTAAACTTACTTGCCTTTTTCTTCAAAAAATTTTGCAATTTATAGTACCTAGGTCTAATGTGACCTTTAATACCACAAAAATAGCAAGTAGGAACAAATTTTCTTACCTTTTCTAGATTTGAAATGAAAGAACTCATTGAGGAAGCAAAATCAGTCACGTCTTTAAAGCTTGAGTTAGAAGTGTTACCGGAATTTGAAGCTTTAACAAACACTGTCTTTGATGTTGAAGCGCCATTCTTTTCATCATACCCCAACCCATGTTTGATGGAGTTATCACGACCTAAACTCAGAATTTGATCAAGCTTTGCTGAGCCTATCTTAAGTTGATTAATGCACTTGTTTGCCTCATCTAATTTGCAGTAATTTTTTGGATACATTCTATCTTGTCTGTCACAACAGCTTCCAATTTTATGATTTTTTTATCTGCGGATGTTATTTCACTCTTGAGCACTTCTTGTTCATCTTGAAGAGTTTTGATCTGTACTTTCTGCTTCTCCCACATCTCATAAAGTGCATCATACGCCTCCTGAAGTTCTTCATAGTATTCAGCATCCTTCTCAGCATATGACTCCTCAATGTCTATTCTGTTCTGTTATGTTATGTTAGACACAATAGCTTTAATTATTTCAAATATAACTGTTTGCTGTTTATTTGAAATAGAGTTATATTTGAAATAGTCCTATTGAATGCTAAATAATTGTTGGAGTTGTCTTCATCTGTTTTTGAGTCATCATCACTCCATATTGCACACAAACTTCTTTTCTTCTTATAATTAAGACACTCAGTTTGAATGTACCTAAATCCCTTGCATTCATAACATTGAATACCTTTTCTCTCAAGCTTCTCTTGATTTTTCTTTGCAGGTTCTTTACGAAATTTTTTAGCAACAAAGTTCTCTGAATTTTTGTTCTTTAAATTTTTCTTCATATATTTGACAAAATTCCTTGTCAAATGAGCAAGTTCATCATCAGAATCATCAAGATTACTGTCATCTTTTTCTTCTTTTTCTAAAGAAGTAACAAAGGCAACACTCTTTTCCCTCCTTATCTTTAAACCCATCTCATATTCTTGAAGAGACCCAATCAATTCATCAACTCGCAACGATTTCGTATTATTGCTTTCTTCGATAGCTGTGACCTTAGGCTGAAATTTTTCTGGTAAAGATCTAAGTATCTTGCCAACAATTTTAGCCTCAGTATATTCCTCACCAAGCATATAAGCAGAGTTAGTAATTTCACAAAGTCTAGTACGAAATTCACTAATGGTTTCTTCTTCATGCATAACTAAGTTTTCAAATTTAGAAGTCAAAGTAAGCAACTTAGATTCTTTAACCCTTTGAGTACCTTCATTCTTTACTTCAAGGATATCCCAAGTTTCTTTTGCAATGGTGCACTTTGAAATTAATCTGAACTGTTGAAGGTTGATAGCATTAAAAAGCATTGATGCCTTTGGAATTCCATCCAGCTAATCGATATTCTGCTTCGCTCTACTCATTCTGTGGTTTCTGAATCTGTTGCCTAGCGTCATTGGCTTTTGTTAGAGGTCTCCAGCCATGAACAATACTTGCCCACACTTTTTCATCAATTGATTTGATGAAAACCCTCATCTTGACTTTCCAATAAGCATAGTTTGCATCTTTAAGTAACGGTGGTTGAGTGACCGATCCTCCTGCCCGAAATCCTTCCATAACTACAAAAAATATGATCTACACTAGTATGTCAGTGTACCTACTCTGATACTAATTGTTGGGTTTTGTAGCGTATGGAATGTATGAATAATATAACAAAAAACCGTAATGTAAATCGGAACAAGATTTTTACGTGGTTCAGTTATAACCAACCTACATCCACGGGCAACAAGAGTTGCAATCCACTATGTTATATGTGTTTACACTTGACTTAGGACTCTTTCAGTGGTAGACATCCGCTCACTCACTAACCTAATCTATGTAAACTTGATCAACCCCGATCACAACCACAGTCCTTTACACACTCTTATGATGCTGCTCTTTTTCTGTCACGATTATCTTAACAACACGCTGTTAAGAATAACATAACACCCATAACTGCTACAGACCTGTAATTAGTATAGACACATATGATTACTTAACTCCCTTAAACTCACATGACCTATAACAATTAACCAAAGCCTAAAGCTTTACACAAGACATAAAAACAAATAAAAAACGCACTCAAACTTGTTCTTGATTGCTCTCTCTCAATTTGTGTTGAATGCGTTGAATGTCTTGAATCCCTTCCACCAAAAGCTATGAAGATAGCTTTATACAGTATTTGATATCAATGTAATCCTTGTCAAAATCCTGTAGAATCTCAATAAAACTCATAAGGAAAGTTTGGATAATAATCAAACATTATAGGAAGTGATAATATACTTCTGCTAAGTAAACTAGAATACTTAAATAATATCCTAATCTAATAAGAGATAATTAATAAAACTTCCTATTCAACCAGGATTCCAAATCCAAACTTATTCCTATTCAACTAGGATACCATAAAACTTATTCTTATTTAACTAGGATACCATATCAAGACTTATCCTATTTTAATTAAAATTCTCCTAATACAAAACATTTATATAAAATAAATGAGATTAGGAAAATATCCATATTTAATGTTTTTATCACATGATGACAAATTACTCATGTGCAATGCACATGCATGTCTAGAACCAACAGCATGGATTAGGTTTAGGAAGTGAGAATTCCTCATCCTAGTCCTAGAAATGGCTGCAAGATACTAATGGCATCCAGACGTATGTCTGTTTTACAGGTCATTGATGATATTGGGTTGATCAGAATGGAAACTTTGGATTCGTATGAAGCCTGGGAACTATTTGGTGAACAAGTGGGTAGATCAATCATTCACTTGTCGTCTATCCAGCCCGTTGCCTGAGAAATAGTTGAGTGCTATACTGGTTTGCTACTGCTGATTGTTGTTACCAAAAGGGCCCTAACTGAGGAACAAAATGTTTCTGCCTGGAAGGAGGAATCATTTGAACGTTTACAGCAGCGTTCGTCCGCTATAGTTGATAATAATGCATATTTAGTCGAGCAGCTGAAGTTTGTCTTCGATCAACTGAAGGATAATGATATAAAGAGTTTTTTGCTCATTGTGGTTTGTTTCCAGAAGATCAGGAGATTAAAATTTCTGAATTCATATAAATTGTAGACAAAAAGGTATCATCATTGGGTCTTAGGCCGCTGCAAATAAAAGGGGATATGACATTATTGATGTTCTGGTACGTGCTTCTTTGTTGTTAATAAAGGCAAAGATTCCATCATAATGCCTGATATAATAAGAGATTTAGCATTAAGGGTCTTATCTTCACCAGCAGAAGGTGGTCCGTTACTTTTGAGAGCTTATTCAAGACCACTGATAGGCACTGAAAGCATCATTTTTTTTTTATCTTGGAGGTCATAATTTCTTATTGAGAGGTCATAAAGGTATAACAGAACCACTTTTAGAGGAGGAATGCAAAAATTCCAACATGATCTTGTTGATGGATAATGATTTACGCAGCCTACTTGATCTGAGAGGCCAGATTGCCCTCAACTTTCGACATTGTTCCTCCAAAGAAAGTATTAGTTGAGAGTGATACCTCCAACATTTATTGACTTCCCTTGAGGTCTTGAATATCTCCTAGATCAAAATCAATAACTTCCCAGAGAATCTTTTTAGGCTTAAACTGCAAATTCTAGTTCTACGCGATTGTGCACGTGTAGTTATGCTCCCCTCGAAATTGGCTCTCTTAAAGGTCTTTAGTTGCTTGATATTCAAGGTACCAACATTTTCAATTTACCTAATGAAATCGGTGTGTTGACATCCCTCTACATTCCAAAGTAACCTTCTATGGATCCACTGATGACAGTGAGTATGCTAAAGTGCCACGTAATTTGATCTCAACTGGCACTATATCAAGGCTGCACTCATTGGAAACTCTAACCATCGATTTGTTTGTGGGGGATCAAAGGTGGTATGAGGATGTGAAATCTCTCAAATTTGAGGTCATCAAGATGACAAATGTAAGATCTCTCTGTTTCTATTTCCCAAAAGAAGATCACATCAAAGATTTCCTCCAAGGAAGCAAGCCATGGAAGGACCGACTCTTAACTAAGAAATTTGTTGTTGGGCCTGCTGTCAAGAACATTACCTCTCGGGTTCCGGACAATGTCATATGTGATTATAATCAACAGGGTCAATCCTTGAGATTTGTGAATAGTAAGAAGAAACCTGAAGAAGTTCTTCAAATATTGGCTCGTAGCACTACTTTCTTTTTAGATCATCACCTTTGCATTGCAAGTCTTTCTGGCTTTGGAGTCAGAAACATCAATAGCTTGAAATTTTGAATAGTAAGTCAATGTCTGAAGATCAAGACACTTGTGCATATAGAGGAACATGCTATTACTTTATTTCCAAGCCTAGAGTGTTAAATATTCATCATATGTGGACATTGACATGTATTTTTTAGGAAATTTTACCACCAGGAAGCTTTATGAAGCTCAGATTTTTGTCATTTCATGTCCAAAATTGATGTCACACTTTAAATACTATGCATACAGAGTGTAGCGTTTAAACAATCATTTAGAAGTGAACTCTAATTTTTCTTTCAAAACTCTTATTAAGCATTACTAATACAGAGTTCCTAATCATAACTACAGTATTTTACTATATACATGTACATTTCGAAAATAAAAAATATTATTATAGTGTGGTCATATTCTAATACTGCAGCAGTCTGTGGTTGTCAAGGGACTCCATCAGTACTGCCAAAAATCCTCAATCTAGCTCTCAGTCTACTAGTCATTTGAGGCACACAATAAATTTAGTGAATAAAACTCAGTAAGTAAGCTAAGTTGATGTACAGCAGTGTTCAATAACAATAAAATTCAGTCTACAGTACGATTACTATTCATTTCTTAGTACATAAGCATAGGATAACTTGTTGAGGAAGAAATGATCTAGAAATCATTTTTCAGAGGTCGCAAAGAAACCCGCACAGTGACGCCAAGTTTCTGGTTGAAGATCATTTCCATGTTTTGACTTGGCGCTCCTACGCCATACAAATGGCGTACCTATGCCAACTCTCTGTCTGGCCAACTTTAGATCGGTTATACTTGGGCTCCTGCACCACATATTTTGCGCTCCTGCGCTAATTCTTTGCCTGGACCCTTTTTGGGTCGATACACTACACGCTCATACACCAATTAATGGCGCTCCTGCGCCAGTTCTGTATCATTGGCCAGATCCTTAGACTGTTTTCTAACTTATCAATCACACTTCTTTTCATTTCCATAATTTCCTATCTAAGGCCATTACACATTCTTATACACTATCATATAAGTAAGTTTACTTTCTCAATTCATCACATCCTTATGTGCATTCATAAACACATGAATCATTCAAACATGAGTTTCCTTAAACTAGCTACATTATTCATATGGATATCCATACACATATACACATTTCATTTCAATGTACAATAAGGACTCACAGACAATACAATACTCGACACCGTATTAATGACACATATCATGTCTGTATCACATATTTCGAAAGCTTCCACAGTATCAGTCACAGTCACTTAGGAATTTATGCTCTCTAATCAAGGTAAGACTTATCAGATCACGGTCAGATTACATAGATGGGTCCATATCACATAGCCACCAATTGGCAGCATTCATAGGTAATGCATCATCGTAGCGAGTATCTCTCACATTGTACGAATCCGTAATCACCTGAAGGTGATAGCCATATAGTCCTGCTGGACTCTATCCTGCCACATGGAACAGTATAGATGCATATAGATGCCTACACTTGAAATAGCTCAAGGCTAGTATGATAATCTGGGCGATACCGGGCCCATGCTATCGAATCTCATTTTAGAGAAACACATGGTCTAGACCTCCCCTCAAGCCATGAGAGTTAAGTTTCCTAAGTTTGGCATGCCAATTACATATTACAATTCACATTTAGTCATATAAAAGAAGCTCTATATTAGGCTTCTAACACAATCACGATTCAATCACAATTCAAGCACCGTAGTGCTAACTTTTAACAGTATCCATTACACAATATAGCATATAGTAGAACACAATTTATTGTGTCCTCAGAACGGTTAGCTTACTTACGTTATACAGCTTTGTTGTCGATTCTTGTGTTTAACCTAAAACAAAACAAAATCTCTTTAAGGTCACCATACACATTGGTGAAATAATTCCCCTTTTTGGCTCTATTTCTATACATACTCCATCAAACAATTTATAACAAATAATTGTCTATTCCAAAATTCACACAAATGCATAGACAACTTTTACACTCATATAATATGTCTCCTTAAAATTTTTAGAGCCACATAAGGTCAGATGCCCACTCAAAATAACTTAATTTATTAACTCAATAATTCTATCAATGTATTCATTTCACTGAGCAGTAGAGCCTTAAAAATTTATAGGAATTGCAATACTAATCAAATGGCTACAAAATTTTACAAGTTGGTATATAACATATATATATACCTCCATACCAAAAATCGTGGCTTTTCAAGGGGTTTAAGTCATTAAAACTCGATTATTTCTAACTACCCTGTTTTGGAAACTAAAAGTTCCAGTTTTATCAAGCCAACTTTAAAAATTAATAATAATTCATACAGAGCTTCAATCTCAATAAAAATTTACATCTTATATCTAACACATAAAAAAACTTGCATACCAAAAATCAGGTAATTGTAGAAAGATTTGAACCTTTAACCAAATTTGTTTTCCCTTACACTGTTTTAAAATAGGGGAAATGTGAATTTCGGGCCAGAAGTTTAAAAATTCACTACAATTCACACACTTCAAATTTTTGAGTGATTCCAATTTTATACCCTCTTCAAATGTATATTTTTATCAATAAAATTTCCAGAACTTGAAAGCATTTCCCTAATTTTTAGGAATTTTTGAAATATGCACTGTTCAGTGTAAAAACACTGCAGGATTTGAACTAAACTCTCATTTCTAGCTTTGTATCCTCGTCCACCAACTTAGATACCTTCAAATCTCATTCAAATTCACATTTTCACACAATTTCCAGCATACAAAACTATAATTCTCATATTCACATCACAGCAAAAGGAAATTCTCCACACAGAATTAGACAATAGCACAAGAAATTTCCAATTAGAGAATTCGTTCTTACCTCTTCCTTCTTCCTTCTTCATTCTTTGTCTTGAATTATTGATGGCTTGATGTAAAGAAAATTGAGAGAGAGCAAGAAGAGCTTGAACGTGTGAGCCAAAAGAAGGGAAGAAAAATAACATAATTCTAGAGCTCTCTTCCTTTTATAGATAAACATTAGGCCAAATTGTCACTTAGTCCTATCTTCCCTTTTTATTATCATTAAGCACATCACTCTTTCATTTATTACACTCCAATTTAAATATATCACATATACATTAACACATATTAATACACATGTATTCATAATATATGACACAATGTATACTATAAAATTTAAGATGTTACAATTGAAGTATGTCTTTAGAAGCCCAACAAATCATTCTCTCTCTAAATTAGAAGAATTGACTGCTGAGCATTGTCCAGCCATAGAAGAACTTGTCAGTAAGGGTGAGATAACAGATTCTGATTGCATTGTACTTCCCAGTTTGAGGAAGTTAACACTTCACTTTCTTCCTGGATTGGTTAATATTTGGAGTACCAGTTGGTCCTCATTGGAATACATCAGTATTTATGGTTGTCCTGAATTGAAGAAGATTAGTATGGGTTCCAACATAAAACATTCGATAAAAGAAATCAAGGCAGATTAGAGGAGCTGGGGGAATGAACTACAGTAGGAAGATATTGATTTGTGCTCGCAGCTTGAAACCCATTTCACCACATTCTGTGCAGATGATCTGTAGGAAGATAAATAATTTGGCTGGTATTCATTTCTGTCATTGAGGGTTAACTGAGATTTTTCTTTTCTACTTGTTTATGATGAAATGGTTGAACCAAAATATATCGTATTTTTAAGTTGTCAACTATGTTCATTTTTCTAGCTCTTTTCAATCTCAACGTTTGAATTTGAAAACGATTGATGTAGCTTTTTTTTGTCAATTGATGTAGAATATTCTCTTTATTATTATTATTATTATTTTTATTTGTTTAGTAGCATATCTTTGGTCAGGGATTTCGATTTCCCTTTATTATAATTATTATGTACTTTTGTTTGATATTCTATCTTTGTACAAAAAAAAATAAGATTTTCTTTATGATTAATTTCTCTTTATTGTGTTCATTTGTACCAAAATTTAGATGACCCAAATTTATTGCAAATTAGAAAAGTAAAGAATAAATAGAATGTTTATCGATGTGGCGTCTGTTTCTTTGTGAAAACAAGAAATTGCTATTGCTATTGTTATTGCCGGTGTGTTTGTGTCAGACCCCAATCACTATATATTTTTAGTGTGTAACAACAAACAGTCATTTAAAAGTGAACTCTAATATTTCTTTCAAAAATTTTATTAAATATCCCCAATACAGAGTTCCTAATCACAATTACAGTATCTGAAAATATACATGTACATCCAAAACTCAAAATATCTCTATAGTGTGCGGTTAAAATATAATACTACAGCGGTTTGTGGTTGTAAATGGAACTTTATCAATACTGCCAAAAATCCTCCATCTATCTTTCAATCTACTGGTCACCTGAGGCACACAATAATTTAATAAGTAAAACTTAGTAAGTAAGCTAAATGAATATACTATAGTGTTTATTAATAGTACACATTAGTTACAGAATGGATACTATTCATAGATACTGTTCATTACTCAAGCATCAAATAACTTGTTTAGGAAGTTACAAAACAGAAATGCTTGTATAAGGGTCGTGGTCCTGCACGAAGGAGTTCGCGCAGCGACGCCAAGTCTCTGGTTCGTGGCCATTTTCATATTCCAACTTGGCACTCTTATGCCATATGAGTGGTGCACCTACACCAATTCTCTGGCTAGACCTCTTTAGGTCGGTTATAGATGCGCTCCTGTGCCATCTCCCTGTTTTGAATTCACTTCTTAGGCCATTTTCTCATTATCCAATCATATTTCTAATTTCATAAATACCTGTCTAAGGCCATTATCCATTCTTAATCACTCTCATATAAGTAAACTCATTCATATACACGTTTCCCACATCATCACATTCCCTATGTACATTCATAAACGCATAATCATTCACACAAAAGTTTTCAACAAGCTACCTGCATCATTCACTATACATAACCATACAATAATGTACATTTCATTGCAATGAACACTAGACACATACATTACTCGATACTGTTCTAATGACACAAATCATGTCCATTTCAAATAATTGGGAAGCTTCCACAGTATCAATCATAGTTACTTAGAAAATAATGCTCTTTAATCAAGGTAGGACTTTCATATTACAGTCAAATCACATTTATGGGCCATATCACATAGCTATCCATTGGCGGCATCCGTAGGCAAGTCATCATCGCAGTGAGTATTTCTCACAATGCACAAATCTACCATCACCTGGAGGTGATAGCCACTATAGTCCCATTGGACTCTATCCTGCCACACAGAACAGATCATATACATAGAGATGCCTACCCTTGAAATAACTCAAGGCTAGTCTGACAATCTGAACGATACCAAGCCCATGCTACCAAATCCCAAATAGAGAAACACATGGTCTAGACCTCCCCTCGAGCTATGGAAGCTATGTATCTTAAGTTATGGCATGCCACTCATATATCAGATTTCATATTTCAGTCATATAAATGAAGCTCTACATTAAGCTTCTAATCCAATCGTAACTTATCACAATGCAATCACCGTAATGCTAGCATTTAATGGCATTACATTAGACAATATCATATACAGTATAACACAATTTATTGTGGTCTTAGAATGGTGAGCTTAGTTACCTCATAAAGCTCTGTTGTCCATGCTTGAGTTTAACCTAAAACAAAACAAAATCTTTTTAAGGATTTTGTTTCTATACATATTCAATTAACCGATTTCTAACAAATAGTTGTTTACTCCAAATTCCACCAAATTTCATAAACAATAAGCATACACCTACAATAGGTCACCTTAAAATTTTCAGAACAAAATAAGGTCATATGCCCTCTCAAAATCACTAAATTCATTATTCCAACAATTCTGTAAATGCATTCCTTTCATAGAGCAGTAGAGTTTTAGAAATTTGTACAATTTACAATCCTACTCGAATGGCTACAAAATTTTATAGGCTCGCAAATAACAGATACATTTACCACCATACCAAAATTCATAGCTTTTTAAGGGGTTTAATCATTCAAATTCAATTATTTCCATCGCTTTATTTTGATAGCTAGAATTTCCAGTTTTACTAGCCCAAATTTAAAAATTAACAGCAATTCATACAGAGCTCCAATTTCAATAGAAATTTATAGTATCATATAAAACATATAAAAGGATTTGCATACCAAAAATCAAGTAATTTTACGAACATTTAGCTCCTCAACTAAATTAGTTTTCCCTTACTCTGTTTTAAGGTAGGGGAAGTATGAAATTCGGGCCAGAAGTTCAAAAATTCACTAAAAATCATATACTTCGAATTTTTGAGTAATTCCAAATTTTATATACTCTTGACATGTCTAATTTACTCTGCAAAATTTCCAAAACCAAAAGACATTCCCCTAAATATTAGGAATTTTCGTTCTATTCACTATTTAGTGTAAGAACACTGTAGGGTTTAAGCTTAATTCAAGTTTCTAACCTTGTATCCTCATCTACTTAGTTAGTTTTCCCCCAATCCTCATTCTAAATCATGTTCCCACACAATTTCCAGCATATAAGACATCAAACCTCATAACTTACGTCATAACTCAAGAAATTCTTGCAAATAGAATAGACAATAACACAAGGATTCTAATGAGAGAATTGATTCTTACCTTTTCCTTCCTTCTTCTCCCTTCTTATTCTTGAATCCTTATGATTTTGTGAAGAAAACTGAGAGAGCAAAGGGCTGGAAATATGTGAGAAAGAGAGGAAAATGATAGAATTCTTGAACTCTCCCTTTTATAAGTAAACATGTAGAAAAAATTGAATGTTAGTACTCACTCCTCTTACTCTTTCAAGTAAGTCCATCATTCTTTCATTTATTGCACTACAATTTAAATACATCACATCTACATTAATACATATGTATCCATTTTACATAATACCATGTACACTACAAAATTTAGGATGTTACAGTCTATCTATTCCAATGCTTAAGTAAGTGATAAAAAATGTGTTAGAGTGACCTACCTCTAGCTTCTGCTTGTTAATGTTTATATATCAGTTGAGCTAACTTAAGGCTCGAACATAGGCAGTAAGTAATCTCTAACTGTAGTTTGATCATGGAAGGATGTTTAGTTATCCTCAAAACATGATGAACAGTGCTTATATATCACTTATGGGTGTTCTCCATGTGTGCCATGTAGCTAGTGGGCTTGATCCCTATTTTTATAGGATTGAATAGTGGCTTATATAGCCTGTGGGCACCAAGTGGTGTTGGTTATGTGCAAACGATGTGCTTGTGATGATGTATCCTTGACTTGCTCATCGATGGGTTTGGATCTTCTATTGGGCATAGTTTCAAACAATGCTATTATTATGTGTTTTTGTTTAGTGCTTTTTCTTTGTTTAGGATTTCTTTGTTATTTTTGAAAATTTATATTAGGATGACACTATTTGCACTGAAACTTTTAGTGCCCCATAACTAAATATTTTAAAACTATCTTATATTTTAAAATTATCTTTTTAACTCATTTTTATAATTTTAAAAATATCCTCATGTACCCAACAAAAAATTTTAACAGAGTAATGCTAGACTCACAACATTTATACAACAAATATTTTGCAACATGACGTGGCAGTCTAAAAGGCCAAAATTCACCGAAGGAGGGAAAAATAAAAATGGATGAGGGAAATTATATCTCTAATAGGATTTTATTACTTAGGCGGCCATATCATGTTGTAAAATTTATATTGTACAAATATTGTAAGTCTAGCATTATTGATTTCAATAAACTAAAACATAATTGAATAAAAAGCTACAACAAATAAATATATAAATAATTCACAAGCCATGTGTGATTGGTATTAACATGTATACCAAATTAATGATTCTTTTTTAATCAAAATTTTGAAAAAATTATTGATATTATTTGTTTAATTAAATCAAATATTAATCTTCTTAATTGATGCCAATATTAAGACTGTGTGATTTGATAAAAATTTATTTTTTAAAATTTTAATAAGCTATGCTTAGAAAACGAATCTTCGATAGGCAAAAGTTTGGTACAAATAGGTTAAACTTTTCAATTTTTTGGATAATTTTGATTTATTGGTATACGTAAAATCAAGAAGTAAAAGAAATTTGTCAAAACGGACTGTAACCACAGCTAAAAAGATTGGTACTTGTTTATGTTTTTTGAAAATATTTTCTTGTTATATGCATCTTTAATGTATTTTAAACTATATCAATCACATATTTTTAAATCATTATCACATTAGAATAATCAAGTAATTATCAAGATCATTATCTTTTTTCAAAGTAAGATAAAATAAAAAATTTCCAAAACAAAACAATATCCTGGAGATATTATCTAGTTAAGTAACACTTAGCTATATCAGTTAAAATAGAAAAATAAATAAAATAAAAATATCAAATATTTGATTTCTCCAAAATGCCAACAAAGCAATGTTGTTGCCACATAGATGAATACGTGGCAGTCCACATGGTATTGTCCTAACAAGTTTATTTTAGATGATCAATAGAAAAGAAAACTATAGATAGATATTATGATATAGACTAGAATATTATAGGTTTAGTTAGATAATTTAGAAATAAAAATTATTGCAATTAATAAATGATAATTAAATTAATAGTAAGAATAATAATCTAGAAATTGATGTATTGATTCATATGAGATAATTGATAAATTTTATGCTATAAAACATCCTATGGGGTACGCCAAAGTAGTTTATTATTATTTTATTTGAATTGCATATTTGTTATTGGTATACTATTGTCGTTTTAATTTTACTTTTACCTTTGTGTAGAATTTTGAGAGCTAAGATTCATTATATCCCCTTAAGGATGCCAAAATTACCGAGGCAGAGTTGGGTACTCGGATCTGTGCCCAACTTGCCAAGGAATTGCCTGGACTTCTAGGGAATTTGGCCAAGGACGGGGAGGAGAATCCTGGGGAAAGCCCAGGGCTGGGGAGGGGCCAGGGACCAGGCTTCCCGGCTTGACTCGACTTGGAATAAATATAATTTTATATTTAATTGAAATTATGTTAAGGCCTAGTACAATTCTAATTGAAATGACATCCATAACAGTAGCCCAAACTAATATTCTAATTCTAATTCATATGATGCCCAAAAGTTATGAGCCCAACCCAAGCCAACCCATTCAAATATAAAATTTTTATTTATCAAGTTAATTTTTTTAAGACAAAAATTAAAAAAGAAAAAAAAACCCTAAAATTGAATAAAGACATTAAGCCTAGCCTTGAACCTCTTTCATCATTTCAACTTTCACGCCTCAGAACCTCATGCTCATAGTGACATGGCTACCTGACCTACACCGCTTCGTGCCTCACGCTTAGTCGCTCTCGACCTCACCTCACCAGTAGGTTGCACTACTGCACATACAATAACCGTTGGTTCACGCCTCAACTACACCATTGGTGTTGATTCACCGTTGGTGTGCTGCCAATTCACCCACCCATGTCTAGTAGTCACATCATCGACTCATGCACAAGCGTGACCTTCACCATCCAGTCGACAGCCGTACCAGACTTTTGAGTCTCTGATCAATGACTTGTATGTTTATATTTTGCTAATTTTAAATCCATTTTGCTTTATACATTTTGCTAATTTGTTTTTATTTTTGTGGTTGTTATTTTGCTTCCAAATCATGTTTACATTTTGCTTTATGCATTTGTTAATTTGTTGACTTGTTAATTTGGGGATTGAATTAGTATTAGAGTTTGCCTTGCAACAAATACTAAAAAACTTTTGTTGATCCTAATATGTTGTGTGATCGAGTTGAATTGATTATTCTTCAATTCTGAATTATACGAAGTTATAGTGTAATAAATATGGTGTATTTTCTCTTTAAAGTTGGCCTAACACATCACCGATCAGATTAGCTGATCAGATTAACATGATTTCATTTCACAAACAAACACAAGTTGACATTATTTATGTAATAATAATATTCATGAATCTTTGTACTGTTTTTACTGCATCTAAGAGTCACTTAAAACTCTTTATTTAATTATTTATAAGAATATTGCCCGTTATATTTTCTAATGTTTTTCTTTTATGATTCTTTTGTTTTTATTTGCTAAATAGATACTAGACCTTCGCGATTTTTTAATAGTTAGAAATCAAATAGAGTAGTAAATGTTTAAGGAAAACATACTAATTACATCCTTGATTAAGATTTTAATTAAAACTCTAGCGCATTTATTAATTTCCCCATATAATTAATCAATAACTGTATGACTTTTCTTCATTAGCTAGTAAATAAAGCTACTATTCAATACTTTTAGTTTCAATGTATTTAATTTTGCCTTGTCAGCCATAAACCCTATTTGGCTTACTTTGATTTTATACACTTTTAATATTGCTTTCCTTGTGAGCAGTAGTGTTTAACTTTTCATGAATACTTCCAAACTGAGTCGCAACTTGAATGCTTTAACTTGTCATAATGGATTACACTAATGATCATTAATTTGATTGTTTAATAATCTTATATATGTTTAAGGCTTTCAGCTAAGTTAATATCATGGTGATGAACACTTAAATATGTATGTTTAATAAGAGTTTAGTTCATCATATTGCATTAATAGTGTCATTAAATTCCTCAACTTAAGCATATTTGTAGTTTTTGCATCTTTGGAATTAACTTCCTCTTAATTTTGGTTTTGTTATAGGTTTGATAAAATGGGCATAACTCTCTATTTATAGATCAGAATGGTATAAATCTTAATGTTTTGGAAAGATAATTAAATTATCTACAAGATTGTATTTCATAAGCATCATCAAATTCGGGCTCTTAGTGAACGAAAAATGGGCTTGAAATGAACCCATCTGCAGATTCGGCCCAGCCTGACCATGCCTCAGTATTTTGATCATATCTCTTAGAATACGTATCCAAATTGTATAAATCAAGATGTTCTAGAAAGCTGAGAGAAATATCTACGAATTTGATGAAGATATGTGATTAAAATTCACAATAATTCAAGGTCAAAATTGGTGGTCAAAGTTGGTTCACCTAATTACCCCAATTGTCAAAGTTGGTGCATCTAATATTTGACAATTATTCCTTTGTAATTTGACAAGTTTGCCCCTGAATGTATCTATAAATAGAGGTGCCTTGTGACCCATTAGGGCATCTTGGCCTTTGCTGGGATCTTGTATTGTGTCTCTCTATTCTCTTTGTAATGTTATTAATGAATTTCCTTTTTCTTGCATTTTGTGTTCTTTCTCTTATAATGTCTTGCTAATTTCTCTCTTGCTAAGGTGAAAGGGTGAAACTCTTGATATGAGAGTAAGGATTCTCTAACCCTTAATATGTGCTTAATAATGATAATCTTATGTTGTTTATATGATTTATATTTATTTTCTTAATCAATCTTGACACCATTCGTAAAGTGGAGGTCTTGATCCATTGTAGACAATCCTTGGCACATCAAATGCTTGGATCCTTTCTAGATGTCGTATGGTTCTTTCTTACTGACACGAATCTAGTTAGGAACCTTCATTTGTTGTAGACATATGGAGATTGGCATATTGGATGCTTGAACCTATTTACAAGAAGTGGTATAAATATTAGTAACGAAGCAAATATAATTCATATAACTAAAACGAGTTGTTTATCCTTATTTGAATTATCAAGGGCGGATCCCCTAACCTTAGCTTTCATTATTATTGTGTTAATTTCTCTTGTGTTATTCTCATTTATTATTTAAGAACTTGTTCTTTACTCATACTTGTTGATAATATCTTGTCATCCCTTGTAATCATCCACATCATATTTGCTTGCTTATAGTTTGTAGCGCTAAAATCTCCTTCCTCGTGGATCGACCCCGGACTCACCGGATTTATTACTTCAACACTCCTATATTTGGGAGACAATCCTTTTTCGGATGTGTCAAGTTTTTGGCGCCGTTGCCGGGGAGGGTAAAAATTGGCGTGCAAAATTGTAAGTATTCTCTTTTCTCATTTTAGATCTTAATTTTTTTTTCTCTTTGTTGTGTGTTCATCTTTTCTTTTCTTTTCTTTTCTTTTCTCTTTCTTGCATATTTTCATCTTTTCTTTCTTTTTGCATTAATTGGTAGAATTGTTAGGTGCCACTCGTCTTCTTTGAAAAACATGCTCAAACCCAACCAAGAATATTAATGGACTCCATAAATCTTAGAAAAACTTGTGCAAAATCATGCATAATCTTCCCTTGTGATGCAAAATATTTCGACCATGAATCGGATTTCATTCAATTCTTACCCCACTTTCATGGCCTAGATGTTGAAAACTCATTTTTGCACTTGAGAGAATTTAAAGAGTTTTGTAATACCTATAATGACCTAAATTGTAGCATAAACATCTTTAGATTAAAGCTTTTTCCTTTTTCTTTAAAAGATAAAGCTAAAACATGGCTACAAAATCTTAGGTCAGGATCTATTAGCTCATGGGATGAAATGCAACAACAATTTCTTAAAAGATTCTTTCCTCCCTATAGAACAAATTCTCTCAAAGGGCAAATCATCAATTTCACTCAAAAACAAGGAGAGACCTTTTACCAATGTTGGGATAGGAATAAAGCATTGCTCAATACTTGTCCTCACCATGGTTTGGAAACATGGAGACTAGTTTTAATTTTCTATGAAGGTCTTACACAACAAGCTAGGCATATGGTAGAATTAATGTGTAATGAGCAATTTGAAAACAAAGACCCTGATGAAGCCATGGATTTTCTAGATTTACTAGCGAAAAATGCCCAAAATTGGAACAATGTTGGCACCTATGAGGTGCCAAGAACATCTAGTAGAGGCATTTATAACTTTAGGGAGAATCATGATTTTAATGCTAAATTTACATCCCTAGCTAGAAAAGTCGAGGACTTAAAAATGTGGTCTATGCAAGAACTTGTCTGTCACACTTGTAATTCTAGTGATCATCCAACGGATGATTGCCCAATTATGCCTAACTTTAGGAAAAGTCTCCATGACCAAACTAATGTTTTAAACACTTTTCAAAGGTCAAATCCTAATCTTTACTCACAAAAATTTGGATGGAAAAATCACTTGAATTTTGATTGGAGGAATGATAATCATGCACAATCTTACCAATCTCCCTTTCAATCATATCAAAATTTTCAAAAATCTCATGATCATGCATCTTATAAGGATCTTGGAGAAACATTAGATTCATTCATTGCAAAGCAAGAGGCTTTTAATAGTCAAGTTGCTCAAACTATGGCAAACTTGAATGATGCTCTTGAAATACTCGCATTTGCACTTAAAACTCATGAGAAAGGTGAGTTTCCATCTCAACTAGAGCCAAACTCCATCAATCCACATGTGAGTAATCCAAGGGGCCAACATCTAGACGAAGATTCGGTAAGTACTCTTCACGAAGGTAAGGTTGATAAAGAACATATTCCTAACCTTTATGAGAAAGATGATGAATCAATCTCAAAGGGTAAGGAAGAAGTTATTAAACCTACATCTAACAAGGAAAAGACCGAATCCTCACTTATGCCCTCATATCATCATGAACTTAACCAAAATGTTGGCATTGATGAATTTTTCAAGCATGATGAAAATGAGGAAGCTAATGTGGAAGACTATATCCAAAATGAGAATTTTTCAAGTCCTTCCGAAATCGAGTTAACTAGTTCACTTGAACCAAGTATGCAACAAGTGCCCATTGCTTCTGAAGAATTTTCATTGCTTGATTTTGTACAGGTGAAGGAGATTAAGAGTTGGGAGCCATGTTTTGAAAAAAGGCAGGAAGAAACATCTGCACTAAAAAATGCATACCTCAAGGACAAACAAACTCAACTAGTGATAATCTTTTCCATTGTCACAAATAAAGGAAAAAGAGAGGTACCACCTCAATGTCATATTTTTGACCGTGGTAAATTACTTTCGAAGAGATTCCTCTTTTGGCTTTTTTATCACGATTGATCAAATTTCATCTGTTTGTGCCATATTTGCATTTTTTGTTATCATTTATAGTTTGTTTTAACTTTATTTTATGTAGTTGTGTGTTTGTATTTTATTTCTCGGTCAAGTGGCGGATACGGTACTCCGTGGCTTTTAAAGTCGATTTTTCAGTTCCCTAAAAACTGTTGCTCACGTTGCATTCATTTTCTTTTCTTTTCTCTCATTTTCTTCATAGTCTTGGGAGTCTGACTCAAAACGACCCTGTTTGCCAGTTTATAAGAAAACTGGATGGGAAGCATATCCCCAACTCATAGAAGGTGTTTAAGTCGTTTTTGGACGTAAAACCAGAGGAAGATGTGAGCCACAGTCACAACTACCTGTACATATGCATGCGTGCCATCATTTTTGAATTTTAATGCCTTATAGCTATCATTTTTGAATTTGTATCTTTTGTTTAACTTATGGTGTCTTATTTCATCATCTTTTTTGAATTTTTATGCATAATTGTTGAATTTTTCAACAAGCAGCCGAGCTACCTATTTGGATGTCATTATTAGCATACCTTTTTACACTCCATAAATACGACATCTCTTGTTCTCTTCTTCACACATAGTTAGAGAGTTGCATAAACATGGAGGGAACTTCAAAACGTCGAATCCAAAAGATATGTGTATTCTGTGGATCTCGACTGGGTGAAAGTGAAGAGTTTGTCGAGGCAGCAAATTATCTTGGTAAACTACTGGCTGAAAGAAAGATTCATGTGGTTTATGGGGGAGGTAGCCTCGGGTTGATCGGTTGTGTGTCAAGAGCTGCACGTGTAGGAGGTAGTCAAGTTTTAGGAGTTATTCCTAAAGCTTTGGCTATAGAAAGCATTGTTGGAAAAACGGTTGGGCATGAGTTACAAGTCTCCTCTATGCATGAATGCATGGCACATATGCTCATCAATTCAGATGCCTTTATTGCTTTACCAGGTGGCTTTCGTACTTTTGAAAAAAATTTTCAAATTCCCTCTTGGGCCCAACTGAACCTCCATCGAAAACCCATAGGTTTGTTGAATGTTAACAATTTCTTTGATCCTTTAATAAGTTTTGTTGATGCAGCTGGTGAGTTACTTGACAAATTACAAGAAGTTAAGTATGAACCTGACCCAACTAGTACTCAAATTAATTGGGCAGGAGGGCAAAACAAAAAGTGCAAATTACATCTGAATCTCCGTTTGTAATGTTTTCTTGTACTTTATTTTATTTTATGAGTCTTTCGGGTCATCTCTCTTGAATAACAGAAGCTTCAGGTAATGTCCCCTATACTTTATCTCTCTACATTTAAACATTGAGGACAACGTTTCATTTGGTTGGGGGGGAAGGATAGTAGACATAAGTATGCTTTGAATTTTTTTTTCTTGAAAAAAAAAGCGAGTTAGTAATTATATTCAGAGTGCGGCGTAAGGAGTTCAAATCCTCTTGAGACGCATTCTGGGTCAGGAATGGCAGAGTAAGGAGGACCAATTTGAACTCTTGAAACCCATTCTAACCAATTTGTCATTTTATTTTGATTTTGTGAACTCATTTTAGCTAACTTGATATTATTTAGTCTTGATTTTTGAATTTTATAACAAGGAAGTCTTATTCATTTCACTTTGAATTATTCAAATCTATGAACTCTCACAACCTTATCATTTAATAAATTGTATGCTTATGTACTCATTAAGCAAGTATTCATGAACCTTTCTTCACACACACACATATACCTTGATGCATGATTGTGGGTGACGAAATGAAATGTTGTAATATTTGAGTTCTTTTGTTTTGTTTAGGATAACAACACAAAGGAAGGGGAAAGTGTTTAAAAAAAAAAGAAAAAAGAAAAAAAGAAAAAAAAGTGAAAAAAAAGAGAGAAAGCAATTGTGGATAAGTTTGGTCTCGTAGCCTCCTTAATTCGAGCAATTAAGCCCGAGGGGTGCCTCAACCCCTAATACCCTAAGACCAACTGGTTTGGGAGCTATTGGCCCAAAGCTCGCTACATTAATTAAGGAGAAAGCTTAATGGGATTGAACATTGCACTATCCACAAGTTTCTAAGAAAAAATAAAGCATCGGCAACCCGAGTCGTTAAGCTCGTAGGGGTGTCTTAACACCTAATGCCCTAAGGCCAACTGGTCTGGGAGTCATTAGCCTAAGGCTCGCTACGTGGGTTAAAGATGCATTTCTTCAAAAAAAAAAAGGAAAGAAAGAAAAAAATACATAAAATGAATAAATGTCCCCTACCTAAGGTTGTTAGCCTTAACAAATATTAGAACCGATATGGCTTCTGTCTAATAAGCCCCATAGTCATGTGTTGACTGAGCACAAAAAGGAGGTTTATTGATATCTTGACTGAAGAGTACATGAGTCATAAAAAAAAACGGTTGAGAGTTTGTTTATTTGGATAAAATCAAGGAGAGTGCAATAATGACCACCTTGGATGTAAAATTCTATAAATCACTTCTAAATAATAACGCTTTAATTGCTAGGGACTAGCAATAAGCTGGTTGGGGGGTGTGATGAACACTTAAATATGTATGTTTAATAAGAGCTTAGTTCATCATATTGCATTAATAGTGTCATTAAATTCCTCAACTTAAGCATATTTGTAGTCTTTGCATCTTTGGAATTAACTTCCTCTTAATTTTGGTTTTGTTACAGGTTTGGTAAAATGAGTATAACTCTCTATTTATAGATAAGAATGGTGTAAATCTTAATGTTTTGGAAAGATAATTAAATTATCTACAAGATTGTATTTCACGAGCATCATCAAATTCGGGTTCTTAGTGGACTAAAAATGGGCTTGAAGTGAACCCATTTGTAGATTCGGCCCAGCCTGACCATGCCTCAGTATTTTGACCATATCTCTTAGAATACGTATCTAAATTATATAAATCAAGATGTTCTAGAAAGATGAGAGAAATATCTACGACTTTTATGAAGATATGTGATTAAAATTCACAATAATTCAAGGTCAAAATCGGTGGTGCCTTGTGACCCATTAGGACATCTTGGCCTTTACTGGGATCTTGTATTGTGTTTCTCTCTTGTGTTTTAATGTTATTAATCAATTTCCTTTTTCTTGCATTTTGTGTTCTTTCTCTTATAATGTCTTGCTAATTTCTCTCTTGCTAAGGTGAAAGGGTGAAACCTTGATATGAGAGTAAGGATTCTCTAACCCTTAATATATGTGCTTAATAATCATAATCTTATGTTGTTTATATGATTTATATTTATTTTCTTAATCAATCTTGACACCACTCGTAAAGTGGAGGTCTTGATCCATTGTCGACAATCCTTGGCACATCAAATGCTTGGATCCTTTCTAGATGATGTATGGTTCTTCCTTACCGACACGAATCTAGTTAGGAACCTTGATTTGTTGTAGACATATGGAGATTGGCACATTGGATGCTTGAACCCATTTACAAGAAGTGGTATAAATATTGGTAACGAAGCAAATATAATTCATATAACTAAAATGGGTTGTTTATCCTTATTTGAAATATGAAGGGCGGATCCCCTAACCTTAGCTTTCATTATTATTGTGTTAATTTCTCTTGTGTTATTCTCATTTATTATTTAAGAACTTGTTCTTTACTCATACTTGTTGATAATATCTTGTCATCCCTTGTAATCATCCACATCATATTTGCTTGCTTATAGTTTGTAGTGCTAAAATCTTCTTCCTCATGGATCGACCCCGGACTCACTAGGTTTATTACTTTGACACTCCTATACCAGGGAGACAATCCTTTTTCGGATGCGTCACATGGCTAAATGGGTTTATTTTTGTACTTTTGTAGGTTATATAAAAATAACGTCTACATCCATTACAAATGATCAACCTGCTTCTTATGATGATATGCCAATGGACAAAAATGAAATGGAGCAAGATACTAAGGAGAACATGGTTGATGTTTTGGTTGAGGATGGTTCTACAAGAAATTCACATATGGGACGTGGGAAAATGCGACCTCTATATGGTCGTGGCATATGTGGGCATGGACCACGAGGTAGTATCACAAAGAGAAAGGAAGATCATCAACCAATAAAATGGTCTTGGGTCTGGGAACATTTTACAAAATAAACTGTTAAGGGTAGACATAAAGCTATTTGTAACCATTGCAAAGATGCATTGGTTGGTCATCATACAGATGGAACCAAACACTTGGCAAGCCATTTAGGAAGCTGTAAGAGTTAGAAACAAGAAAAAACAAGCAACAATTCTTAAGTTTTCAAAAGAAGCAAGATGAAAGTAATACATCGAAGATGGTCGTTGAAAAGTTTGACAAGGAAATTTGTAGGGAAAAGGTGGCTAAAATTATTGTAATGTATAAACCCCCTTTTTCTTTTGTTAAGTATGAGGGTTTTAGGGAGTTAATTTATTATGCTCAACCTTTGTTTGTTCCCATGAGTAGAAACACATTAAAGAATGTGATTTTTAAGATATATGACATTGAAAAGGAATAGACCATGGAGATGATGGATCCTTGTAAGAATAGAATAGGAATAACAACTGATATGTGGATTATAAGTAGTCAAAAGAAACGATACATGGTTATGACAACACATTTCATTTATGAGTATTAGAGGTTACAAAGTCGCATCCTGAGGTAAATATATCATACATGAGACATAGTAATATTATACATTTTTTTTCAAAGAAGACTTAAATACTTAACTAGTGTTTGATTTTTACTTTTGAATATTTTTCAGGTTCATATATATTATATCTGCACAAACTGTTGAAGCACTTACTAATGAGCTAGCTCCTTTTTTGATGGACTGGATGTTGATCGTAAGTTTTCATGTATTACTCTTGACAATTGTTCTACAATTGATGCATTGATTCCTATAATGAAAGAAAAATTGGGTGTTCATAACATGATTTTCAAAGAAAAATTATTTCACATGAGGTGCACATCACACATTTTGAATTTGATAGTAAGAGATGGGTTAGATGTCCTTGGAGATGGGATTGATAAAATTAGAAATAGTGTCACCTTTTAGTCTGCCATACCTAAAAGAATTGAGAGATTTGAGAGTGAAGTACGACAGATGAAAATTTCTTGTACAAGAAAATGAGCATTAGATTGTTACACTAGATAGAATTCAACTTAATTGATGTTGTCTACTGCATTAGAATATAAGATGTGTTTACTCGTTTGCATGTGCGTGAAAAAAGTTACAAATGTTTACCTACGCATTCAAACTGGGAGTTGCAAGGTTAATGTGTGAACATTTAAAGTATTTCTATAAGGTGACCCAAGTGTTTTCAGGTATGAGATATCCTACTTTTTTTGCTTTGGTTTGTGACTTCAAATTGGCATTAACTAAATGGTGTGATTCTCCTCATTCTAAAATAAGGGAGGTGGCATAAAAAATGATAGAAAAATTTGAAATATATTGGGAGTTCATTCACGGTGTTTTGGTAGTGGCTGTTGTATTGGATTCAAGTTATAAAATGCAATTGATTAAATTTTTCTTTCCAAAAATTCATGGAGACAATGGTTCAAAGCATGTTGGAGATGTGAAAGATATTTTTATGACTTAGAAAAGGAGTACAAACTAAAAGCTACCACTGTAGGTATAGGTGAACAAGATGAGTCGCTAGTGAGTGAGGTTCCTATGAGTGGTGGGTTGGCAGATATGACTTTTGAGTCCACTTTAGAGTATCAATCATACATTCGTTGCACTCATAATATAGTTACTAAGTCTGAGTTAGATTTGTATTTGGAGAAGCAATGTTTGAAATATACTAGTGGCCGTTTTGATATTATCAGTTGGTGGAAGATAAATGTAGGCAAATATCCCTTGTTGGCTGAAACTTTAAAACATATTTTGTCTATTCCAATTTCTATAGTGGCTCCTGAGTTTGCGTTTGGTACAAGTGGTAGACATTTAAGTCTCTATCATAGCAGACCACATTTAAAGACATTGGAAGTTTTGATGTGCACTCAAAATTGGTTATGGGCTTAGTCACGTGGTATGATATTCTCTTCAATGTTCAATTTTTATATTATGATCTATGTATATTTCTAACACCTTTTCTTTCCTTTTTTTTTCCGAGTGTGAATTGGTAATTGTAGAAGAAGTAATGTATGATAAGGATAAAGTGCCGTTAGGGCCATCGACATCGTCAACTTGTTCTTGAATTGATATGCTTAGGTTATACATGTTGGGTTGTACTTTTTGGATGTTTAGAGTTTACACTATATTTGCCTTTGTTGGGATGTGGTTTCTTTATCTTTGAAGCTTATGTTGGATGTAGTTTCTTTTATATTTGAATTATGTGTTGGATTGTGTTTTTATTTTTTCCTTTGTAGACTTGTAGAGTTGTAGCTTTTTTTTGGAATTGGTGTTTGAGCTCTGTGTTTATGTTAATTGTATTATGTGTTTATGTAATCAGTTATGTAGTGAATTGTATTATGTTTAGGTATTGAATTTTTATTTAAGGAATTGAATTATAGTTTGTAATGTAAAGTTGTTCTATTGTTTACTTGTTCTTGAATTTAAAATAATGAATTTCTAATTTTTTATACAAGATTTTGTAAATGATATCATTTATTTTATTAATTAATTTAGTAATTTGATAAAATATTATTGATAACTTAACTGGGAGAGAGTGGAATTCAATGCAAATTAAAAGAAAAATCAAATAACTATCAAAAGAGCAAGTTAAAAGAAAAAACAAATAATTGTCAAAAAAAAAGAAAAAAAATAGAAGATGAACCATACTAGGCAACTCGAACCTGGTTCCTAGGTAGCATAAAGATCCCAAGATCAAGACACCACTTGGCTAAGTTTATCAACTTGGAACAAATGGCAAAATAAATATAAGTAACAGTTTTGATATTACATTAAAAAAAATAAAAAAATATGGGGAACAACCCTGAGAATTATAGTACCTGGCCTTGGTATCAAATTACCTGGCCTAGCCAAGACCCCAGCCCCAAAATTTTGGGGGAATTTTTCGGGGACGGGTAATTAAAGGTCATGCTGGGGTCAAGGATTGAGATCCCTAGTCCAGCCTAGGTTTTTGATATCCATATATCCCCTATCTAGGTTTAAAAATTGATTTTTTTTATTAATAAAAATTTTCTATATAGTTAATGTTATCCTTATTAAATTCAGTCTGATGATCCCGAAAAAATTTATGGATCCGCTCCTAAACTAGATCACATATGAACACATTAAAAACCAAATGCTAAAATATTTTTAAAAAAAATTATGACACAGATAACTTTCCAAAAATGGAGAAAAATAAAAAAAATTGTCATCCAATTCTCTCTATAATCCATGTGCTGCCACGGATCGTATTTTTTAACATCAAAATTTACAATAGTTGCATCTAAAATTTTCAATCCATAGTTTTCTCCAAATGATCGTTATCAATAGATAAACGGAAAGGCTTCAACCAAAATTACAAATCCTAGGGCTGCAACGATTTTCATTTTACAGTGAGTTAACGACACCACATCTACTCTTACTAATGTCTCCAACATCCATCATGTTCGTTGCTGATAAACACTTAAATATGTATGCTTAATAAGAGCTTAATTCATCATATTGCATTAATAGTGTCATTAAATTTCTCAATTTAAGCATTTTTGTAGTCTTTGCATCTTTGGAATTAACTTTCTCTTAATTTTGGTTTTGTTGTAAGTTCGGTAAAATGGGCATAATTTTCTATTTATAGATCAAAATGGTGCAAATCTTTATTTTTTGGAAAGCTGATTAAATTATCTACAAGATTGTATTACAAGCATCAACAAATTCGGGCTCTTAATAGACCAAAAATGGGCTTGAAGTGAACCCATCTACAGTATCGGCCTAACCTGACTGTGCCTCAGTATTTTGACCATATCTCTGTTGACCCAGGTATGGCAACCCGAGAGAGGGGGGGGTGGGGGGGGGGTGGGGGGGGTGAATTGGGTTTTTATTTTTAAAAACGGATTTGTAAAACTTTTCTTGAAAGATCAAAATTAGTTCACTATTTCTTTTGAGAATAAAGGTGAAGAAGATGAAAATAGAAGTTGCCTAAGATGCAATCAAGAGAATAGCAATAATAAACAATCACAAGTACAAGTAAATAAAAATGATAGGGATAGAGAGAGTGCAAACTCAATTTGTGGTTTGGCAAACCTTGCCTACGTCCACGGGCTCCTAGCTCCACAAGCTAGGCTTTTCACCAAGTTGTAGAATTCTTTACAACTTGCTTGATGAACAACCTCACCAAGACTTTTTCCTGCTACCGTTGTTAATACCACACCAAGAGTTTTTCTTGATGAACAACCTTACCAAGGTAACTTTCTTCAACTCTTAATAATACCACACCAAGAGTTCTTCTTGATGAACAACCTCACCAAAGCAACTTCTTTCAACCCTTGATAACACCATACCAAGAGTTCTTCTTGATGAACAACCTCACCAAGGCAACTTTCTTTAACTCTTGATAACACCACACCAAGAGTTCTTTTTGATTAACAACCTCACCAAGGCAACTTCCTTCAACTCTTGATAACACCACACCAAGAGTTTTTCTTGATGAACAACCTCACCAAGGCAACTTCTTTCAACTTTTGATAACAACACACTAAGAGTACTCTCAAGGATAACTTTTATCCTTTACAAGAAGATCTCTCTCTCACCATAATACAAGAATAAAGAAAAGTTTTACAACAAAAGTACAACTCTCTTTAAAGAGTAGATAAAGAATATAAAAGCTCTCTAGACTTGATATTTCTCTTGTTTTTTTTTGATAGATTCTTCTCTTCTTCTTGCTGAATGCATGGGAGAAGGGCTCCTTTTATAGGCAAATGGGATGAACTTAATCAAGTGAAGACACCAACTCCAAATTTTCTGCCCACCATAAAATCTGTAATCTTGTCTACCATTTTTGTCAATGTTCTATTTAAAATTTGAAAATCTGTAAAACATAAAAAATCTGCACAATTGAACAAGATTTCCAATGTATTAAGAACCAAGTCATTTAGATATCTGTAGCTCAAGATATGGCCAAAACACCATTCGGTACTCATGTGACTTGATTTTTCTTTCTTGTGTCAGTCCACCAACTTGCATGTGTATTATGTCGGCCTTCCATTTAAAATTTGAATTTCTTCAAAGAATTTGAAATGTGATCCATTGAATTATCTTTCTAATGCCACAAGAATCAAGTCATTTGAATATTTCTATCTCAAGATATGGATAAAACATCATTCGGTGCTCATATGAGTTAATTTTTCTTCTTTGTGTCAGTCCACCGAATTATATGTCAATTATGTCAACCTTTCATTTGAAATTTGAATTTCTTTAACACATATGAAATGTGCATCACTAAGTCCTCTTTCCAATTCCATAAAAATCAAGTCATTTTGATATTTCTAGCTCAAGATATGTCCAAAAGAGTATTCAGTGCTCATGTTAGTTGCTTCTATTTGTCTTTCAACTTGCATGATGATTTGGACAATCTTACACTTGAAATTTGAATTTATTTAAAACATATAAAATGCTATAAATTAAGTAAGCTTTTCAAAGACTCAAGAATCACGTCATTTGGACATCTATAGAGATATATATGGCCAATTAATTGAACGTTGCTCATGTATTACATTCCTTGAGTCAATCCTTGTTCTTAAACTTTGGTGCCTTTAACATGTAGTCTTCTCCTTAGCTTCAACACTTCATTTTAATAAGCCTCCCCTTGATTTTACAAATATTTCATTGAATCTTATTTTTGCACATAAATAAACATATTAGTAATACCTTATGAATCAATGTGTATTGTTATCATCAAAATTATCATGTAGCCTTAGGGCTAACAATCTCTTGATATAAGTATTCAAATCATATAAATCAAGATGTTCAAGAAAGCTGAGAGAAATATCTACAAATTTTATGAAGAATTTGATCGAAATTCTAAGTAATTTGATACCGAAATTGGTGGTCAAAATCGGTGCACATGATGATCCCAATTGTCAGCAATATATCTGACTTTTGTCCTTTTGTGATTTGACAAGTTTGCCCCTGAATGTATCTATAAATAGAGGTGCCTTGTGACCCATTAGGGCATCTTGGCCTTGGCTGGGATCTATTGTTATTATGTTTTTCACTCTTGTGTTTTAATGTTATTAATGAATTTTCTTTTTCTTACAATTTGTTTTCTTTCTTTGATAATGTCTTGCTAAATTCTCTCTTGCTAAGGTGAAAGGGTGAAACCCTTGATATGAGAATAAGGATTTTCTAACCCTTGACATGTGCTTTATAATCATAATCTTTTGTTATTTATTTTATATGATTTATATTTATTTCCCTAATCAATCTTGACACCCCTCGTAAAGTGGAGGTCTTGATCCATTGTAGACAATCTTTAGCACATCAAATGCTTGGATCCTTTCTAGATGTTGTATGGTTCTTCCTTACCGACACAAGTCTAGTTAGGGACCTTGATTTGTTGTAGACATATAGTGATTGACACATCGGATGCTTGAACCCATTTACAAGAAGTGATATAAATATTGGTAATGAAACAAATATAATTCGTATAACTAAAATTGGGCTTAAATGACATACCTTTCGATTAGAACCTCCTTAATGTGTGGATTCCAATTGAGTTATAAATGATTTACTCATCCTTATTTGATATATCAAGGGCGGATCCCCTAACCTTAGCTTTCATTATAATTGTGTTAATTCATTTTACTTGTGTATTTTAATTATTCTCACTTATTGTTTATGAACTTGTTATTTTATTTGCTGTGGTAGGTTTTACCCCCTATTTCCGTGGATGGTGCTACCACCTTTTAGTTTTGCTTTACCTTTGAATGGTTGGTAGTACCGCTTACCATCTTAACTTTTATTTATTGATGTTATCTTGTTATTCATTTAAATCATTCATATCTTATTTGCTTATCTTATAGTTTGTATCGCTAAATCCCCTTCCTCGTGGATCGACCCCGGTCTCACCGGGTTTATTACTTCGACACTCCTATACTTAGGAGATAATCCTTTTTCGGATGTGTCAAGTTTTTGGCACTGTTGCCAGGCAAGGTAAAAATTAGCGTGCAAAATTGTAAGTATTCTCTTTTCTCATTTTAGATTTTAATTTTTCTTTATTGTGTGTTCATCTTTTCTTTTCTTTTCTCTTTCTTGCATGAAAATTTGGTCACAGGCATCTAGTGGTAGACTTGTTAGAAAAACATTATCTTCCTTAGAAAACATGGCCGATAATCAAGTGGAAAGGTTCACGGATGAAGGGGACAATCGTTCCCAATAAAATGATCAAAACCAACCAAGAACCTTTAGAGATTACATGAATCCGGTAAGGACCAGTGCACCATCTTGTGTAGTTTCTTCTCCCGATGCAATCCATTTTAATTTCAAACCAAGTTTGGTTCAAGTTTGCCCACCTTTCATGGCCTTGATATGTAGAATTTATATTCGCACTTAAAAATCTTTGAAGAGGTATGTAACTCCTACAGTGACCCAAATTGTAGCATAAACACCATTAGATTAAAGTTTTTTCCTTTTTCTTTAAAAGATAAAGCTAGAACATGGTTACAAAATTTGAGGTCAAGTTCCATCAGCTCATGGGATGAGATGAAATAACAATTTTTGAAAAAAGTTTTTCCTAACCATAGAACAAATTCTCTTAAAAGACAAATCTCAAATTTCACTAAAAACAAGAGGAAATCCTTTACCAATGTTGGGATAGGTATAAGGAATTACTTAATACCTATCGTTACCATGGTTTTGAAACTTGGAGAATAGTCGTACACTTCTATGAAAGGTTAACACTTCAAGATAGGCAACTAGTGGAGCTAATGTGTAATGGAGTATTTGGAGATAAAGATTCTGATGAAGCAATTGACTATCTAGATTCCTTAGCAGACAAGGCCGAAAATTAGGATACTGCTGGCACTTGTGAGGCACCAAGCAAGGCCCCAACCTTGACATCTAATAGAGGTATTTACAACCTTAGGGAAGACCATGACCTTCAAGCCAAATATGCATCCCTAGCTAGAAAAGTCAAGGCTTTAGAAATGAAAAAGAGTGGCCAATTGAATTCTATTCAAGAACTTGTCTGTCACATTTGTAATGATAATGACCATTCTACTGATGAGTGCCCAACTTTGCCTGCCTTTAGGGAATGTCTTCATGAACAAGCAAATGCTTTGAACACTTTCAAAAGGCCAAATCATAATCCATACTCACAAACCTACAATCCTGGTTGGAGAAATCATCCAAATTTTAGTTGGAAAAATAACAATCATGCAAAATCTTCACAAGTCCCTTTTCAAACACGACAAAATTTTCAAAATTCTAATGATCATGCATATGCTCCTCCTCCTAGGAATGACTCTAAAGAAATATTGCATTCATTTATTATAAAGCAAGAGACTTTCAATAGTCAAATTGCTCAAACATTAGCAAATTTGTCAGGTACTCTTGCAAAATTTGCATCTACATTTAGCATCCAGGAAAAAGAGAAATTTCCTTCTCAAACATTGCAAAACCCCAAAGATCAATCTAACTCAAATGCAGGAAGTAAAAGTAACCAGTATTTGGACCAAGCCAAATTAGTCATGACCCTTCACAATGGTAAGGTTGTTGACAAATGCATTCCTAAACCTTATGAGAAAGAAGAAGAATCGATCTCTAAAGGTTAGGAAGAGGTTACCAAGCAACATCTAGCGAAAAGAAAACTAAATCCTCATCTGTGCCTCCATTTCCTCAAGCATTAACCACACAAAAGAAACCAACTCACAATTCTAAAATATTTGAAATTTTCAAACAGGTAAAGGTCAACATTCCCTTGCTAGATGTGATTAAACAAGTACCTTCTTATGCAAAATTTTTGAAAGATTTACGCACTGTGAAAAGAAAATTGAATGTGAAAAAGAAGGCCTTTCTAGTCGAGCAAGTAAGTGCTATTCTTCAAAACAATAATACAGTGAAATATAAGGATATGGGTTGTCCTACAATTTCATGTGTTATTGGAGACCATAAAATCAAACAAGCTTTACTTGATCTTGGTGCTAGTGTAAACTTACTTCCATACTCGATTTTTTAGAAACTCAATCTAAGTGAGTTAAAACCGAATTCTGTGACTCTTTTGCTTGCTGATAGATAAATTAAAGTGCCAAGAGGAGTAGTAGAAGATATGTTAGTTCAAGTTGATAAATTCATTTATCCAGTCGATTTTATCGTCTTGGATACACAACCAGTGGAAGTATGTAATTCAATTACTATCATTTTAGGGCGTCCATTTCTAGCTACCTCTAATGCTTCCATTAATTGCAGGAATAGAGTCATGAAGCTATCATTTAGAAACATGACATTAGAACCTAATGTTTTTAATAGTGCAAACAACCACATGAATAAGATGATGAAACTGAGGAGGCCAATGTGATTGAAACTATTGTGGAAGACCACATCACAAAAGAGAGTTCTTCTGACCCTTTGGAAACCTGTTTGGTCAATTCATTAGAATCAAGCATGGAACTAGAGCCTGATCTTTCTGATATATGTTCTTTATTAGATTGTGCACAGGTGATGGAAAAAAGCTCAAAACCAAGATTCGAAGAATTGGGGCAAATGAATAAAAGCAAGGAAGAGGAAGCTCCCATGTTAGAACTGAAGCCCTTACCTGAAGGACTAAAATACACATATCTTGGGGAGAATCAAACATATCCGGTGGTAATTTCTTCATCCTTCACAAGTGAGCAACAAGGTAAGTTGATACACGTACTTAAAAGGCATCAAAATGCAATCAAATAGACTTTACAATACATAAAAGGCATTAACCCTTTGATTTGTACACATAGAATACATTCAAAAGATAATGCCAAAACATCCCAACAACCTCAAAGGAGATTAAATCCCCACATGAAAGAGGTCATTAGGGCTGAAGTTCTCAAACTACTTGATATGGGAATTATCTATCATATTTCTGATAGTGAGTGGGTGAGCCTTACACAAGTAGTACCTAAGAAATCTGGCATTACAGAAGTCAAAAGTGAAAAGGGTGAATCGTTGCCAACTCGAGTCTCATCTAGTTGGAGGATGTGCATTGATTATAGAAAATTAAATATTGTCAATAGAAAAGACCATTTTTCCTTACCATTCATTGACCAAATTCTAGAAAGAGTAGCAGGGCACCCCTGCTAGTGCTTTCTCGATTGATACTCAGGCTATTATCAAATTCCTATTGCACTTGAAGACCAAGAAAAGACCACATTCACGTGCCCCTTCGACACTTTTGCATTTAGGAGAATGCCTTTTGGACTTTATAATGCCTCAGCCACTTTTCAAAGACGCATGTTAAGCATTTTCAGTGATATGGTTGAGCATTGTTTAGAAGTTTTCATGGATGATTTAACTGTCTTTGAAAATTGTTTTGAGAATTATCTTGAAAACTTAGAAAAAGTCCTAAAAAGGTGTGTAGAAAAAGGTCTTATTTTGAATTGGGAAAAATGTTATTATATGGTCACTTCGCGAATTGTCTTAGGTCATGTGGTGTCTTCTAAGAGAATTGAAGTGGACAAAGCAAAAGTGGAATCAATTTCCCATTTACCTCCACCAAAAACAATTAAAGAGGTCCGTTCATTCTTAGGGCATGCTGGATTTTATAGGAGCTTCACAAGAAATTTCAGTGCTATATCTAAACCTTTTTGTAACCTTTTAATAAAAGACACTTCTTTTGAATGGACTTAAGAATGTCAAAATGCCTTTGATAAGTTAATTAGACTTTTAACAACTGCTCCAATTATGCAATCTCCCAATTGGTCCTTGCCTTTTGAATTGATATGCGATGCAAGTGACTATGCTGTTAGTGCTGTCTTAGGACAGAGAAAAGAAGGTAAGCCTTATATGATATACTATGCAAGTAGGACTTTAAATGATGCACAAATGAATTACAGAACAACTGAAAAAGAACTACTTGCAGTAGTATTTGCATTGGACAAATTTTGATCTCATTTAATTGATTCTCCAACGATTGTTTACACTGACCATGCAGCTGTGATATATTTAATGTCTAAACAGGATGCAAAACCTAGCTTGATATGGTAGATCTTATTGCTCCAAGAATTTAACATCACAATAAAGGATAAGAAAGGAGCCGAAAATGTCGTTGCAGATCATCTTTTAACACTAACGACAGAGACGTTAATTGAAACGTCACCTATCAATGACTCTTTTCCTGATGAATTTTTATTCTCCGTTGCTGTTGTACCTTGGTTTGCTAACATTGTAAATTTCCTTGCAACAGGAGAAATGCCACCTCATTGGAATGCTCAAGACAAAAGGAAGTTTTTAACCGAGGTGAAAAATTTTTATTCGGATGACCCATATCTGTTCAAATATTGTCCGGACCAAATAATTAGAAGATGCATACCCGACAATGAGGTAAGTAGTGTCATTAATTTTTGTCATTCCAAAGCATGTGGAGGACATTTTTCATTTAAAAAAACAGCTGCTAAAATCTTACAATGTGGATTTTATTGGCCCACCTTATTTAAAGATGCACATGCATTTTGCAAACCTTGTGAAAATTTTCAAAAATTGGGATCCATTTTAAAACGAAACATGATGCCTTTGAATCTCATTTTTGTTATTGAAATCTTTGACTATTGGGGTATTGATTGTATGGGACCTTTTCCACCTTCATTTGGTTTTGTATACATTCTTGTTGCAGTAGACTATGTTTCAAAATGGGTCGAGGCAATTCCATGTTGAAACAATGATCACAAAATAGTTATCAAATTGTTGAAAGAGAATACCTTGTGTAGATTTAGAATTCCCCGAGCCATTATTAGTGATGGGGGTGAATATTTTTGTAACAAACTATTTGAAACTCTAATGAAGAAATATGGAATAAACCATAAAGTTTCTACACCTTATCACCCACAAACAAGTGGACAAGTTGAATTAGCTAACAGGGAGATAAAACAGATCTTAGAAAAAATGGTAAACCCAAACCGTAAAGATTGGTCTTTAAGACTTAATAATGCACTTTGGGCTTACCAAACTGCTTTCAAAACATCATTGGGAATGTCTCCTTATAAATTAGTTTATGGAAAACCTTGTCACTTGCCTGTGAAAATTGAGCATAAAGCTTATTGGGCCATTAAAACATTTAATACAAATTTGGATGATGCTTGCAAGTTACGTAAACTCCAACTGAGTGAACTTGAAGAAATCAAGAATGAGGCTTATGAAAATTCTTAAATCTACAAAGAAAAAATGAAGGTTTTTCATGACAAATTCATTGTTAGAAAATCTTTTAAACCTTCACAAAAAGTTCTTTTGTATGATTCAAGATTGCATTTGTTTTCCGGTAAACTTCGGTCTCGTTGGACTGGGTCTTTCATTGTTAAAAATGTTTTCCCTCATGGAGCAATTGAAATTGAGAACCCAAAGAATGGTAATATTTTTAAAGTTAATGGACAACGGTTAAAACTATTCTTGAAAAATTTTGATCAAAATGAAGAGTCCATTGCTTTAATCGATCCTTTTTAATGATTGATTTTTCCTAGTCAAGTGGCAGATACAGTACTCCGTGACTTTTAAAGTTGGTTTTTTAGTTTCCTAAAAACTATTCCTCACTTTGCATACATTTTCTTCTCTCTCATTGTCTTCACATGGATAGCATTCTCTCGAATCTGTACAAACATTTTCCCTCTCTTCCTCAAAATGATTCGCTTAAAATTTACAAAGCTCGCGCAGAAAGACTAAGGATGTTGATGTGCAAGGGTATTCTTGCTGATTTAAGATGGTTAATTGAAGCCAAAGTTTGATTTTCTTGTGAGTTTTCAAATAATCTTGTTTCCTACATGCCAGGTTTGGGAAAAAGCTCTTACGCCAAAAAGCGAAGAGCGAAAATGTTACAAGTTTGTCACAAATGTGCAAGATGGACTTGTAACCAGCGTTGCCACTCCTTGGAATAATTGTCTAACAATCGAGAGGATAAGCTAGAGTTCATCAAGAATGGCTTGAATAGGGAGTCTTTGGATGATATCCGATTGACTCTTGAGATGTATTCGACTTATGCAGCGTGAAAATTTTAAATTATGGACACAATTCTAAGATGAGCAGGAACGTTATAGTCTTGGGAATCTGACTCAAAACGATCCTATTTACCAATTTATAAGAAAACTAGATGGGAAACATATCTCTAACTTATAGAAGGTGTTTAAGCTATTTCTGGACATAAAACCAGAGGAAGATGTGAGCTACAGTCACAACTACCTGTACATATGTATGTTGTGCCATCATTTTTGAATTTTAATGCCTTACAGCTATCATTTTTGAATTTATATCTTTTGTTTAACTTATGCATTTATGGCATCTCATTTCTGTCATTGTTTTTTTTTTTTAATTCCTATGCATTACTGTCAAATTTTTTTCAACAAACAACTGAGCTACCTATATAGATATCATCATTAGAATACCTTTTTACACTCCATAAATATGACTTCTCTTGTTCTTCTCTTCACACATATAGTTAGAGAGTTGCATACACATGGAGGGAATCTCAAAACGTCGAATCCAAAAGATATGTGTATTCTATGGATCTCAACCTGGAAAAAGTAAAGAGTTTGTAGCAGTAGCAAATTATCTTGGTAGGCTATTAGCTAAAAGAAAGATTCATGTGGTTTATGGGGGAGGTAGCCTTGGGTTAATGGGTTGTGTGTCAACAACTGCACTTGTAGGAGGTAGTCAAGTTTTAGGTATTATTCCTAAAGCTTTGGCTGTAGAAAGCATCGCTGGAAAAACAGTTAGGAAGGAGTTACAGGTCTCCTCTATGCATGAACGCATGTCATATATGCTTATTAATTCAGATGCCTTTATTGCTTTACCAGGTCGCTTTGGTACTCTTGAAGGAATTTTTCAAATTGCCTCTTGGGCCCAATTGAATCTCCATAAAAAACCCTTAAGTTTGTTAAATGTTAAAAATTTCTTTGATCCTCTAATAAGTTTTGTTGATGTAGTTGTAGAACAGAATTTTATCCCTAATTTGGTGCGACAGATTCTTGTTTCTGCCACTTCTGCTCGTGAGTTACTTGACAAATTATAAGCAGTCGAGTATGAACTTTGACACATCCGAAAAAGGATTGCCTCCCAAGTATAGGAGTGTCGAAGTAATAAAACCCGGTGAGACCGGGGTTGATCCACGAGGAA
>SNVD02009766.1:0-40266 GCA_013180625.2 Boswellia sacra
CAGAAAAATTATGTTCAAAATCATTTTCATCACAAAGATTTTCAAATGCAACATTGTCTACTTCACCACCATGATCACTCCTAATGGACACAATAGAATCCCCTTTTTGATTTTGGACTCTTTTTGCAAATTTTGAAAAAGCTTGTATGGCCTCATTTTTAGTTTTCAAGAATAAAACCCAAGTGAATATTGAATAATCATCCACAATAACAAAAACATAATACTTTCCACCAAGGCTTTGAGTTCTTGATGGTCCAAATAAATCCATATGAAGTAATTGTAGAGTTTTATTTGTTGAAATAAATTTCTTATGTTTAAAAGAAGTTCTCACTTGTTTTCCAAATTGACAAGCATCACAAATCTTATCCTTTTCAAATTTTATTTTTGAAAGACCATCAACTAAATCATTTTTAAAAATTTTTGAATTGTGTCCATGCTAGCATGACCTAACCTTCTATGCCATAACCAAGCATCATGATTAACAATGAAACAATTTTCTACATGATCATTAACATCAATATCAGTTGTATAAATATTACCACATCTATTACCAACAAATAATGTCTTATTGTTACTAACATCCTTAATCACACATCTATTATGCTCAAAAGTAACAAAATATCCCTTATCATACAATTAGCTAATGCTAATCAAATCATGTTTCAAACCATTAATAAGCAAAATATTTTCAATAATAAGTGAAGAAGGGTTACCAATATCACCATGTTCGATTACCCTTCCTTTGGCATTATCACCGAAGGTCACATATCCTCCTTTCTTCATGATTAATATAGAGAACTTGGAGGCATTCCGGTCATATGCCTTGAGCATCCACTATCTAAGTACCACTTGTGTTTGCCACTCCTTTGTTTCTACAATCAACATTAAAAGAGTGACTTTTTGGTACCCAAAGGTTCTTGGGTCCTTGGGGGTTAGTTATGATACTTTTTGGAACCCATATTTGTTTCAAATTAGGATTTCTCTTAATATAGCAAGAATGCACTTTGTGTCAGTTTCTTCTACAATAAGTACATGAATGATTAGGATTATTCCTAGAAGATGCATGAGCAAAATAATTTTAAAATACTTTTGATTTTTATGAGTTTTATATCCTAAACCTCTTTTATCAAAAACACACCTTTGGTTTTGTAACATAGAATTCAAATTTTTTGTGATTTTTGTAAAACTATCAACAATATTTCTTAAGTCATTATTTTCCTTTTTCAAAATAACATTTTCTTTCTCTAATTTATCAAAATCCTTTTGTTTTAAAATTTCATTTTCAGTTTTTAAAAAATGTATTTGACTTTCCAAACTTTCAAAATCTTTTTGCTTTAAAATTTCATTTTCATTTTTTAAAGCTTCATTTATTTCTACCAACTCTTCTAATTCAGATAACAGGATTTTTGACTTCTTTTTGAAAGCATTGATTTTTGAATTTTGTTTATCAACTTGCACATGTAAATTTTGGAATGCTTCAAGTAATTCATCATATGAAAGCTTAGGATCATAGTTTCGAATACTTATCTCATTTTCTCTTAAAGCCATGAAGCACATGTTTGTCACTTCGCAATCTTCTTCTTCATTCTTATTCAAGGTGATTTCATGAGTCATGAGAGAACCCATCAGTTCTTCTAATGGTAGTTTGGTGAGGTCCTTTGCTTCTTGAATTGCTGTCACCTTTGGCTCCCAAGATTTTGGTAGACACCTAAGAATCTTTCTGACCATTTCAATATTAGAATAGGATTTACCAGGAGATTTCAAACTATTAATAATATCCGTAAATCTAGTAAACATTTCAGAAATTGATTCATCCGATTTCATCTTAAAAAGCTCAAAACTATGAACTAGCATACTAATTTTGGATTCTTTAACTTGACTAGTTCCTTCATGAGTTACTTCAAGTGTGTGCCATATTTCTTGTGCCGTAGAACAAATAGATATTCTATTAAACTCATTTCTATCTAGAGCACAATACAAAACATTCATAGCTTTAGCATTCAAACTCAATTTCTTTTTATCATCTTCAATAAACTCTTTAGGTTCTTTAAGTATGCATTCCCCATTTTCAATTTTGGTAGGAACAAAAGGTCCTTCCAAAACAATAGACCACAAATCATAATCAAAAGATTTCAAGAAAATACTCATTCTAGTTTTCCAATAAGAGTAATCACTTCCATTAAAAAATGGAGGTCTAGAGATAGAAAATCCCTCAACATATGAAGTTGAATTAAAAGTTGCAATAGCTCAAAAATCGATTAAGATTTAAAAAATTGAGCAACCTTGCTCTGATACCACTTGTTGACCCAGGTATGGCAACCCAAGAGGGGGGGTGAATTGGGTTTTTATTTATCAAAACGGATTTGTAAAACTTTTATTGAAAGATCAAAATTAGTTTACTCTTTCTTTGAGAATGAAGGTGAAGAAGATGAAATTAGAAGTTATCAAATATGTAATCAAGAGAATAATAATAATGAACAATCATAAGTGCAAGTAAATGTAAAGAGTATAGGGATAGAGAGAGTGCAAACTCGATGTACGTGGTTCGGCAAACCTTGCCTACGTCCACGGGCTCCTAGCTCCACGAGCTAAGCTTTTCACTAAGTTGTAGAAATCTTTACAACTTGCTTGATGAATAACCTCACCAAGACCTTTTTCTTCTAACTCTTGATAACACCACACCAAGAGTTCTTCTTGATGAACAACCTCGCCAAGGCAACTTCCTTCAACTCTTGATAACACCACACCAAGAGTTCTTCTTGATGAACAACCTCACCAAGGCAACTTTTTCAACTCTTGATAACACACACACCAAGAGGTCTTCTGATGAACAACCTCACCAAGACTTGTTCTTACTTTCAACCCTTGATAAACAAAACAAGAGTTCTTCTTGATGAACAACCTCACAAGCGAAACTTTCTCAACTCTGATAAACACATGATGAGTTCAAAACTAGAAGTATACTAGTGCACAAGTAATAAAGTGATGAGTAAGATATCGTTCCCACGAGGATTGATTCTAATTGAATTTGTTATTCAAATGCAAAAACAGAATAAACGGAGGGTTTTTGTTGATTGATTAACTAAATGAAATATTAATACAAGTAAAGAATAACACAACAGAAGTTAATTTGAATGAAAGATCAATGAGAGACACTTGGTTAAGGGTTCTTTCTCTGCCACAAGATATGAATTTGTGAATTAACATAGAATTGTCATCCAATTACAACATTGAAGTTATCAACCGTAGATAACAATAAGCTCTGTTATCCCAATCTTTCCTTACTTTGTTGTTAAATAAAACAAGCTCTTTATTTAATCTCTATCCATTAAACAACTCAGAATAAGCTCTCTGAGTTTAATTCAACGGAAGCATTACGATAAGAAAGATAGGTTGATCTAAGCAATAATCGCACAGTTTCGGATTATTTAACCTAGGTTGTATTTTCCAATTGCAATCTCTGATAACAATTTTGCTACTAATGATTAGAAATTCAAGACAATTATGGATCAAGATTTCTAGTCTAGCAATAGACAATATCCAGATTATATTCAGTTGGCCACCCAAATACAAGCCAGCAAGCAATCATAAGCATTAAACATGGGAAAATATAAGCAACTTCAATTAGAGAATTGGATAACAATTCCTTGCACAATCAATTCATAAAAAACCATATCAAGGGCTTTGAAATCACCCTCAACCAATTCATATTTAGTTACACATATTCAGATAGAATACAAATACAATACAATATGGAGACATTCCAGAAAATGACAGGGAAAGGGAAAACTTAGCAAATTTGATGAAATCTCTTAGGATTTGTAGTTCTTCCTCTTTCCAAGCCTTCAACCTCCTTCAAGAACTCCAAGAGATGAGAGAAATCCAAAGATGCAGCCTCCTCCACGTTCTCCCCTCTTCCAAGTTATGAAAATAAAACCCTAAAATGTGTTTAAATACTCTGCTACAGTAACGTGCTACAGTGTTCCGAATTATACATGCTACAGTGATGTGTGGAATTACATTTCTACACTTCTCACACTGTTTTGATTACAGCTTTCGGTACACTGAATGGATTCATAAACCGTAAATTTCTCCAAAAAGTAGACTTCGAAAGCTTTTCAACGGTATATGATATGTCATGGGTTCATTGTATATCAATACAATTAAATCCGAGAAGATGGTTGACTAGCAGAGGTGAAAATGAAGGGTTTTACTCCATTTTTGTGCAAGTTGCTCCAAAACTCATACAAACATCAAAACCACACAAAAACATAAAAATACCAAGGAATATAGCAAAGAAACATGGACGAATTGATATGAAAATGATATATAAATAGACACTTATCAAATTCCCTCGCACTTAGACTTTGCTAGTCCTTGAGCAACTACGACAATGTAAAATAAAACTAAACCGAAACAGAATCAACAAAAAATTAAAACTCACAAATGCTTCAACTTGCAAATAGGCCTCAAAGATTGTACTTAATTACAACCCAAGGAAAACCTCAAAATAATGCACTTGATCAAGAAGTTCATCTCAAGGATTAGTTTCGCTTCACTTCAATTCCTCAAGTGTGTGTGTGTAGAGCCATTCTCACCTAATCACTCGTAGCCCGGATGAGGTTATGCATAAAAATGAATCATATTTAATATTGAAGATGTGTGTATAAATAAACTCCATAGGCCTGCTTTTCAAGTCACTCTCCACTAATGTAGACATGCACAACACCAAGGATCAAGTAGGACTTTATTAAGCTTGTAACGTTTGGCTTGGGTGAATGTATGATAAAGGATAATAATTTGGCTCAAATCACCCACAAACACATAAATCATTCAAGACTATGTAGAGCTCAAGCCTATAACAAAAATTCATTTCAATTCACCAGGTTACTCCCCCAAACTTATTTAGAACACTCAATCTTTTTTTTTTTTTTTTGCAGAAAACAAAAGAAAACTACACCCCCACACTTTATTGTTTCATTCTTTTTAAGAATACTTAAGGGTATAGATCTCTTATTCTTCTTCTTTTGTTCTTTTTTTTCTTTTTTTTTATTACACTTCCCCTCCCCCACACTTAAACAACACATTGTCCTCAATGTTTAAGTACGTGGACGATAAGTACAGATTGGTTTTTTTTCTGTTTTTCTGTTTTTTTTTTCAAAACACAATAGAACTCACTTGTATTGCTCATGACACATCCCAACCTCCTCTAACTTCCCAAAACCAGAACATAGCTCAGAATTTAATTGTGAATGATCTACATGCTCATAGGTACGGGATAAACTGTTTGGAATAAATTCATTTGAGGTTAGGAAATCTTTTAGTGAGTTAACAAAGAAAAAGGCTTACAAGGGCTCAAAGGGGTAACTAGGGATCAATTTCAGTCAAGGTTGGCTATTAAGGCTCAAACGGTCCAAAGATGGCCTAAATCATTTCCCCAATGTTGCACAGTCTAGGATTTCGCCTCGAGTGACCATCAAACAAGTTCTAGAATTCATTGAAATCTGAAGAAACATTTAACTTACATAACCTTTCTCTAAGTGAACAAATAACTCAGTGATAATAGCTCAGTGCTCAATGTTGCGCAAGGAATCAAAAGCAAAGCGAAAACCAATAAACATTTCAAGCACACAGATCCATGCATCATTTATCATTTTCCAAGAGTTATTCTTAATTCAATCATTATCTTATCATCGACCCACAAAATGCAAGAAAAGAGGTACGTGGCGTTGTTACACCTGAGTCAAGATTGTATATTTCAACAATCCTTAGGACCAGTAGCCCGCAGACTTAAGGTTTCCAGCCTATATACCTTTATTATGAAAGAACAAAACAAGAAACAAGACACTTCAAACAACATGAAATAAACAAACTACAGATTTATTGAGAGAGAATGCGTTTCAAGAGTTAAGAAAACCCCATATTTCTGCCATTCTCAGGTTTTTCCACAATGTTTTTTTTTTTGAATCGAAACTGATAAAGACAAAAACACACAACAACTCGAAATTACATAAAACTAAACTTACTCAGAAAATAATAAAGTCCAACAAGCCAGTAAACAAAAACATGTCAGTTAGAATGGGTCTAAAAAGTTTAGAAGTTAGCCTCCTTATTCAGCCATTATAGATTAAAGAGATCCAGAATGCGTTTCAAGAGAATTTGAACTTTTTAAGCCACCACTCTAAAAGCCAAGATTAGAAAATATTACCTGGGGTGAAAGAAACAACCTGGAAAAAAAAACTCAACTCAAATAAACACAATAAAGAGAAAGCAAACGAAAATGAAGCAAACCAGCAGATAGAGATTACAGATGGAGCGTTAAATCCAGTTTACGCCTCTTATTGCCTTCTCCAAACCAATCTATCCGAGATATTGTTGGATCAAGCGAATAGACGAATGCTTGTAATTTGTCAATTAACTCCCCTGCAGTTGAAGCTGTAACCAGGATTTGCCTCGCAGACTGTGAGATGAAGTTTTTTTTCTACTGCTTGATCAAGAAAAGACAACAAACCATCAAAAAAATTCTTGACATTTAACAAACCAATGGGTTTCCGATGGATGTTTAGCTGTGCCCAAGAGGTGATTTGAAATATCTCCTCTAATGTACCATAACCACCGGGCAAAGCTATAAATGCATCGGACTTAACAACCATATGTGCAATACGCTCATGCATACTAGAGACCTGTAACTCTTCCCGATTGTGTTGCCTACGATATCTCGTACAGCTAATGGTTTAGGGATAATGCCGAGAACTTTGCTCCCTCCTAGGGATGCAGCTGTTGACACACACCCCATTAACCCAAGACTACCCCCTCCATAAATCAAATGAATACCCCTCGCAGCTAATGTTCTACCAAGATCAAGAGCTGCTGTTGTAAACTCTCCATCTTTACCAAATTGCGATCCACAAAATACGCATATATTTTGGAATCGCTGAATTGGTGCTTTCTCCATTGCTAAAAGTGCTCTAAACTTGTGTAAGACAATGATGTACGTTAGGTATTATGCGATTCAAGTGCAATACAGGTTATGAAATGACATTTCAAAATATGCAGCATGGATATATACACACGTAAAACTCTCAAATTTGCCACATGGGGACATAATTTCGGTGGGGGTTGCTCGATGCAGATTTATCGCCCCAAGATTTGAAAAAAATGAGATATGCTTTCGGTGGGGTTTGACAAAACCTACACACTTATCTCCCACGTGAAGCATGGAAAATGGACATACACTTTCGGCGGAGTTTGACAAAACCGCCACACTTGTCTCCCACGTGAAGCATTAAAAATGGAGATACACTTTCGGCGGAGATTGACAAAACCTCCACACTTATCTCCCACGTGAAGCATTAAAAATGGAGATACACTTTCGGCGGAGGTTGACAAAACCTCCATACTTATGTCCCACGTGTACTATGCCATAGGGTAGTCATATGGCTCTTAGTCAAACAAGCAAACTGAAATAAAAATAAACAAAAATCAACAATACAAACAAAATACAAAAACCAAACATTGATAACAGATCAACGACACAAAAAAAACAAGAAATTGCAACCACAACACACCATTTCAAATATACAAGTAGTTGTGATTGTGGCGTACATCTGCATCTGGTGTTAGAGTTCCGTAACTGGTGAACGCCTTCTATGAGTCGGGGATTTGCTTCCCATCCAGTTTTCTTATAAACTGGCAAACAGGGTCGTTTTTAGTCAGATTCCCTAGACTATAACACTGCAAGTCATCACGAAATTGTGTCCATAGATTAAGCAATTCACGCTGAACAAGTCCACAAGAATGTGACTCGAGAGTTAACAAAACATTATCCAGCGACTCATACTCAAACCATTCTTAATAAATGAAAGTTTATCTTCTCTATTCCTGGACGCAAAACCTAATGAACGACAAGTTCGGTTACAAGTCCATGCTAGCACATTTATAACATACTTGTAACCTTTTCGCTCTTCGTCTCTTGGCGTTAGTAGCTTTTTTCCTGAGACCAGGCATTTATTTTGCGAGAGTAATGTCCGGTGGACTCACCTGACAATCTCACCTTGGCTTCGATAAGCCATCGGATATCAGCAAGCACATTTAAGAGCATCAACGCCCAAAGTCTAGTCATCCGTACTTTATAAATTTTGAACACAGCATTTTGAGTAAGTGAAGGAAAATATTTACGAAGGTTCGATAGAAAGATATCGGCATCCATTGAAGAGAAGAAAAGGAGAGATATTACCGATAATGCGATTGAGTCTGTTCTTCTCCAAGATATGCACGTTTCAAACCTGTCGGGCAATGGGTTCAGCTCCCGTTTGGATGTTTCCTCAAGCTGCTGCACAAATGAATTCGAAGTACGAAATAATCAACTTAAACAAAAGGAAGGAAAAGAAAAGAGCAGAAACGAAACTAAAGACACATAAAAGAGATAACAACGCAATAACAAACAAAAGTCAAAAACAAGTAAAAACAAATAAAAACAAATAAGACAGATGTTAAAGAGAGATAAAACCTGATCAATTTGATGGCCTATGAAGGGAATCTCCTCGAGACACAAAAATCGATCATTATTACCTTATTTTATTTTTCTTTTTTTTTAATTTATTTTGCAAAAACATTGGGTTGCCTCCCAATAAGCGCTTGGTTTAACGTCCTCAGCCGACGTTGGTTCCATCATGGGGGGATCCAATCTCCGCTGTGCTTCTCTAGTGGGCTTGGATCCTTCTTCCAACAAGAAATGGTGAATGCATATGGCTGGGCCTTGGATGTTAGCAATCGTCCACCCAATAGTTATTTTGTGATCTCTAATTCTAAGTACTCGGACGCGTTTCTCTTCTTTTAGTGGTGCAAGGCCCATTCTATTGTAATTGGCAAAGGATCTTTGTCACCCAAGAACACATGCTTCAAATAATCTAGAAGTGGCTTAAGCTCCAAGGTTTTGGCTTTCATCACAGAAGGAAGAAGTTTCTCATTAGATAAAGGCAATTCAATGTACGAAACATCATACCTGTTTGTGATTATAGCTATAGTCTCATCTAAGCATGCCATAGCTTCCTCCATTTCTTTGGACACTTGTATCAACATTCTTGGTTCTTTGGAATTTTCTGTCCCTATGTGCTCACTAATAGCCATTTCCAATCCATCTTTGCGAGTTAACTCGAAACATTGTTGTGGCAAAGAATCAATAATTTCAACTGCAAAAACAGAATGCAAGTCACTAGGGTACCTCATTGCCTCGAAAATATTGAAACGGATCACTTTGCCATCAAACTCCATGGTGAAAGTGCCATCATGAACATCAATCTTTGTTCTAGCAGTTTTCGAGAATGGTCTACCTAAAAGAATCGGTGTTGGATTAGGAGATGTCTCATCCTCTATTTTAAGGACATAGAAGTCTGCTGAGAAAAACAATTGATTCACCTGCACAAGCACATCTTCCACAACTCTTTTGGGATATGCATTAAAATGATCAGCAAGTTGAATGGTAATATCAGTTTTCGCAAAAGGTCCAAGATTTAAAGAAGCATAAATAAATGGCATGACATTAATAGCTGCTCCTAAATCTAACATAGCTCTTTCAAACTTGGTTTTACCAATGGTGCATGGAATGGTGACCGTACCTGGATCATTGCATTTTGGAGGAATTTTTCTTTTTAGAACAGCTGAAACATTTTCCCCCACACTTACTTTATCATTTCCTTTTAACTTTCTCTTGCTGGTGCATAACTCCTTGAGACGTTTTGTATAATGAGGTACTTGCTCGATAGAATCCAAAAGTGGTATATTTACCTCGATTTTGTGAGAAGTTTCCAGGATTTCTTGTTCTTGTTCCTCCTTCTTCAATTTTGCCAATCTACTAGGAAAAGGTGGAGGAGTAACATATGAAGTAATGGGAGTTATAGGATTTACATGAGAAGTCAATGTTTTGTTCATGGTGGATGTGGGGTCATCTCCTTCATCAGTTTGTGATTTTCTTGGCAAGACATCTAATTGCTCTCCACTTTCCAAAGTTATCATACAAGCATTCTCTCTTGAATTAATCACCGTTTGAGAAGATAATTTTTCCGAGCCTTGGCCCTCGAATTTACTCATGCTAGTAGCCAATTGTCCCATTTGATTTGTCAGGTTTTGGATACTTGCCCCAGGTGTCCTAGGAATTGCATGTTTTAGTGGCAAGTGCATTAACAATATCCTGGAGTGACATACCTGAGTTTTCTAAAGCTGTTTGTGGTGCTGGTTGTGGCATTGGTGGTGGTTGCATTTGAAATGGGTGCTGCACTCTAAGTTGATTAAAACCTTGTGACCGATTTGGTATGGCATTTGGGGCGCTTGGTTGATGATTCCAGTAACTGAAATTAGGGTGATCTTCCCATCCAGCATTGTAAGTATTGAGAAGGATCATACCATTTGCCTTTGGTTGTCCTGGGGAAATCCACCCATGGCATTGGCTCGTTCCCATAATTCTTCTTGTAAAGTTGGATACATGCAGATTGGATGCTCCATGGTAGAATATACTCCACATGCATAAGATTTCTGCATATCTCCTACAGCCATGTTTTTGACAAGAGAAGTTAGCTCAGAAAGTTATTGTTCAATGTTCTGAGTGCTTACCTCATTTACACTCCAATGCAATTGTGGCTCAAATCGGCTACTGAATTATTGGAAATTTACTGCCATGTCGCCTAAACACAAACAATCAGAAAAGAAAAACAAACAAAAATGAGAATTAACAATAAAAACAAAACAACAAATCGATTAGAAAATCAATCCCCGGCAACGGCGCCAAAAACTTGATGCGTTCGAAACTAGTAAGTATACTAGTCGCACAAGTAATAAAGTGATGAGTAAGATATCGTTCCCAAGAGGATTGATTCTAATTGAATTTGTTATTTTCCAGCAACAATAAATTAAATAAGGGGGGTTTTGTTGAATGATTAACTAAATGAACTAAGAATGCAAATGAAGAATAACAAAACAGAAAGTTAATTTGAGTGAAAAATCAATGAGAGAAATCTGGTTAAGGATCATTCTCTACCACAAGATATGGATTTGCGAATTAATCGTAGAATTGTCATCCAATTACAGCATTGAAGTTATCAACCGTAGAAAACAATAAGCTCTGTTATCCCAATCTTTCCTTACTTTGTTGTTAAATAAAATAGGCTCTTTACTTAATCTCTATCCATTAAACAAACTAGAACAAGCTCTCTAAATTTAATTCAATGGATGCATTATGAAAAGAAAGACAGGTTGATCTAAGCAATAAACACACAAGCTAGGATTATTTAACTTAGGTTATATTCTCCAATTGCAATCTCTGATCACAATTTTGCTACTAATGATTAGAAATTCAAGACAATTACGGATCAAGATTTCTAGTCTAGCAATAGACAATATCCAGATTATATTCAGTTGGCCACCCAAATACAATCCAGCAAGCAATCATAAGCATTAAACATGGAAAATACAAGCAACTTCAATTAGAGAATTGGATAACAACTTCTTGCACAATCAACTTACAAAAACCATATCAGGGGCTTTGAAGTCACCCTCAACCAATTCAGATTCAGTTACACATGTTTAAGAACGTGGTAAATACAATACAACATGGAGACATTCCAGAAAATGAAAGGGAAGGGAAAAACTTAGCAAATTTGATGTAATTCTCTTTGAATTGTAGTTCTTCCTCTTTCCAAGCTTCCTTTCTCCTTCAAGAACTCCAAGAGATGAAAGAATTCCAGAGCTGCAGCCTCCACCACGTTCTCCCCTCTTCAAGTTATGAAAATAAACCCTAAAATGTGTTTAAATACTCTGCTACAGTAACCTGCTACAGTGTCCCGTATTATACATGCTACAGTGATTTGTGGAATTACATTTCTATACTTCTCACACTGTTTTGATTACAACTTTGGTACACTGAATGGATTTATAAACCGTAAATTTCTCCAGAAAATAGACTTCGAGAGCTTTGCAACGGTATATTATATGTCATCGGGTTCATTGTATATCAATACAATTAAATCCGAGAAGATGGTTGACTCGCAGAGGTCAAAATGAAGGGTTTTACTCTATTTTTGTGCAAGTTGCTCCAAAACTCCTACAAACATCAAAACCACACAAAAACATAAAAATACCAAGGAATATAGCAAAGAAATATGGACGAATCGATATGAAAATGATACATAAATAGATACTTATCAGACAACGGTTAAAACCATTCTTTGAAAATGTTGACCAAAATGAAGAGTCCATTGCTTTAGTCGATCCTTTTTAAGGATTGATTTTTCCCGGTCAAGTGGCAGATACGGTACTCCGTGACTATTAAAGTTGGTTTTTCAGTTCCCTAAAAACTGTTGCTCACCTTGCATTCATTTTCTTTTCTTTTCTCGCATTTTCACATGGACACCATTCTTTCAAATCTGCACAAACAGTTTCCCTCTCTTCCTCCAAATGATTTGCTTAAAATTTACAAAGCTCGCGCAAAAAGACTAAGGATGTTGATGCATAAGGGTATGCCTGTTAAAGTAAGATGGTTAATTGAAGCCATGGTTCAATTTTCTTGTGAATTTTCAGATAATCTTGTTTCTCACATGCCAGGTATGGAAAAAGCTCTTACGCCAAAAAGCGAAGAGCGATAAGGTTACAAGTTTGTCCCAAATGTGCAAGATGGACTTGTAACCAGTGTTGCTGCTCCTTGGGATATTTGTCTAATAATCGAGAGGATAAACTACAGTTCATCAAGAATGGACTGATTAGGGAGTCTTTGGATGATATCCGAGTGACTCTTGAGACGCTTCTTGTGGACTTGTGCAGCGTGAAATTTTTAACTTATGGACACAATTCCGAGATGAGCAGGAACGCTATAGTCTTGGGAATCTGACTCAAAACGACCCTATTTGCCAGTTTATAAGAAAACTGGATGGGAAGCATATCCCCAACCCATAGATGGGAAGCATATCCCCAACCCATAGAAGGTGTTTAAGCCATTTCTGGACGTAAAACCAGAGGAAGATGTGAGCCACAGTCACAACTACCTGTATATATGCATGCGTGCCATCATTTTTGAATTTTAATGCCTTATAGCTGTCATTTTTGAATTCGTATCTTTTGTTTGACTTATGGCGTCTTATTTCATCATCTTTTTTGAATTTCTATGCATAATTGTTGAATTTTTCAACAAGCAACCGAGCTACCTATTTGGATGTCATCATTAGCATACCTTTTTACACTCCATAAATAACACATCTCTTGTTCTCTTCTTCACACATAGTTAGAGAGTTGCTTAAACATGGAGGGAACTTCAAAACATCGAATCCAAAAGATATGTGTATTCTGTGGATCTCGACCGGGTAAAAGTGAAGAGTTTGTTGAGGCAACAAATTATCTTGGTAGACTACTTGTTGAAAGAAAGATTCATGTGGTTTATGGGGGAGGTAGCCTCGGGTTGATGGTTTGTATGTCAAGAGCTGCACGTGTAGGAGGTAGTCAAGTTTTAGGAGTTATTCCTAAAGCTTTGGCTATAGAAAGCATTGTTGGAAAAACGGTTGGGCAAGAGTTACAAGTCTCCTCTATGCATGAACGCATGGCACATATGCTCATCAATTCAGATGCCTTTATTGCTTTACCAGGTGGCTTTGGTACTTTTGAAGAAATTTTTCAAATTGCCTCTTGGGCCCAACTGAACCTCCATCAAAAACCCATAGGTTTGTTAAATGTTAACAATTTCTTTGATCCTTTAATAAGTTTTATTGATGCAGCTATAGAACAAAATTTTATCCCACATTGGGCAAGACAGATCCTTGTTTCTACCACTTCTACTGGTGAGTTACTTGATAAATTATAAGAAGTTGAGTATGAACCTGACCCAGCTAGTACTCAAATTAACTGGGCAGGAGGGCAAAACAGAAAGTGCAAATTGGATCTGAATCTCCGTTTGTAATGTTTTCTTGTGCTTTATTTTATTTTATTTTATAAGTCTTTCAGGTCATCTCTCTTGAATAACAGAAGCTTCAGGTAATGTCTCCAATCCTTTATCTCTCTACATTTAAACATTAAGAACAATGTTTCATTTGGTTGGGGGGGAAGGATAGTAGACATAAGTATGTTTTGAATTTTCTTTTTCTTGAAAAAAAAAGCGAGTTAGTAATTAGATTCAGAGTGCGGCGTAAGGAGTTGAAATCCTCTTGAGACGCATTCTGGGTCAGAAATGGCAGAGTAAGGAGGACCAGTTTGAACTCTTGAAACCCATTCTAACCAATTTGTCATTTTATTTTAATTTTGTGAACTCATTTTAGCTAACTTGATATTATTTAGTCTTTATTTTTGAATTTTATAACAAGAAGGTCTTATTCATTTCACTTTGAATTATTCAAATCTATGAACTCTCACAACATTATCATTTAATAAACTGTGTGCTTATGTACTGGTTAAGCAAGTATTCATGAACCTTTCTTCACATACACACATACCTTGATGCATGATTGTGGGTGGCGAAATGAAATGTTGTGATATTTGAGTTCTTTAATTTTGTTTAGGATAACAACAAAAGGAAGGGGAAAGTAAAAAAAAAGCAAAAAAAAGCAAAAAAAAGCAAAAAAAAAGGTAAAAAAAGAGCAATTGTGGATAAGTTTGGTCTCGTAGCCTCCTTAATTCGAGCAATTAAGCCCGAGAGGTGCCTCAACACCTAATACCCTGAGACCAACTGGTTTGGGAGCTATTGGCCCAAAGCTCGCTACATGGATTAAGGAGAAAGCTTAATGGGATTGAACATTGCACTATCCACAAGTTGCTAAGCAAAAATAAAGTATCGACAACCCGAGTCGTTAAGCTCGAAGGGGTGTTTTAACACCTAATGCCCTAAGGCCAACTGGCCTAGGAGTCATTAGCCTAAGGCTCGCTACATGGGTTAAAGATGCATTCTTTAAAAAAAAAACATATATATATATATATATATATATGGGTTAAAGATGCATTCTTTAAAAAAAAACATATATATATATATATATATATATATATATATAAAATAAATGAATGCCCCCTACCTACAGTTCTTAGCCTTAACAAATATTAGAACCGATATGGCTTATTTCTAATAAGCCCTATAGTCATGTGTCGACTGAGCACAAAAAGAAGGTTTATTGATATCTTGACTGAAGGGAACATGAGTCATCAAAAAAAAAATCGGTTGAGAGTTTGTTTATTTGGATAAAATCAAGGAGAGTGCAATAATGACCACCTTGGATGTAAAATTCTATAAAATCACTTCTAAATAATAACGCTTTAATTGCTAGGGACTAGCAATAAGCTAGTTGGGGGGTGTGATGAACACTTAAATATGTATGTTTAATAAGAGCTTAGTTCATCATATTGCATTAATAGTGTCATTAAATTCCTCAACTTAAGCATATTTGTAGTCTTGCATCTTTGGATAACTTCCTCTTAATTTTGGTTTTGTTATAGGTTCGGTAAAATGGGCATAACTCTCTATTTATAGATCAGAATGGTGCAAATATTAATGTTTTGGAAAGTTAATTAAATTATCTACAAGATTGTATTTCAGAAGCATCATCAAATTCGGGCTCTTAGTGGACCAAAAATGGGCTTGAAATGAACCCATCTATAGTTTCGGCCCAGCCTGACCATGCCTCAGTTTTTTGACCATATCTCTCAGATACGTATCCAAATCGTATGAATCAAAATGTTCTAGAAAGTTGAGAGAAATATCTACGACTTTTATGAAGACATGTGATTAAAATTCTCAAAAATCCAATGTCAAAATCGGTTGTCAAAGTCGGTTCACCTAATCACCCAATTGTCAAAGTTGGTGCATCTAATATTTGACAATTATTCCTTTGTAATTTGACAAGTTTGCCCCTGAATGTATCTATAAATAGAGGTGCCTTGTGACCCATTACGGCATCTTGGCCTTGGCTGGATCATCTTAGCCTTTGCTGGGATCTTGTAGTGTGTTTCTCTCTTGTGCTTTAATGTTATTAATGAATTTCCTTTTTCTTGCATTTTGTGTTCTTTCTATTATGTCTTGCTAATTTCTCTCTTGCTAAGGTGAAATGGTGAAACCCTTGATATGAGATTAAGGATTCTCTAACCCTTAATATGTGTTTAATAATCATAATCTTATGTTGTTTATATGATTTATATTTATTTTCTTAATCAATCTTGACACCACTCGTAAAGTGGAGGTCTTGATCCATTGTAGACAATCGTTGGCACATCAAATGCTTGGATCCTTTCTAGATGTTGTATAGTTCTTTCTTACTGACACGAATCTAGTTAGGAACCTTGATTTGTTGTAGACATTTGGAGATTGGCACATTGGATGCTTGAACCCATTTACAAGAAGTGGTATAAATATTGATAACGAAGCAAATATAATTCATATAACTAAAACGGGTTGTTTATCCTTATTTGAAATATCAAGGGCGGATCCTCTAACCTTAACCCTCATTATTATTGCGTGAATTTCTTTTGTGTTATTCTTATTTATTGTTTAAGAATTTGTTCTTTACTCATACTTGTTGATATTATCTTGACATCCCTTTGAATCATCCATATCATATTTGTTTACTTTATAGTTTGTAGCGCTAAAATTCCCTTCCTCGTGGATCGACCCCGGTCTCACCGGGTTTATTACTTTGACACTCCTATACTTGGGAGGCAATCCTTTTTTGGATGTGTAATTTGTTTTATGCACATGTTATTTATTTTATCTTTTTAAACAAATAAGGTGATTTCATTCGTGGCAGTTGTATATTCACACAAAGAAAGAGGGAGAATTACATTGATTGTTCTTCAACAGTAAAGTAAATTCTATTTTTATGCACTTCGAATACAGAGTTCATTCATTTACATAAATCATACATTCAAATATCAAATATAAATAATTAATTCGAGATGAAATAGATAATGAATTCCTCGCCACCATATGTGAGTCTATTCAATGTCTATCAAGCCTCTTTCTTGGCATTATTCAAACATGAATTCAATTATCCTAAGTGATGATCCCTCACCACCAATGTGAGTCCACCACCACGTCATGGCATCATACAATTAAATGCGGTATATTCATACATGTGTTCATATCAATTAATTGGAATTCTACCTAAAGCCATAATCTAGAATCATGGCACTTTGACCTAGATTTGATAATTCTATCATGGTAATTCTAGCATATTTCATGTCCATTTATAATAAATCATGGCATTTGTAGCCTAATTCAATCAATCAAAATCAAACAAGGCTTTTCTAGCCCAATCCAAGCATTCAAGGCAAAAAACGGTGATTCTTACATATTCTATGCTATTTCTTAGCATGTATCAAAGCCATTATAAGTTCTCCTATCATAATTCCAATCATATGCTCCTAAGCATGATTCTAAGCATTTGCAAAGAAAATAAACTCCTAAACATGTTTCTAATAAAGAAACAAAAGCAAACTTACCTCAACATTCTTATATATCTTACAAAACAAAAAAGGGTTAGAATAATTCATATTAACCCCTAAATATACGTCTAAGCATAAAAATAAATCCTAAACATGCTTAATTCCAAGCATGAAAAATAAAGAAGAAAATAAGAGGGAGAATAGAGCACTACTCTAAGGATGTATCATTTTCGTGTTTAGAGCAATATAAAACGCTTGAAAAATATTAGACTATAAAGGACTCCTTTGAATTCTTATAAATGTGTCCTAGAGGGAGAGAGAGAGGATTTCTAGATGTTGATGTGCGTTGCAAAGTGAGAAAGGGGTTTATATAGGAAAGGGTTGAAAGTGAAAAAGGAAGTTGAGAAGCAAAAATGGAAGGTCCCAATCAAAAATTTTCATTTCCATCGACATAATAGTCGGGCAGCTGTTTGATAGGTAGAAAGCTATTGGCTAACACCTGGGTGGCTGTTTGCACTTTGAACCTTCCCAATTTGCAATTTTGTAGTGCAATCCCTTCTGACCTTCATCTAGTTGATCACATATAACTTTTTGAGTTCATGTCCGATTTGTGATCTATAAATTTTTATGAAAACTAGACATTGGTAGCTTCACAACGGTATGTGACTCATTAATAGAATTCTTATCAATTTCTGTGATTTTTTGAAGTCACATGCCTTTTTTTGAGACCTTTTATCAACTCCCTCTCACCCTTTTCCTCTTCAGCTTCTAAGGGTTTCGATCATTTTCTTCGCTCAGCATTCATCTTCATTTCGTCATTGAGCCTCAAAAATCCAGTGTCTACACTCGTATTCCCATATCCCATGATGATGACTTGGGAATAAGGCAAAAAATCATGGGAAAAGAGACTTGACCTCACGTATGTGGGAGAAATAAGGTTGGAAGGCTGAAAGAATATCTATGCCCTCGTATGAGCATGTATCATATCATGCATACATGCATGCATGCATAGCATTAACGCCTTTATTTTGCTACCATCATGACTTGGGTTAGACGAGGTGGTCGTTTGACCAGACAAGAGGAACCAATTGCTGAAATGGCCGCACCTAACAACAACAGTGCTGATATAGCTCAAATACGAACTGACATCACCACCCTTCAATAACAAATAGCCCACCTTGCAGAAGTCATGCAGAATGGGCTTAACTACAGAAACCAACTGTCGCCCAAGGACAATAGTGGTGATGATTGTGAGACTAGCCAAGGCAGAAATAGGGGAAAGGCCCAGCCAACCAAGATGAGCCTGAATTGATTAGGTAGTTGGCCAAAGACATGGAAAAGGCCCAATCCCCCTTAAAGAAGAAGGGACTGAAAGGGGTGAAAGACCTAGACGATCTTGCTCATTGGGGACAATGATTTGCCTCCAAAGTTTCACATGCTAGACTTTGCCAATTTTAACGCAGTGGGCAATTCGAAGACGCATTTGAGACAGTATGCTGCTATCATGGCCACCACTCCTTTGTCAAAGGAGTATATCTTGAAGTATTTCATGCTATCCCTAGAAACAATTGATAGTATGGCACCATGATCTCCCTAAAAGAGTTCAAGAGGAATGGGAAGAACTATCTAAACAGTTCATAGAATAGTATCACCACAATACCCAACTGGCGGTAACCTTGAGGGATTTGTAAACTACTTGCCAAAAGCCTAATGAGACTTTTTTGGAGTACCTAGTCCGTTGGAGGGCCAAAGCTACCGAGATGACTATGAGGCTTGTAGAGAGGGACTAGGTCCATATGGTGATCAATGGAGCCTATGCTTTCATTAATGATAGACTTGCAGGGTTCCCAATCAAAATATTTGAGGACTTGTATGATTCGGGCATCCAAATAGAAGATTTGGAAGCCTAGAAAAAAAAGAAGCAACAACAATTACCCTAGAAGAAATCAGGGGTAATACTACCAAGCTGGTAGGTCTAGCACAGAGAATGTCGAGGTGAAAGTGATATCCCAACAAAAGAAGCTCAATTGTTTAGGAAGACCATTGTCGAAGATCTTGGCAAGATTAAGAGTTGAAGTGATACTGCAGCCATTACCATGGAGAGAGCTTCCAAATCCATTACCAAAGAATTGGAGGCATCACAAGAAGTACTAGTTTCACCAAGTGATAGCTCACAAGACCAATGATTGTACTCATCTTTGCCATGAGATTTAAGACTTGATAGACAAGGGTTAGATTCCTGATCCAGAGCTGGAAGAGCCCAACACAAGAAGTAATCCATTACCCAACTACGATTGGGTACCTCTTCCAACAACTAACATGATTGGGTTAGGTTTGACTGAGGAGTAAGTGATGAACTTTTCTAAAGAAAAGAGTAGATCTAGTAAGGTCAAGAGAACCAGGAGAGGGAAGAAGTCCAAGCTCGAGCAACAAGAAGGGTCCACTAGAAAAATGGCCATAAAGAGAAGCACAAGGTTGATAAGCCCAATGAAGAAAAGCCCAATGAGATCATTGAAAGGACGGAAGAAAAACCCATCCCTTTGGCACCCTATACTTTCACCATGAAAGGTAGATGGACCAACATTGCACTAAAGGGAGTTAAGCGAAGCCTAGAGCCCAAATTTGTGCCCCTCAGTGACCATAAGGAAGAAGAACAACAAAAAGTAGATGAAGACGAAGTTGAGATGGAAGATGAAGAGGCATTTGCCAAGAAGAAATCTTTGCCATCAAATGCCTTTGCCAAGAAGTGGATGGCCGAAAAAGAGGCTAAAAAAGGCCCACCACCTAGAAGACTAAAAAAGGATAGTGAAGCTAGGAAGAGGAAGTAAGGTGAAAGCCTTGTGCGAAAATGAGGTTTGCCTCGAAGTTTGTAAGAAGGTGAGAGCCATAGGTATTTGGGATGACATTCCTAAAGTTCAAACCCTGCCGAAATTTTGGGTTGACTTTAGTAGTGATCAAGGAGAGGAAGTGAGAGTTGAGGGAGAAACATATGAGGGAGAAACAGTTAAAGGTGAGAATAAGAATGTACATGGAGTGACAAGGAGTGGTAGATTTTACTAAGGGAAGGAGAAGGAAAATCAATCTAGAAAGAGAAGACTGGTGGGAAGGGTAAAGAAGTTGCCAAAGAAGAAAAAGACCAAGTTATCAAACAGTTAAAGAAAACTCAAGTGAATGCTAGCATCTATGACTTGTTGATCCCATCCTAAAAGCATAAAGTAGCCATGGAAAAGGCTTTGGCAGAGGTGGAGATATCAATGGCTGCCACTCCAAATGAGATATTGACTGCCATGACTAGAAGGTAACCTAAGAGGGTAAATGAGATGGGTGTGATCACCTTCACTGATGATGATTTGCCTTTTTGAAAGAAGGAATTATAACAAGCCATTGACTTTGTATTTGTGGTCTTTACATATTCTTATCCGAGTGTGTCTTCTTATACCAGGATTGAATGCAATAGGTGAATCCACGATCCTTTGCTTAATTCTATACTACTGACATAGTATAGTAGGATCATAGAATGAACTATAGGTGAAACCCGTCAAAGGCACACATGCTATAGGTTTCGATTGTCACATGCTTTACCCTCCACCATGGATAGTTCCAGCAAATCTACATATCAGGAATGACTCGAAGCTAGCTAATCCAAGAAGAATGTCTCTCCAGTCTCCTCCTTGTACGAAATCAAGGGCTCTAATGGAAAATATTCCTATCATGCAGTGCTAGAATGGACAACCTTTCTTGTAACCAACTCTAAAGAGAGAGAAACAAAAGAAAAGAAAAGTAAGAAAAAGCCTACTAAGTCGAAAACTAGAAAAGGCAGCTTACGCAAAAATTAAGGTAAGCCCACTAAGTTGAAAACTTGAAAGGGCAGTTTAGGCAAAAGTTAGGGCATGAAAGAAAAAAGAAAAAGCTCGTTGAGTTGAAATCCCGAAAAGGGCGGCTAAGACAAAAGTTAGGCAGGCTCGCTAAGTTGAAAACCAAAAGGTAACTTTGTTAAAAATTAGAGTGTTAAAAAAAAAAGAAAGAAATGATGATGAACAAACCCTCTAAGTTGAGAACATGAAAAGGCGACTTAGGCAAAATTTAAGGTTAAAAGAAAGACACCTAGAGAAACAGAAGACTACCACTGAACCTCTGACTTGGATCAATCCTGACTTGATCAAGTTCGATCAATGTCTTAGCAAGAATCAATGAAACTACTATGAAACTGGGGCCCATATGAGAAATGAAGCTCACAAGATACAACTCTCTGAGACCGCTTAGTGGAACCAATAAACACTGTGTAAGAAGGCAAAACTGAAGAAGGTGAAGTCAGTTGGACGAGGTCATATTTATCATTTCAATTAAAGGGATGATGGAAGATAATATCATTTTACCACCTCTAGTGTGAATGCCTATGGTAGAAATTGAAAAATTGAAGAAATGGGCAAGATTAGACATCGATGGTGTTTGGATAGTAGGCAGATTGATGCTCTCATAACTAGATGAATGACAATCAAGTACGGTGGAGAATTCCTCATACAAGGGGCAAAGCTCTTACCTATTGAAGTAGAAAACGTGATCATGAGGATCCCAGAAGGTTGTGCATTTGTTAAGAAAAAGACATCAAGTTTCACATGTCGAAAGAACTTTAGATGTAGAGACCGCTAGATTTGAGTCCTTTACAGTCATCATCCTTTAGGTGCTTCAAGAGAGGTTAGAGGGTTTTGAGAGAGGCCTCAGACATGTTGAACAGTGTGAAGAGGCATTGAGAAGCATGAAAGAAATCTTGAGAAAAGAGAGAAAAGTGTGGAGAAGCAATGGAGAGGAGTAGCACTTAAACATTGCATAAAACTAAGCAAAGATAGCAAGAAAATGGGGAGACCATCAAGAAAATTATTGCCTGATAGTCTATCAGCCCCCCGACGGTGCCTTGACAATCTGATGGTTATAAGGGCAAAATAGCCCACCATCCCCCCTTTTTAATGTGTTTTTTTACTTCCAAGACTGGTATCGATGAGCGGTTTCAAGCGTGTGATTTCCAAATTTTATAGTGATGATATAGAAACAAATGTGAACCAATTTGGATGTAAATTTACCAGAATACACATAGTTTAAGAAGTAATGTACGAAGTTGAAAATGAAAAATTTTCACTAAATCTTTGAAACTTGTCCACATAACTAATTGCCTTGATTATACATCATGAAAAATCAAAACATAGAGGTTCATACATAGAAGCAAAATGAACAAAAGAAATCATGAAAGAAGCCGATGGTTACAATTCCCACTTATCGCCATCATTGTCGATATCGGAGGAAAAAGCAGCAATCTTAGCCTAAAGATGCTCAACATCATGCTTCAGACGAGTAACCTCCTGACAACTTGTCTAACCAAGCAAAAGAATCACATAGTTAGAAAAACTATTAAGATAGAAATCATGCATAAGTGAAGCACAAAGTAATACTTTACCTGATACTAATGTGACATCTATAAAACATATCCATGAGAGGCATACGGAAGACTCGCTCCATGGAAGATTGTGGTACCTACATTGCATTGCATTTTATGATTAATAATTTATTAAAGAATGATAGGAAACATGAGAAATATAAAGTCAGAAGACTTACCAGAGTGGTATCCTTTGGAGCAAAGGGAACAAGCATGGTTGGATACTTAGTGATCACATAACTGTTGATCTATCCACTAGCATTCCATCTATAGACGACATTGCTGACATAAGCGTGGAGGTCACTGATCACATGGCTGGCTGGAACAGCTGTACTAGCTAAAGTTGAAGGTGGATATGGCTACTAAATGGTGGCAAAACAGGAAGCAGATGTGCCAATATCCGAAAAGAAGGCTCTCAATCTCTTCTAACGACGAGCAGAAGAGTTACCAGCATGACTAGACACAACAAGAGGATGAGGAGTCTCATCAGCAAATCGATCAGTTCTAGAGTGTAACAAGGTAGCTCGAACCCAGACGATGTAAGAAGTTGTCATCAATAGGAACTTGATCGTATTCAAATGAATCTCGATCGTGTAATCTGACACCTTTGGTTCCATAGCCAAGTCAGTAGAATCTATCATTAGAAATAATGGTGAAGGAGGAATCAAATGACATGATGGGCCTTTGAACCAATCCCAGCCATGATCACCCAAATACAACATCGTGTTGTTCACACTGTTAGCCCTAAGGCTACATGATAATTTTAATGATAACAATACACATTGATTCATTGTGATTTACTAACATGTTTATTTATGTGCAAGAGTAATATCATTGAAATAATTGTAAAATCAAGAAGAGGCTTATTAAAATGAAGTGTTGAAGCTAAGGAAAAGACTACATGTTAAAGGCACCAAAGTTTAAGAACAAGGTTTGATTCAAGGAATGTGACACATGAGCAATGTTCAATCAAGTGGTTATATATTTCTTTACAAATGTCCAAATAACGTGATTCTTGAGCCTTTGGAAAGCTTACTCAATTTATAACATTTCATATGTTTTAAAGAAATTCAAATTTTAAGTGCAAGATCGTCCAAATCATCATGCAATTTGAAAGACAAATGGAAGCAGCTGACATGAGCACCGAATACTCTTTTAGACATATCTTGAGCTAGAAAAATAAAAATGACTTGATTCTTAAGGCATTAGAAAGATGACTTAATGGGGAACATTTCATATGTTTTGAAGAAATTCAAATTTCAAATGGAAGGCCGACATAATTGACATGCAATTCGGTGGACTGACACAGAGAAGAAAAATCAACTCACATGATCACCGAATGGTTTTTTGGCCATATCTTAAGATAGAGATATCCAAATTCTTTGAATCTTAATGTTTTGGAAAGCTTATTCGAATATGAAGATTTTTATGTTTTGAAGAAATTCAAATTTCAAACGGAAGACTGACAGAATTATCATTCAAGTCGGTGGACTGACACATGGAGGAAAAATCAAGTCACATGAGCACCGAATGGTGTTTTGGCCATATCTTGAGATACAGATATCCAAATGACTTGGTTCTTGATGCGTTAGAAAGCTATTCAAATGTGCAAATCTTTTATGTTTTGCAGATTTTCAAATTTCAAATGGAAAATTGACAAAAATGCTAGACAAGATTACGGTTTTTATGGTGGGTAGAAACTTTGGAGTTGGTGTCTTCACTTGATCAAGTTCATCTCATTTGCCTATAAAAGGAGCCCTTCTCCCATGCATTCAGAAAAGAGCAAGAGAAGCATCTATCAAACAAAAAACAAGAGAAATATCAAGTCTAGAGGGCTTTTATATTCTTTATCTACTCTTTGAAGAGAGTTATACTTTTGTTGTAAAAATTATCTTTGTTCTTGTATTGTGGTAAGAGTGAAATATTCTTGTAAAGGATAAAAGTTATCCTTGAGAGAACTCTTTCCTTGGTGAGTTTGTTCATCAAGAAGAACTCTTGGTGTGGTGTTATCAAGAGTTGAAGGAAGTTGCCTTGGTGAGTTTGTTCATCAAGAAGAACTCTTGGTGTGGTTTTATCAAGAGTTGAAGGAAGTTGCCTTGGTGAGGTTGTTCATCAAGAAGAACTCTTGGTGTGGTGTTATCAAGAGTTGAAGGAATTTGCCTTGGTGAGGTGTTCATCAAGAAGAACTCTTGGTGTGGTGTTATCAAGGGTTGAAGGAAGTTGCCTTGGTGAGGTTGTTCATCAAGAAGAACTCTTGGTGTGGTGTTATCAAGAGTTGAAGAAAAAAAGTCTTGGTGAAGTTGTTCATCAAGCAAGTTGTAAAGTATTCTACAACTTAGTGAAAAGCCTAGCTTGTGGAGGAGCTAGGAGCCCGTGGACGTAGGCAAGGTTTGCCGAACCACGTAAATTGAGTTTGCACTCTCTCTATCCCTTTCCTCTTTACCTTTACTTGCACTTGTGATTGTTCATCATTATTATTCTTTTGATTGCATCTTTGATAAATTCTAATTTCATCTTCTTCACCTTTATTTTCAAAGAAAGAGTGAACTAATTTTGATCTTTCAAGAAAAGTTTTCTAAATCCGTTTTGATAAATAAAAACCCAATTCACCCCCCCCTCTTGGGTTGTCATACCTGGGTCAACAAGTGGTATCAGAGCAAGGTTGCTCATTTTTTTTAAATCTTAACCGATTTTGAGCTATGACAACTTTTAATTTAACTTCATATGTTGAGGGACTTTCTATCTCTAGACCTCCATTTTTTAATGGAAGTGATTACTCTTATTGGAAAACTAGAATGAGTATTTTCTTAAAATCTTTTGATTATGATTTGTGGTCTATTGTTTTGGAAGGACTTTTTGTTCCTACCAAAATTGAAAATAGAGAAAGCATGCTTAAAGAACCTAAAGAGTTTAGTGAAGATGATAAAAAGAAATTGAGTTTAAATGCTAAGGCCATAAATGTGTTATATTGTGCTCTAGATAGAAATGAGTTTAATAGAATATCTACTTGTTCTACGGCACAAGAAATATGGCACACACTTGAAGTAACTCACGAGAGAACTAGTCAAGTTAAAGAATCCAAGATTAGTATGCTAGTTCATAGTTATGAGCTTTTTAAGATGAAATCGGATGAATCAATTTCTGAAATGTTTACTAGATTTACGGATATTATTAATAGTTTGAAATCTCTTGGTAAATCTTATTCTAATGTTGAAATGGTGAGAAAGATTCTTAGGTGTCTACCAAAATCTTGGGAGCCAAAGGTGACGGCAATTCAAGAAGCAAAGGACCTCACCAAACTACCATTAGAAGAACTTATGGGTTCTCTCATGACTCATGAAATTACCTTGAAGGAGAATGAAAAAGATTGTGAAGTGGCAAACATGTGCTTCATGGCTTTAAGAGAAGATGAGGTAAGTATTCTAAATTATGATCCTAAGCTTTCATATGATGAATTACTTGAAGCATTTCAAAATTTAAATATGCAAGTTGATAAACAAAATTCAAAAATCAATGCTTTCAAAAAGAAGTCAAAAATAATGTTATCTCAATTAGAAGAGTTGGTGGAAATAAATGAAGCCTTAGAAAATGAAAATGAAATTTTAAAGCAAAAAGATTTTGAAAGTTTGGAAAATCAAATACATTTATTAAAAACTGAAAATGATATTTTAAAACAAAGGATTTTGATAAATTGGACGAAGAAAATGCTATTTTGAAAAAAGAAAATAATGACTTAAGAAATGTTGTTGATAGTTTTACAAAAAGCACAAAAAATTTGAATTCTATGTTACAAAACCAAATGTGTGTTTTTGATAAAAGAGGGTTAGGATATAAAACTCATAAAAATCAAAAGTGTTTTAAAAACTATTTTGTTCATACATCTTCTAGGAATAATCCTAATCATTCATGTACTTATTGTGGAAGAAAAGGACACAAAGTGCATTTTTTGTTATATTAAGAGAAATCCTAATTTGAAACAAATATGGGTTCCAAAAAGTACTATAACTAACCCCCAAGGACCCAAGAACATTTGGCTACCAAAAAGTCGCTCTTTGAGTATTGATTGTAAAAACAAAGGAGTGGCAAACACAAGTGGTACTTAGATAGCGGATGCTCAAGGCATATGACCGGAGATGCCTCCAAGTTCTCAAGATTAATCATGAAGAAAGGAGGATATGTGACCTTCGATGATAATGCCAAAGGAAGGGTAATCGAACATGGTGATATTGGTAACCCTTCTTCACTTATTATTGAAAATGTTTTGCTTGTTAATGGTTTGAAACATGATTTGATTATAATTAGTCAATTGTGTGATAAGGAATATTTTGTTGCTTTTGAGCCTAATAGATATGTGATTAAGGATGTTAGTAATAATAAGACATCATTTTATTAGAGATCATGTGCAAGAAGGTAATATTTCTTTCGAATTTGTTCCCACCGAAAAACAATTAGCCGATATATTTACTAAAACCCTTAGTCAAGATAGATTTTGCATAATTAGAAGAGAATTAGGCATGTTAGATATGTCTTAATTTTGCTTTTATATGATAATCTTTGAATGGTAGCATATGTTAAGGGGGATAATATATTTAGGGGGAGTAATTAATTTGATTACATCTTTTTGATGATAACAAAAGGGGGAGAAATGGTTAGATTGCTTATATTCATAACAAGTGCCATTTTTTTGTTTATTCTTGATTTTATTTTCATTCTTGATTTTAGATATTATTTGAAAGCAATCAATGGTTTGTCATCATCAAAAAGGGGGAGATTGTTAGCCCTAAGGCTACATGATAATTTTAATGATAACAATACACATTGATTCATTGTGATTTACTAACATGTTTATTTATGTGCAAGAGTAATATCATTGAAATAATTGTAAAATCAAGAAGAGGCTTATTAAATGAAGTGTTGAAGCTAAGGAGAAGACTACATGTTAAAGGCACCAAAGTTTAAGAACAAGGTTTGATTCAAGGAATGTGACACATGAGCAATGTTCAATCAATTGGTTATATATTTCTTTACAAATGTCCAAATAATGTGATTCTTGAGCCTTTGGAAAGCTTACTCAATTTATAACATTTCATATGTTTTAATGAAAATCAAATTTCAAGAGCAAGGTTGTCCAAATCATCATGCAAGTTGAAAGACAAATGGAAGCAGTTGACATGAGCACCGAATACTCTTTTAGACATATCTTGAGCTAGAAAAATAAAAATGACTTGATTCTTGAGGCATTAGAAAGATGACTTAATAGGGAACATTTCATATGTTTTTAAGAAATTTAAATTTCAAATGGAAGGCCGACATAATTGACATGAAATTCGGTGGACTGACACAAAGAAGAAAAATCAACTCACATAAGCACCGAATGGTGTTTTGGCCATATCTTAAGATAGAGATATCAAAATTCTTTGATTCTTAATGTTTTGGAAATATTATTCAAATATGAAGATCTTTTATGTTTTGAAGAAATTCAAATTTCAAACGGAAGGCTGACAGAATTATCATTCAAGTCGGTGGAATGACACATAGAGGAAAAATCAAGTCACATGAGCACTGAATGGTGTTTTGGCCATATCTTGAGATACAGATATCCAAATGACTTGGTTCTTGATGCGTTGGAAAGCTTATTCAAATGTACAGATCTTTTATGTTTTGAAGATTTTCAAATTTCAAATGGAAAATTGACAAAAATGCCAGACAAGATTACGGTTTTTATGGTGGGTAGAAACTTTGGAGTTGGTGTCTTCACTTGATCAAGTTCATCTCATTTGCCTATAAAAGGAGCCCTTCTCCCATGCATTCAGAAAAGAGCAAGAGAAGCATCTATCAAACAAAAAACAAGAGAAATATCAAGTCTAGAGGGCTTTTATATTCTTTATCTACTCTTTGAAGAGATTTATACTTTTGTTGTAAAAATTATCTTTGTTCTTGTATTGTGGTGAGAGTGAAATATTCTTGTAAAGGATAAAAGTTATCCTTGAGAGAACTCTTTCCTTGGTGAGTTTGTTCATCAAGAAGAACTCTTGGTGTGGTGTTATCAAGAGTTTAAGGAAGTTGCCTTGGTGAGGTTGTTCATCAAGAAGAACTCTTGGTGTGGTGTTATCAAGAGTTGAAGAAAGTTGCCTTGGTGAGGTTGTTCATCAAGAAGAACTCTTGGTGTGGTGTTATCAAGAGTTGAAGAAAAATCCTTGGTGAGGTTGTTCATCAAGAAGAACTCTTGGTGTGGTGTTAACAAGAGTTGAAGGAAGTTGCCTTGGTGAGGTTGTTCATCAAGAAGAACTCTTGGTGTGGTGTTATCAAGAGTTGAAGAAAAAAAGTCTTGGTGAAGTTGTTCATCAAGCAAGTTGTAAAGTATTCTACAACTTAGTGAAAAGCCTAGCTTGTGGAGGAGCTAGGAGCCCGTGGACGTAGGCAAGGTTTGCCGAACCACGTAAATTGAGTTTGCACTCTCTCTATCCCTATACTCTTTACATTTACTTGCACTTGAGATTATTTATTATTGCTATTCTCTTGATTGCATCTTACATAACTTCTATTTTCATCTTCTTCACTTCTATTCTCAAAAGAAAAAGTGAAATAATTTTTATCTTTCAAGAAAAGTTTTATAAATTCGTTTTGATAAATAAAACCCAATTCACCCCCCCTCTTGGGTTGTCATACCTGGGTCAACACACACAAGGTAAAAGAATGCGGTAGTAGTTGAATGGGGAGGCGACCCTCATCGCTGTCGACTAGTTCTCCTCAGGCGCCCACCACTCGGAGCGAATCTACGACGAATAAACAAACATGGTAAGATTGTGATATAAATGAAATACTGACTATAATGTCTTTTACCTTGTCCTAGGTCATTGTGTCAATATAATCACAAAGGAAGTCTAGCTAATGAGACCTCTCGAGCTTTGTACAACGTGCAACCCCCCTCCTCATCTACGTGAAAAAAAGATCCTCACAAGTAGGGAGGGGGGAAGGTAGAACTCCTAGCTCATATGCCTACATCTATCATGAATGAGACAGAATCAAAAATGAAATTCATATAAACAAAACACGAAGGTGTAGAAGAGGAAAGAAATTACCTTATGAAGCATAGCAAAACCAATAATCGCTGAATCACCTCGACAAGCATGATCCAAATCAAAGTACAATTGGCTGAGATCGGCATGGCACCAGTCAAAATTCCTCACTCGGTCGACATCTTGAAAGGCAGGTAGTAGAGCCAAGAAGGTAGTGTTTGACACATTGGCAAAGAGTGTCAAAACGAGTAGATACACGATAAAGCTATGTGCATACTGTTCCATCTTGACTGGAGTCAAGTTAAATCTTGTCCTCCAATATTCATAAAAGGGAGCGTATCGAATCGCGACTTTATCTTTGACCTTAACCTCACACCCAAGGAGCTGTCGGATCAAGTCCTACTGTTCCCTTGAGTCTACAATACAGGTATTCATAGGAATGAGTTCATCACCACATGGAAGGCTGGTCAAAGCAGCAACATCGAGAGGCACGATAGCTATCTTACCAATTGAAAGATGGAATGTGTGGGTCGTGTCCATCCACCTCTCGCATAAAATGAATAACGCTATATGATCAGTGTATCAAGAAGCATGTGGAAGACAAATGATAAACTCATAGAAGTTAGTAGCAGCCTTCCTACTCCTAACAGCCTCATTTTCTATCTTTAAAAATCAAATGTGGGCTCCAGAAAATGACCCACACATCTTGTTCTTATAGCAGTCCTAAGGCAAGAAATTGAAGTCTCTACATGGATACATGCTTAGAAAATTTCTAGAAAATGAAAAATTGAAGAATGAAGAAGAATGCGTACCTAGTTGATCGTGTGGGAAGCCACATCGTAGACAACGAGAACCTCTTGGTCCTTTGAAATATGGTTCTCTAAAGATACAAATGATTATCTTACAGGGTTTAGTGATGCTGATTGGACAAGAAATGCAGATGACCAAAAAAGCACTTCGGGAGGTTGTTTTTATCTTGGTACTAACTTGGTTTCATGGTACAGCAAAAAGCATAATTCTATTTCTTTGTCTACTACTAAAGCCGAATACATAGCAGCAGGGATTTGTTACACATAACTATTGTGGATGAAGCAATTGTTGAGTGATTATGGTATTGAACAAAAGCCTATAACTGTGTTTTGTGATAACACTAGTGCTATAAATATTTCCAAAAATCCTGTTCAGCATTATAGAACAAAACACATTGATATTAGATACCATTTTATAAGGGAACTAGTAGAATCTAAGGTGATACACATTGAACACATCTCCAGTAATAGACAATTGACTGACTTGTTCACTAAGGCATTGGTTACAACAAGATTTTAAAATCTAAGAAAAGCCTTAGGCATCTATCACTTATATGAATGAACACAGTATGCTGTTACGTTATTCATATTTATAGTATCATAAGTTTTCTTCTAAATTAGCATGTGTGAGCTATGATATAAAATTTGTGTGTATAATAAGATACTGATTTAAAATAAAAAATACAGAGAGGGCTACCAATATATGATGCGTGAAAGCCATCATCAAGAGTAACCTCAGGGTATCTAGGAAATATGTTGAGGTCACCCACTCATATGGAAAGGGTTACCTCTATATTGTGTGAAAGTTACTGCATTAATCTAGAAAAATTCACATTGAAATCAATTTTTGTGTGTGTAAGAAGCATGCTCAAGTTGATCACTCAATTGAATCAAGAAGAAAAATAGCTTTCATGTGAAAATTAAAACAGCTCCGAAATATGCTTTCTCAGAATGATTCATATGATAATCCAGATATTACTGTTATGTTATTGTTAACTGTGTTCTGTTACGTTTTTCATAACAATGTCTTTTGTGCTTACTCGAAATTTAAGTTTCTTATGTGTCCATGTGTCAAAATGCCATGTCAGCATTATTAAATTGAGGGGGAAAAGTTTCAGTGGCAGGAATCCTAATTCTATTAGAATTCCTTATTCAAATTGGAATCAAATTTGAATTGCCGTCTTTTAATGGAAGTTATGAAACGGTTTTGGAAATAGATTTCACATTAAATTTTGTCAAAAACAAAATTTTTTTTTAAAAGCCGAGTATATTTCAAAATAGGTTTAGCGCTTTTTCTATTCATACCATCCTTCAACAATAGCTTCTCCACTGTCCTCGTCTTCCTTCTCTCTTGCTTTGTTTTGAAAAATTTGCTACAAACTACAAACCCTATCAATGGAGAGCTCATCTAACTCGACAAAGACAGCCAGTTCTTCATCTTCCCCCAACGGCTCCAGTTACAACAGGAGTGACAGCATTCAGTCATCTTTGACGCAACACACACATGTAGAGATTGCTGTCGATCTTGCCATCAGTGAGGATGAGCAAGTGCTGGTGAGGAAGATAAAGGATAAAATCAAGTCGAAGTACAACAAATTTCTCACAGCGGCTATCAAACAGAAGTTTGTGAAGTACACTTCACAGCAAAAACTGCAAATGGAAAGGCTGGTGAAACTGTCGGACTTCGACTCCTATGGCCTAAGTGACATGATTGAGTCTATTTACTAGACTCGTACGGTAACAAACTTCCTACCCCCTATGAAGGCTTTAATTCAAGAATTTTATGCAAACATCTCATCTGCCATTGATGATCCTAAAAGCTTTCTGTATCATAAAGTTTCTTGTTGAAGAAAGTTTGTTAAGTTCTCTACAAATGTCATAAACACTTTCCTTGACGTTCCCATAGGCAGCTTACATGCATTAGATGAAGAATTTAACATGGCTAAAGCTGTTAAGGAACTGACTAGTCAAACAGACATTGAATGGAAACCAAGAGATGGTATAGACCAGCAATACCTTAGGAAGAAATATCGAGCGCTGCATAAGATAGCTCAATTCAAATGACTTCCTTCTTCCCACAAAAATCAAGTTTGCAAAGACAGACTGAAATTTCTATACTGTTTAGGAACCAATCGACCAATTAACTTTGGTTTGCGAGCTTACAGATCAATTGTTCATATTGGTTCTTATCACTCTGATTATTACTTGCTTGTGTTTCCTTGTTTGCTTCAAGGGATTCTTGCACAGAACAGCATCCCTATGAGCTCTAATAAATAAACAGAATTCTATCTAAACCCATTACAAAGGGATTTCTTCAAAGATTACATGATAAGACTGACTTACCTATACCCAAATCAAAGCCTTAAAGAGTCAGGAAAAATCAAATGAACAATATTGTAGAACAACTTACATTGATCAATTCTACTTTGGCTGAAGTTGTGCAGGATTTAAAAGCTATCAAAGAAAGACAGCTTGTCTTGGAGGCAAGATTTGCAAGGCACTATGGTCCAGCAAAGGAGTCACAGCCAATCGAGACTGAACATGAGGCTCCTAAGAAGACAGATGATCCCACACCAGTTCCTGATGCTCCTATGCCTGCTGAAATTGAACAAATGCCAACAGCAGAACCAGCTCCACAAACTACTATTGAGAAGGATATAACAGCAGAACAACAACCAAAACAAAAGAAACTCAAGTCAATTGCTCAGGGAAGAAACTTGAAGAGAAAGAGGAAAGATGACAAGGTGAAGAAATCATCTAACAACCTGAAGAAGAAAATTGACTCCATAGCTCCCACATTGCAGGATGAGTCACTGTTAGATGAACAAACAAAAATTGAAACCACGACAAAACAATCTTCACCAATTGCTGAACATGATCCCACTGTCTCTTCAATCCCTGAAGCAGAGCATACTACCTCTCTACCATTCACACAGTCCCCACCTCATGAAGATCCAACCTCATCTCCTGCAGCCCAATCAGGGGCAAAACACACAGAGGAACCTCTTCTTGAGACAGCACCATCTGCATCAGTCACTTCTCCACCAATTACAACAGCCAAAGTTTCACTGGTTCCCACTCCACCAACTGCTGCTGAGTTCACTGCAGAAAAATGTGACAGGGAGATTAGCAGAATTGTTGCTGAAGTCACTGCCACCTCCTCTAATACAGTTAAAGAGCAACCTACTCCTGCCGCTTCTGAGTAGCCAACACCTACTACCACCAGGAAGCGATACAAAATGAAGGCTGGCAGATCCAAAAAGCCTGGTAGTTCCTCTTCCCCACCAGTTCGGAAGTCTCCACGACTTTGTTAGTGCTTTTGGCACTTGTGCTGAAATGAAAGGGGAGAAGGAGAGAATAATTTTTTTTGATAATTTTTGTTCTTCCTATCTAACTGTTATTTTCTGTCTATTTGATATTTTGGTTACTATTTCTTCTCCAGGGTTGTAAGTAAGGGGGAGTAAGGCCTTATGCTTATATGGATGCATTCAAACTATTCTGATGTTTCATGTGTTTATGCATGTTGTGATATCTTTGTTTGACGAATGGCTTGCATGATCTAATACCATTATTACTTTGTTTTTAATCTAATCATGATTTCATTGATTATCATCTTGCAGGATATACATATTATAACAGTGTTCTGTTATGCTTTTTTAGTAACAGCTCACATGTTATTTTTACTAGAAATAGTTTAGTGCTCTCATCACAACTTGCCAAAAAGGGGGAGATTGTTAGTATCAGTGTGTCGAGCTGGTGTTGAGATTCATCTAGTTTTGTTGCCGAGCTTGTATCCATTGTCGTGTTATTGTTTTGTCAAGTGTCGAGAATATTGTCGAGATGTGTCAAGATATGTCGAGTTGATTGTGTCGAGATATGTTGAACTGTGTTGAGTTGATTGTGTCGAGATATGTTGAGATATGTCAAGACGTGTCAAGTTGATTGTGTCGAGTTATTGGTGTCAAGTGTGGTTTTGTCGAGTTTCGATTTCGTTTAGTGTCAAAACCTTGTTGAGTGTCGAGTAGTTGTTGTGTCATGATTGTCGCGTGATGAGAAAATGTCGAGTTGTCGAGATCACGTCGTGTGTCGACCTTATATGCATATCCAGCTTGCTCATATGCATCGTGTTGAGTTGGTGAGTGTTGATTTCGGGATTATCGAATGTTGGTAACGAGATTGTCGAGTGTCGAGCACTTGAGCCGAGAGTGCTAATGACGAGTTCTGATTTGGTAATAACATGCATGTGCCATGCACATGTTATGTTTTGATCAACTTGTAATGAAACAAAAATATTAGTTTACTGTTTTTAGAATTATATTTTAGGAAGTATTTGATTTATAAATATCTCCTAAGATTAGGATAATATCTTGTATCCTAATTAGAATAAGAGATTATTTATTTATCCTAATCTCTTGGGGTATTTAATCACTTCCTATTTTATTTCTCCTAATCCTAATGTGATTTTGATTAGATCTTTTACAGGATTTCTAGGAGATTTCGTCCAGGCCTCTCACTATATATATTTCATGTAATAACCAGGCGAAAAAAAGACGTGGAAGAGAGATTAAACTGGTTGGCTGATTTGGTTGTGAGAGAGTCTTGATTTTGGCATTCCATGAATTGATAGAAGAGCTTCAATGCAAATTGGAATGTTTTCTTTAATTTGATTCTTTGAGTCTTTTGATTCATGTATGAGTGGTAGAAATCGTACATGAGTTGTTGACTGAGTCGTGTGAGTTAGTAAACACTTGGATAACTTGCGAGTTAAGTGTTTATATAATTCAATGTCAGACGTTGGTTGTTATGTATAACTTAACAGTGTGTTGTTAAGTTATCTGCGACAGAGAGTGGGCAGTGTCACTAGAGTTTAAGATCTTTGAGAAGATTTTGTTTTACAAAGATTGGGTCAGTGTGTGAGAGTGAGTCAGCACTGTAAAAGGTCCTAAAGATTGTACAAATAAGAACTTAGTGAATTGCAACTCTATAGCTGTCCGTGGACGTAGGTTTTATAACCGAACCACGTAAAAATCCTCTTGTGCCAATTTACTTTACAATTTATTATTTTATTTTATATAACTGCATACTTCCAAAACTCTCACTATTATCAAGGTAAATATTCTTACTCATTTTTTCTTTTATGTTGTAATATATTTAATTACAAGATTCATATATTTTTTATTTTTTAATTGTCAATTAATATTACACTTTTTTGTTTAATAGGTATTTTGGAAGAGAATGCAATTAAAAATTCTTTAGTTCTTTATTTCTTTAACATTTTTTTTCTATACACTTATCTCTCATGTCCTTAATTATTACTAATTAATATTTTACTTTTTTATGTTTTTAATAGGTACAATTGAAGATGAGGTGCATTTGAAGACTTGAAGATTGATATGAAGTCAAGCAACAAAAAATTTATTTGAGGATGAAGTTTTATGCTTTGTTGTGTTATCTTGTATCTTTATTTTTTTATTTTTTTTATGTACAATCAAAGTTCATATGTTGTATTAAATTTTTGTAATTTGTTATTATTTAATAAAATTATTCTTACAAAGAATTATGTTGCATAATGACATAATTTTGCTATTTTATTTTAAAATTTATAACAAATTAAAATAAATTTTATGAATTATTAAAAAATCAATTATGTTAAAAAAATTAGGTCTTTCGCGACGAATTTTTTGTTGATAAAGGTTGGATTTAGTGACAAAAAAATGGCTGCAAAAGATATTTGCAATGAAAATAATTTGTTTTAAATACGATTTTTGTACAAAATTTTTCACGACAAAATTCAAATTTGTCTCAAAATATGCTCTTTTGTGATAAATTTTCTGTTGTCGCAAAAAGTTAACATGATGTGATCCTATTTGCGACAAAATATTTGCTGCAAAATACCACTTTTTGTGGCAAAAATTTCCTCGCAAAAAGTCTTTTTGCAAAAAATTCAAGATTCGTCGTAAAAAAACCTATTGCGACTCACATTTTACGACTGGAACGCGACAAACTTAATTTCGTTACAAAAACCTATTGCGACTCATTTTTCCCGTAGTGACTGAGAGGTGTGTACTCTTCTTCGTCAAGGGGAGTACACTCTCCTTCAACCATTTCTTCCTATATGAGTGGCCCGTATTGGCTTTGGGCCTCCATTTTATTCCTGTTTGAGCTCTCCTCCATAAAGTACTCTTGCTCGATCCTGTTTTTCTTGATTCTCAACCTATGATCTGGGCTTCCTCTTTCGGCTTCCTTTCTAGATGTCCACTTGCCTCTAAAAATCCTCAGGGCTCAAGATTTCTCCTTTCTTTCTTCCTCATTTTGACTTTTTACATCCTTAATAGAATCAACTATCTGTTGTTTTGTCAGATTCAAGCCTAAATCAATCATGTTGGTGTTATAGGTGGGTGGAACATTGCCGTAGTTTGGTAGTGGGCTGTGGTTGGTGTTTGATAGGTGTCTATTTATGTATTACTTTTATATCAATTCGTCCATGTTTCTTTGCTATATTCCTTGGTATTTTTATGTTTTTGTGTGGTTTTGATGTTTGTAGGAGTTTTGGAGCAACTTGCACAAAAAATGGAGTAAAACCCCTCATTTTCACCTCTGCTAGTCAGTGATCTTCTCGGATTTAATTGTATTGAAATACAATGAACCCGATGACATGTTATATACCGTTGGAAAGCTCTCGAAGTCTATTTTCTGGAGAAATTTAAGGTTTATAAATCCATTCAGTGTACCAAAAGTTGTAATCAAAACAGTGTGAGATGTATAGAAATATAATTCCACAAGCACTGTAGCATGTGTAATACGGGGCACTGTAGCAAGTCACTGTAGCAGAGTATTTAAACACATTTTAGGGTTTTATTTTCAGAACTGGAAGAGGGGAAAAAGTGGGAGGAGGCTGCATTTCTGGATTTCTCTCATCCCTTAGAGTTCTTGAAGGAGAAAGAAGATTTTGAAAGAAGAGAAACTACAATTCCAAGAAGATTCATCTACAAAGAAGATTTTCAAAGAATTTGCTAAGTTCTTTCTTTCCTTTTCAATTTCTTAATTTCTGCTGTATTTGTCTTGGTTTATTCCTGATTGGGGGGGGGGGGGGGGGATATGTGTCACCTAAATTTTGAATTGTTGAGGGTGATTTCAAAGCCCCTGATATGGTTTTTGTAAGTTGATTGTGCAAGAAGTTGTTATCCAATTCTCTAATTGAAGTTGCTTGTATTTTCCTATATCTAATGCTTATGATTGCTTGCTGGATTGTATTTGGAATGGCTAACTGAATATAATCTGGTTGTTGTCTATTGCTAAAATTATAAATCTTGATACCGTAATTGTCATGAAGTTCCAATCATTAGTAGCAAAATTGTGATCAGAGATTGCAATTGGAAAATACAACCTTAGGTTAAATAATCCAAAATTGTGTGATTATTGCTTAGATCAACCTATCTTCCTCATCGTAATGCTTCCATTGAATTAAACTCAGAGAGCTTGTTCTAGGTTGTTTAATGGATAGAGATTAAATAAAGAGCCTGTTTTATTTAACAACAAAGTAAGGAAAGATTGGGATAACATAGCTTGTTGTTATCTACTGTTGATAACTTCAATGCTGTAATTAGATGACAATTCTACAATTAATTCGCAAATCCATATCTTGTGGTAGAGAAGGATCCCTTAACCAGCTTTCTCCCATTGATTTTTCATTCAAATTTACTTTCTGTTTTGTTATTTTTTACTTGCATTCTTATTTCATTTAGTAAAGCATTCAACAAAAATCCCCCCTGTTTAGTTTATTGTTGCTGGAAATAACAAATTCAATTAGAATCAATCCTCGTGGGAACGATATCTTACTAATCACTTTATTACTTGTGCGACTAGTATACTTGCTAGTTTCGAACGCATCAAGTTTTTGGCGCCGTTGCCGGGGATTGATTTTCTAATCATTTTGTTATTATGTTTTTACTACTGATTCTTGATTGTTATTTCCTGATTGTTTGTGTTTAGGCTTTTATGTCCGGGGTAGAAGCGGATCAACGACTTAAGAGAATTAAGGAGTTTCTCCAATCCTCGAATTTAAGGCTAAATCAGTCAATTTCAACTCCACCTCCAGAATTTGACCTTGCACGACATACTTCCCTCCCATCTTCTTGCAGTTCAATCAAATCAGAATCGGAAGTAATGGCGATGGAAAACGATCAGACTCTTAAGGAGTTAACGGCTCCAATTATTGACCAACAACCGCTATGCATAAGCACCAATTTTGAGATAGATTTTGAGCTTAAATCTGGACTATTCATCTCTTGCCTACATTTCATGGTTTTGCAGGAGAGGATCCGAACAAACACCTTAAAGAATTTCATGTGGTATGCTCAAGTATGAAGCCAACTGGCGTTTCTAAAGAGCAAATTAAATTGAGAGCTTTCCCATTCTCATTAGCAGATTCGGCAAAAGATTGGCTATACTACCTACCACCAGGTCCCATTACCACTTGGAATGAGATGAGTAAACTCTTTTTGGAGAAATACTTTCCAACCTCGAAAGTTACAAATATTAGAAAAGATATTAGTGGCATTCGACAACATAATGGAGAATCACTTCATGAATATTGGGAGAGATTTAAAAGGTTATGTGCTAGCTGTCCAAACCACCAAATTAGTGATGGACTCCTAATTCAAATTTCTATGAGGGTCTCCTACCCATGGAAAGGAGTATCATTGATGCTGCTAGTGGTGGAGCACTAGTTAATAAAACACCGAACGTTGCAAGACGTTTGATTAGTGACATGGAAGCGAACTCCCAACAATTCAGCAGTCAATTTGAGCCACAACTACCAAAAAGAGTAAATGAGGTAAGTACTTCAAACATTGAACAACAACTTTGTGAACTTACCTCTCTTGTTAAAAAAATGGCTGTAGGACATATGCAGCAATCTTATGCATGTGGGGTATGTTCTGCCATGGACCATCCAACCGACATGTGTCCAACTTTGCAAGAAGGATATACAGAACAAGCCAATGCTATAGGTGGATTTCCAGGACAACCAAGGCAAAGGTATGACCCTTTCTCCAATACTTACAATGCTGGATGGAGAGATCACCCTAATTTGAGATATGGGAATCGTCAACCAATCGCTCCAAATGCTATACAAAATCGGCCACCAGGTTTTAATCAAACAAGGGTGCAGCAACCATTTCAAGCACAACCACCACCAGTAACACAACCAACACCGCAACCAGCTCTACAAAATTCAGGTACGTCTCTTGAGGATATTGTTAAAGCACTTGCCACTAACACAATGCAATTTCAGCAGGAAACTAGGGCAAGTATCCAAAACCTGGAAAGCCAAATAGGACAATTGGCCACTAACATGAGCAAATTTGAGAGTCAAAGCTCAGAAAAATTGCCATCTCAGCCAGTGATCAATCCAAGAGAAAATGCTAGTGCTGTAACTTTGAGAAGTGGAAAGCAATTAGAGATTCCACCAAAGAAATCACAAGCTGATGAGGGGATGATACCACTCCCACCATGAATAAAACATCATCTTCTAAGGTAAATCCTAAAACCCATATTCCTTCATATGTTACTCCTCCACCTTTTCCTAGCAGATTTGTAAAATCAAAGAAGG